>OZ020488.1:1200000-1516866 GCA_963971405.1 Psococerastis gibbosa
ATTGGTTCCCCACTCCCGATCGATTCATCGTCGTGGAAAGCTCATTAATTGACTGCCGCATTTTATGCACCGAGTATCTTCCATTCAGTAACGTAATGAGGGGGGGGGGGCGCCAAATTGGAAAAAAAAAACATCTTGAATATTATATATATAACATAAAAATTACAACATAAAACTAATAAACACACAAAAATCAAAAACCAAAATATAGGCTACTTTAATTATTTGGATTTCATTGTGGACTCTGAGGGGTTGTATGGGCAGCAGCCTATCTGCAATAACGCAGGTCAATAAACTTTTTGACAATTTCTCCATCGTTACCACATGTGAGAGATATTTCGCTGATTGAAAATTAAGAAAAAAAGAAACTATTTGAGACTCGCAATGTATCACGAGAAGCTGAGTTCTCTTTCGTTCAGTAAGAGCCACTTAAAGCCCCTTAAAGCTTCTGTACAAACTCACTATTATATCCATTTCATTATTTATTTCCCCTGAAGGAGACCCCAGGCCCCCTCACTCCACTTTTGTTAATAAAGTTCTAAATCTAAAATGTTTTGCTGACAAAATGCGTAAACCCCCAATATATTTGAGGCCTATTTTGTCAAACAAGATCCCCCCCCCCCCTTCAATGCAGTGATTCATTGCTTGTGAAATCTAAACGATACTGCTATCAAAAAGGGTGAACCCGCACAACTTCAGGCATATCTTTTTAATAAACATTAACCGCCCCTTCGGCCTCCAGAACCCTTGAACGTCTATGCAAAGGGCTTTGAGGTGATGCCCCCTAATTTAAAAGCTGTGTACGTCGCAACGAAAATGAGAGGATTTAGAAAAAACTGGACTTGGCGGAACAGTGCACGTCCATGAGAACGGCTTTCCCCTTTTTCTAAAATTTTTGAAAACCATTGCCCCCCCCCCCCTTCAGTAACCTATCATTACGCCACTTAATCTGCATTTCCGTCAAATAAACATAGAACATGAACATGCCTACATATATAATGGCTTATTGCGGTCAGTACCTAAGCGATGTCTCCATATTTTGCGCTTGACGCAGACGACAACTTGGCCTTCGGCCTCGCAACGATACATTATTATTTGTAAAGACCTTATTTGATAACTAAAGGTACCTACTTTATTATGGAAGCATATTTTGAAACTCTCGGATTTTTGAAAGAGGTATTAATTGTATTAATTGCTTTATGACGAGGTTGAGGTGCAGCCGTGGACTACATGGAATGACATTATCCACTATTTTGAATTGATTTGCACTCTCATTGTTATAACTAATAGTTAACACTATTTAAGACCATTTCAACAAAGCAAGACTGCGTTCAAAAATACCCTACTACTTGGACTTAAAATGTATGTATGTATAGCAGGACATATTGAGTATTGGTACAAATTCCAACTTTCAACAGAAAGGTTGTTGGTTCGAGACCCACACTTACTAAATTTTGTGGCCATGCTTCGAAGGACATAGGAAGCAGGCGGTCCCTTCCTAGTTGAGTCCACTAGGTTGGCTTAGTAATAGAACAAAAATCTATATTTATTTTATGTGTTTTGATGTTACCCGGCGCCACATTTTGCTCGGTTGTGACGCAGGCGCAGGGCAATGATCCCAATGGACACGTACGTCGTACTGTAGGTGTACGAGTACGACGTACGTGCGTTACCGCTATTATGCCAGCTGACCGAGTTAAACAACACATAACTAACGCCTCTGGGTTGTCAAATTGGTTTAGGGACACATTTGGCAGAGGAGTAAAAAAAAAACCATTGTCATTTGATCCCTAAATTTTTCCGACTGTTAATATTATAAGGCGGCTCTAACCAACTGCCGGAGAGTACGGCATCCAGCGGACAACTTTTTATCATGCCACATTTTCCCTCATCCCAAAACATTCTGGACAATCTATCGGACACAGGTTTTCCTGTGGTAATAGTAAAGCAAACATGAAAGAAAACAGCCATTTCAAGAAAGAAAAATGTTTTTGGGGGTACTCAATCAAAATTTGTCCTTTCCCATCAACCTGAATTGAGGCAGAACATTGAGAAAAATGCAAAAGTTGAAAAAATGACGCCCTATTGCCATTTCCATGGCGTTAAGAAGACGTTCGTTAGCCTTATTTTTGGTAATGTATAAATGGCAAATTCGTTATATTTAGGATACGAATCATTACATTGGTAGTAAAATTGCACCCTTAATGATAATGAATTGTGTATTATGCAATAATTAATTTTAAAGTGGGAGATCATTTAAAAAAAAAATGGACTTCCGAAATGGCTTCGGAACGTAGTCGGGCAGTAGTAAAGCACGCTCTGGCTTCAATACCCATCTCACTAATTTTCATGATTTCTGTTGGGCAAGGTCTTTCTTTCTTTTATTTATTTCTTTATTTCTCTATACTAACATTCAACAGTTGCATGAACACTCTAGTCGTCCTGGCAACACAGTAGTGTTCAAAATGTGAACGTCTACGTGAAGAGCAGAGTTGAAGCGGTGCACTTGGCAGTAGTGGTGTTGTATGTAAGTCGAAGATAAAAATGTGAAAAATGGTGTGGCGAAGACAATAAAAGTAATTTGGAGAGATGAAAAATCGGTTAAGCTCAGCCCTTGCAAATTACACTTTCTCTATTGATTTAGCGTGCTCCCCGAGCATTTTCGCCACTTTCCGCGCCCTTATCGTAATAAATTGGGACGAACATTAGAACCATCTCATCTGTACAATATTGTATAGAACTGTATTGTCTACAGTACAATACAATACAATATATATTTCCGTTAAATTATACAATACAAGTAAAGTAAAAAATAAAATCTTCACATTTTCAGATGGTAACGAATATTTCACCATAGTAATTTGTAATAAGCCCTCTCAAATTGTCGCTTAACTACACCAATTAAGCGATACCCGGAAGGGGAAAAGTAATACAGGTGTACAAAACCGAGTATCAAAATACAATATTCGGATAATTGCAACTCTTGAAGATATATTGTGTAACGTGAGAACGTCTAATGTTGAAGAAAATAAACTTAATCCCTCGGTCAAAGATTACCTTCACGTGGTGCGAGTGGCCCAGTCACAGAGATAAAACTATAACTTAAAAAAATTGTTGTTTCAGAATCCTATAGTGTTTCACATTGTCTGATTCCCTAGGAACACGTAAAACTAGATATCATGTCGAATTGCATTTAATGTGCAATTACTTATCAGAATGCGGAAAAAGTGGCATCTCCTGTTTTCAGACTTTCACACATAATCACACTCACATGCACAATGTTACACTGTAACTTATCTGGCCGTTCAACTTGCCGACTCTCTCCCCTCGCGCTCCTCTACACTTTTGAACATACAGTATGTTCAATGGGTTTATGCCAACTCATGGCGCTGCAGTTGGTCAAGGTCGTTTTAGAAGAATAAGAGAATGCCCGAGAATGATTTCCGTTAAAGTAGTCTGTTTACGTCTGTATCTGCTAAATATCACAATTTTTAGGGGCCACATATTTTCCGAAAGACAATGGATGTTGTCTCCACATTTATGTAAATTGTACGGCCTTAAAGATGTGAATTCATATGTTTATAATAAAATTTTCTTCCCATTCTGGATTTCGATTCGTGTATTGAACTGTTACCAGAAACGAAACTATAAATTTCGAGCCCCGGCAGGTCTGGGTTTGAAATTGGGGCTCCCCACCACTACCTACCCTTAAATTGAATATTTTTACAGAAGTATGTTGATAAAAATTCATAGCGGCTCTGGTTCACTTAAAACATACCTAAAACTAGAAAGCATCGATGGAAAGGTTCCCCGGAAAAATTATTTTTTTAGCCATCTCAGACCGACATTTCCTAACACATACTCAAAACATGTAAATCCATTGAAATCACAAAATCAAAAATTTCGACCAATACAATGCTTTCTGTATACTGTACGTATAAATAGGAAAACAGAAACAGGTCGGATTCCAATTACCATAGAACGTGGGTGTCATTTATTTATCCACTGTTGAATCATAAGCTGGTTAAGATAATTTAATTCTTTGGGTAAGACAGTAACAATAACGAAAGTGACAAGTTTACAATACATGCCAACGTCTGGTCAAATGTATTTTTATTTAACATTCTTGTCTCTTTGAATATTTCACTTTAATAAAACATTCATTTATTGTTTGTTCAATATTATCGTGGATCATACAACACTACTGTATTGTATATCATACGAGAACTCGGCTGTATTAATCGTAAAAATGACTTAGGCTATCATTCACTGTATCCATGTTCTATTATTGTTATTATTTTTGTCAAACAAATTATTTATTTTGATCTTATTTTGTAAAAAATTAAATAACTTAACTCCTTTCCAAGAATTTTCAAGAATTATCATATCCAATTTTAGTCATTATTATGAAAATTGAGACGAAGCCTAGGTATGTATAGCATGGAACAACATCAATAGCATTGTCTTCGTTAACATACAGTACAGAAGGTACAGTGTGTAAAGGAGCTGGTACGAGTCAACCCGTACATGCTTCCTATATGTCAATGGTTCTACGGTAAATAATTGTCCCATGGTTAAATATCGGCTGCCTATAGGTATTCTCCATCCTAAAACACTGGATTGACCGATGGGACAGCCGCCGGTACGAGTCAACCCGTACATGCTTTCCTATTTGTTAATGGTTGCATGGTAAATAATTGTCCCATGGTTAAATATCGGCTGCCTATAGATATTACCCATTCTAAAGCACTGGATTGACCGATGGTACGAGTCAACCCGTACATTTGACGAAGCCTGAAACTGCGACAATTCGCCACATTGAATAATGAATAACCCGAACTGGTTTCCTATCAATTAGTATAGGTACCGATAATATGAGTAGCTCCATGGTAAATAATTATCCTAGGGTTGCCTCCACTTTCCCTATATATTCCCTATGGCATTCATTTTTTTCGATGGGACGATTGCATATGACAGGGTATGCAATGTATTTCTTCAAAAAATATTTTTTATTGATAACTGTAACTTTTGGCCACAATGTTAGCGTATAAATATGAAAGCAATTATAATTACTTATCTCATCTTATCTCATCCGTATATTCTTTGATCGAGCTGTAAACATTGGTGTCATGATTTTTATATTTTTAGTGCCAACAAGAAGTTTCGAAGATCTAAACGTTTGCTTGCAAAGTTGAGAAAAAAAAGTCTAAAGAAAATGGGAAAGTCCAAACGTATGAAGGAAACGAAAAATCATATAAAAAAATGTCAGAATATAACGGCCAAGTCAAAACCAATGAAGGAGGTGGAAAATATTACAGAAAACAGCCCCAAGATAACAGAAAAGTCTAAACAAACGAAAGAAATGAAAAGTCTCACGAAACAATGCTGCTCGTGTCATCTTAAATTATCAAGGCCCACTACACGGGTACAGGGGTCCAAAGCAAAGCCATCCACTTCTAAGGGCATTAAAAGACCAAATTTCTCAGCTGCAAAAAAAACTGGCCAAACAGCATCCAAGGTCCTGAAAATTGAGCTTGATACTGACATTTCTCAAGTAACTGCTGCATGTTTTTCTGTAGCTAATTCTGACGCCGGGTCAACATCAACCACCACGAAGGCTAATAGGGCAAAGGAAAATAACTTGGATCCAACTACGCAGGAAACATGCTTAGCCTTAGCTAGTCGGTCACATGTTAAAAAGGTCGAAGAAACTGCAACAAGAGCAGTGCAGTCTCGAATAGATCCACAAAGCTCTGCATCTGCATTCCTTGGTAGAAATTTTAACTTCGTTAGCGGTCTATCTTTCGAAGAACTAGCAGAACGGCAACGAAATAATTGCCTTCCGGCTTGTGCAGTGCCAAAAGAAGAGCCTTCGCGGCTGAGCACAGTTTCGCAGCTGAATGAAGAGGAAGAACATGTCAATGTTGATGAAACTGACATTTCAGACTGCAATCATACGCCGTTAACACTGGTGGACTACGTGTATGGGAAACAACAGGTAGAGCGTAAAATGTGCCTAATGACACCTCAAGTGGCAAACAAAAAACAATCTGAAGAGGGTGTGTCAGGGTCTGTCGCATCCACAGATCTCAATGCCAGTATTGTGAAAATTGCTCGGGCAGACCACTCAAGTACCGGGCAAATTACTGGCTCCAATTTTAAAGCTTCAACTTTAGAAGATTATGTGAGGGAGAGGGAACGTCAGATGAACATGAATAAGTCGGCCCAGCAAGATGAATGAATAACCTACGAAATAATATACATAGGCTACTGTATCTCATTCTTGTTGTATCGAACGACTAAATCTCTTTAAAACTTTGTACTATTGTATACCTACATATAATACAATATGTCGAATTTATAACGATGTAATGAGCAAGGTATATACTGTTTTACAATCACTGACTTAACATTCAATTCAAGCTAATATATGAACGGACGCGTTCGCGATACGTCCGATAGTTAAATCATCTGGCAAGACGAGCCTAATGGTGGGGGCGGTTTCACTTGCTGCCTTTATATTTACGCGTTAATATACATATAAGGAAAGTTTTGTTATGGTCGAAAGTTTTGATTTCGAGCTTTCTGCGGATTTACACGGTTTCAGGTCCTAGGTTTTCACGAAATGTCTGTCAGTTTGGGGCCTACTCGATAGAATTAGGTGAGATTCGCAGCATGTAGGCTATCAAAAATATTGTCCAGTTTTTTGTTGTTGTCCACTTGACGTCACTGGCGGTGAGATAAATTCTAGATAGGTCAGACCAACACATTACCACACAGTAATAATGGCAGGGCACCCAATGCATTTGAGCGTGAATTTTCAATAATTTTTCCAAAAATTATTTTTTTGCACAAAACCAAATTGTTTTTTGGGAAAGCAATCTGTCCGGTTTTGTTACTCTATTTAACACCTATAACATGCCTGAAGGTAGAAATCATCGATAGAAATTTTTCGAATAAAAATTATTTTTAGTCACTTTTTATTAAAATTTATTTATTATTATTTATTCACCCCCAGAAGCAAACTAGCAAGGGGCAAGTGACCTTCCGCATTTTATTAACATTAATAACGACTACAATATATGTGAATTTAAAAGAAATAGATTTTTGAGTAATAATTTTTTTAGACGTTTTTTGGAGTTTTTTTTAGAATAAAACCCCCCATATTGACTTAGCCCAAAATAAAAATGGTCCTGAGGCATGATTTTTGTGAACCTACATGCTAAATATTATCATAATCCACTGAGTAGTTTGCCCAGAAATGAACAGACAGACAGAGCGACAGAGAGACAGACAGACAGACAGACATTTCGTAAAAACATCTTTTTTGGGTTCCTGTGACCTCAAAACGTGTAAATCCGTTGAAATTTCGGAATCGAAAATTTCGACCATCACAAAGTTTTCCTTATACTACGTATAAATTGGAAAGCAATAATGTAGCACTTATTAATGTAAACAAAACGCACTAGGTTGCATACCCCTTGACAGCGGACCCTAAGTCTTGGGCACCAGGTCATGTGGCACTCAGCAAGTACTACCTGTCTTCGGCCAGATTGTCCACCAATCCGGTTGAGGTCATGTCTGAAATTGCCGTGACCATTGAGCTGGGATATAACCCGACGCACGCGCGTTCTACCCGAGACTCTTAACCCTTTTGGTGCTTGAATGTTTTGAGTATGCAATATCTTTTTTCGCATATAGGTGAAAAATAATTTTTCTGTGGAACCTTTCTATCGATGCTTTCCAACTTGAGGTATGTTTCAGGTGCTAAATGAACCGAATAGGTTGCTTCCCCAAGCAAGGTTTCGGTTTTAAAGAAATCATAATTATTGCTTTCCAATTTATACGTAGTATAAGGAAAGCTTTGTGACGGTCGAAATTTTCGATTCCGAGATTTCAACGGATTTACACGTTTTGAGGTCCCAGGAACCCAAAAAAGTGTTTTTTACGAAATGTCTGTCTGTCTGTTGTTCTGTCTATCGTTCTGTCTGTCTGTCTGTCTGTCTGTGCGTCGATTTCCGGGCAAACTACACGGTCGATTTTGATGAAATTCGGCATGTAGGTTCACAAAAATCATACCTCGGAACAATTTTTTTTATTTGGGGCTAACTTAATTTGGGGGAGTTTTATTCTAAAAAAACTCCAAAAAAAAAATTATTTCTCAAAAACGGCTCCAACGATTTCTTTCAAATTCACATATATTGTAGTCGTTATTACTGTATACAAAATGCGGGGGGTCGCTAGTCGTTATTAATATTAACGAAATGCGTGGGGTCGCTTGCCCCTTGATAGGCTGCTTCTGGGGGTAAAAAAAAAAAAAATGAGTAAATTTTAATGAAAAATTACTAAATAATACTTTTTCTGCGAAACCTTTCTATCGATGATTTCTACCTTCAGGCATGTTTTAGGTGTTAAATTGAGTAACGAAACCGGACAGGTTGCTTTCCCAGAAAAGTATTTGGTTTTGTGCAAAAAAAATGATAGAAAATTCATGCTCAAATGCATTGCGTGCCCTGCCAGTATTGCTGTGTGGTAATGCGTCTGACCTATCTAGAATTTACCTCACCTCCAGTGACGTCAGGTGGACAACCCCCCCCCCCCCCCCGAGATATCGAAAATTTAACCATAGGAAAATGATTTACCATGAAATTACTCATTTTCTCTATCTACTAATTTTGATAAATTGGAAAGCATGTTCGAGTAAACTCGGACCGGTTCTTTGAAGATTTTATGGATAACCCAATGCCCTGCATACCATACCATACCATTATTATTGGGTAGTATTCTATTTTTGGCCTGCTCATTCTGTACTATGTAAATACGGATAGGGAACATTTAGTAGGTACCCCGCACACCTCAGGTTAAGGGGCCTACAATATCTGTAGAAATGTTAAAAAGAAATACACGAATTATTATTATTATTATTATGATTATTATTATCTATTGACAGCCGATATTTAACCATAGAGCCAGTATTTATTGGGGAGACCGGGGTATGACGGACAGCGTAGGGTAGAAGTTCCTTGTTTCGCCTCAGAAATACCTTTTTGCATAGCCTCCCTCCCCCTGCCACCTCGTTTCACTTCTCTTACGTATTTGTGTGGCATTAAAATCGAACTGACAAAAAAAAAAACAGTTCGTTCGACTTATTAATTTGGCGGAAATTTTGCTTATTCATTTTACCCCGCTATCCATCTTACCCCGGTCTCCCCTACTAGTTGATAAATAAGAATGCATGAACGGGTTCACTGGTACCGTACGAGCCAAATCGACAGATGAAATGTCCTAGGTAAATTAATTTGAAATTGTTGTTTCTGTATGTACAAGTAGTAGGTATATACCAATACGGGTAAATTTAGAAAGATACCTAGATACTGTATATAAAATAATTAAATGGTGTAAGCTCGTAACAGAAAATACAATTCATTGTCAGATACTGTATCCCTATAAACCTGTTATTGTAATTTCTTCTACGTACAAGCTACAACAAACACTTTCGATCTTTTGATGGGTTTTTTCAGTAAAAACTGTCGAAAATTTAAATAAACAGATATTGCCTGTATAAGCTTTTCGAATTATTGGATTAGCCTTCTATGTGGGCAATGCCTGTACATACTGTAGCTGTTGCTGTTAGCCTATATTATATTGAGCTGGAGCATTATTAATAGGTGGTGATACCTACGGAGCGCTATATAAGGCCAGGTACAGTGGGATGCCGGACAAGACAGCCTTGTGGCTGGTCAAGCACTTTGTCTGTACCTATACAGTACCTGGGGCATTCGTATACAGGTTGGTGGGGCGTAGCAAGGTCATCGGCTACTTCCCCGTGACATTTATATACCTGGATTTATTCCAGAACCTGCTGCAATTTATCTGCTGCATCTGTAGGTTTCGAAAAGGAAAGTGGTGTGTAATGGCGACTCCAGGCATGGATACGGAAAAAATTGCCTGTGACCACGTTTTACCATATCACAAACCATTGGCCCCCCTGGCATAAAACTTTGACCGGCATATTCAAATTTTTTTCCCCGAGGGAGACCTCAACTCTCTTGCTCTTCCCCCCAAATATCCTGGGACAGGCCTGAAGGTCTCAGAAGGTGCAGTAAATTCTGCTTGACCTTGAGACCAAGATATAATATATGCATAATCTCATCGTCATATTGCATTTCAGTGGGAAATTTCGTCACAAATATTGCTTGCGAGTGATTGGACCCGCAGCACAGTTTCGACAGCCGAATCCTTGATGACTGGATATCGGTCAGCCGTTGAACGTGCAGTGAGCCAGTCAATGGCTCCGTTCATGTCTGCAGCCACATCTAACGACCAACGGCAAACTTTGGCCGCCTTTCTAATTTACGGCAACTTTGATGACTAATAACAGGGCGGTCCTCGTATTTGAGTGGTAATTAGCCAGAAATTTAGAAATTGCATTAGGCCGGAGAATGTTACATGTCGACAAAAATATTGTCACAGGTTGTCATTTGGTGTGGTTCATTGCTTATTAGTGAAATGCACGGCAGCCAAGCGCACCGGGCCCTCTACTAATTAATTATTGCAGGTAATTAAGCCATATACACCAATATCTTACATATCACCTATACGTTACCCAATGCACAATCAGTGCCTACAATATTATGACAGAATTAGTCCAACTCTCAAATATTTCGCACAAACCTGTAGGTACATTTTGCTATTATTGAACGTAAGTTAATTCGACAATCCTACATACAGTACCCAAGCTATTCCGGCCAAAGCCCTCCTAATTATAAGGAAAAGAAAGGGTAACTTTACTAACTTCGTCGCTAGCTGGTGTCTATCCCAACTAAATCCACCTACAGTATACCATAAGGTTCAGGAATGCAAGCATGCCTATTACAACTACTGTTTTCTTGATTGGCAAGTAATATTAACCTTACTTGACGTCCAAAAGCTTTTTGGAAACAAGGAGCACGTACAGTATTAAAACCAAAAAATATTACTTGGACTATGTCAATACTACTATAAGTAAACCAAATTCTACAATAATGGCATAGGGTAAGAAAAAGAACCCATTCGGTATTGTGATCTAAAACAAAAACTGTGCATTCTTTTTTTGACCATTCGAATACAGTCGATGAAATTTCACCCCCGAAAAATGGCCTAGGGCTATCCAACATTTTGCGATGTAGAGCCTGTGCTTGCCAGAGACAAATATTACCTATTGTACAATATTTCCATTACAATAAAAAATGATGTCCTTAGCATTTAAAATATAGTATAAGTAAAATAAGTATAAGTATAGTATAATACAAAACCAAAACCTTGGTTTTTGGCATTTTTTTCATAAAATTTGAGGTTATGTGAAAAAAGTGCAATGACTAAAGTTGTACATCTTCTTATTACCTACCTTTTTGCTATATGACGTTTTTCCAAAGGACTTGTAGTTTTACCGGAAATGATGATGTACCGTATTTCACCCTTAAAAACCACCCCTACCTGCTTCTGAAACTCAGATCAACGGTAATTTATTTTTCCTTTAATGCCTGTCATATTACCTTCCATTTCCAATGGGTTTCATTCTACTATAATTTAATTTAATTTTTTTTTCACCATTTTTCAGGGGATCTACCCTGGGCTATATAGGCATATTGGGCAAATAAAGCATTTCTTTAATGTGCAGTTTCAATACATGCATCGAAAATATTCACTGACTCTGTCACACACAAATCATGAAAACAATAACAGTCTTTCAAATTTCGAACGTATATTTTGTGCGTTTGTATTTGCTTAACTCAGATAGCTGAAATAAATTCGATTTTGCTTTGGTGGAAATTCCACTGGCAAATTTACTTCATTTGTGATTTGGGATTTTTTGTTTTAAGGAGACTATTATGTAGATACTAACTTATCTACTATAAATTAAGTTATAATATGATAGCAGACATCATTAATAAGTCTCTACCATAGTATAACTCAATTTATAATAGATAAGTTAAGTGTCTACATAATAGTCTCCTTAAAACAAAACAAACGTCAATTACAAAAACAAATATGAAGTAAAATCGCCGGTGGAATAGCCGCCTTAGCTATTTATTTAATTAATAAATAAATAAATATCGTATATTTCTGTTAAAAATAGCCTACTCAGGAGCCTATTCAGTAAATTATTTTGCACCAGCAAAGTTGGGAAAGGTTTCACATACAGCCATAGTACAGAATGATGTACACAGGAAGAAATGTCAACTCGGCGTAATGACCTCTAAAAATTACACAAATATGAAATGGCAACATCCAAGGTTGCCATGGCAATTGTTTGCGGAACCAGCTGATGACAGCCTGCCAGGTGCAAAAGGTACTGACAGCCAGCAAGGTTTCCCCAGGTACCAAGGTCTGCCTTACTTTCACGCCCAAGCGTTATGTTTGTTTACATATCTCGGTAGAACGAATTTTGGACCGCCATATCGTGCAAGAAGAGAAGAGCCATGCGGATGAGACACCTCATCAGACACACTAATCATAGGTCCATAGGAGACTACGGAAAACACCTCAACCGAAATATGACTGAAAAGAACGGCCCAGGGCAGAGATGAGTAGATGTGCTTCGATAGATTGTGACTCAAGCAGAAGATGTGCAAACACCACACAAAATGCCGTGACTTCCAACTGTATCAAAACCTACCATTTATCCAGTTGAAGCAATATGGTATTTTAGCATGATAGTTATGTTGACGCATTTTGTACTTTTAAAAGTTGTTCATTTAATGGTATGGATGAGCCAAGACAGGAGATGGCGTGAGTTTCTCCAGTAGTGACTTGCATTGGAGAAATTGTGACCTTGACAGATGAAGACGAAGAAAGCAATCGATCACGATCATTGTAGCCATTTACTGTGCGTAGCCGCCTATTTCTGACATTCGGCCTATTAATTGTGTGCCTGTACGGCTATATTTTGTGCTATTGGTAGCTAGTACTTAGCAATGGAGTGGTTTATCAGGGTAACCCGCGCTTCGTTAGCAAGTGGTATTGTACTTTCTTCATGAATGCCAAACCGTCATTCATTTGTTTTATGAAACTTTCTTACATCAATAGGAGCCGGTTCAAAAGTAATGTGCCTTTATGCCAATGAGTGAATTAGTATTATATTGAAAGACAATAAAGTAATTTACAAACAAATCAGCAGTCAATATCACTTGAGTCGAGAACAAATGCCTAAGGGGGACCTAAGGATTTCCCTTGTTGGGTCCTCTAAATAAATTATGTTTTATGCAAAAAGAGTACACTGAAATGGACTATGATACTACTTACAAGTTGCAATACATTGGGCTACCTTCAAACGTCGACATAAGACTCCGGTCGTGAAGGTCTTTGCAATTGTACAAACTTTTAGTTGGAGAATATCATCATGAGCAACATTTATAGGGAGAACACATCGAGTGAGCACCAATCCCGAGGTAGGCCCCTATTTTACTTGACCACTAGATTTTGAAACGGAACGTGAAGGTTCTAAATCAGTTATTGCAAATTGTTATATACTACTACATTTTATTTGTAAACCTTACTGGAAGCAATACCTATTCTTTGCTTCACACCTGCTGAACTAGCCATTGAGAGATGACTCTCTTGAATCAGCAGTCGCTGCAATAGTGCAATCTACATATCAGATAAGAAGTAATGTCGAAGTTGAATTTATTGAGGACAGGGTGGGGGGAGGCAATAAGAAATGATGGGAACTGAGCTGGCCGTCAGCTGTGTACCGCCATAACTAATATCACTCACGGCTGCGGCTCAGCTCAACTAATTGCCTGCATTTCATTAGCAAGGGGCGGATTTTGCTTCATAGTGCCCCTAGGGCCTTGACCCACACATGTTTGGCGTGCCCCCTCCCCAACCCACTTGGAATCAAAACTAGAGACAAAGGAAAACTCTGACAAGACTTTGATAAATCCTTCCAAAGGCCGATATGAACATTTAATAAGAGGTTGATAGTACTGTGAGTGTCCGAATAAAGAGCTACAAGCCATGCACTAGACGTGGTTGTATTGTATACAAGTTGCAGGGCCACCATGACCAAAATTTGCTAATTACCATCCATTGGGCTCCTCGAGCAGCAGAGTTGTAAATATGTAATTATTATTGGAAGCCTACAGGACGGCACCACTCATAGCCCTTTTCTTACAATTTTATTTTATGTTCCTAAATGATTATCTAATTAGCATGCAATGACAAGGATACCATATTCAATGCAATTACAATAACCTAGGTTGTCAATGGACAGATTGCAAAATACTTTGTTGATAATAAAGAATGACCATTTATATTTGACGAAATTAATTAATTTCTCATTCCACAGCCGCAAAGATAAGGTATGAGAGTGGTGAGACGAAAAATTCAAAAAAGTTATTTTTTAAATAGCAGTCTATTTCCCCGAGTAATTTAAACTATTGTATGAAATCTGTTCATCAGGTTATCAGGTTTCTCAGAAGTAGCCTATTAATATTTTATATGAAAAAATTTCAATTTCCTTCATTCATTTCTTTTTAATAATTTCGCAACTTTTATGGCTGTGGAGCGAGAAATTAATTAATTTCGTCAAACATCCACGGCTATTAATTTTCTTGATTACAAAGTATTTTTAAATCTCTCCCTTAAAGATTTAACTGTATTAAAATGTGGAAACATTTAAAACTGTGTTTTAAAAAAATTACTCATTACTGCAATGCTGTCATGTCGTAAATGCATTTGTATATTGTACAATTAAGTATTGCAGGTAATTAGCCGAAGTTTGTTCATGTATTATGTATTTATGTATTACCCGAACAATTGGCCGAGCTTTACAATTAACCGCAATTTTTGATAAATTCTTAGGTTCTTGTGGAGGGGGACGCACATTAGCCTCAGTTAGCGACTCATACCGTTTATTTTCATTCATTGCGGAACATTCGTAATTTGAAGCTTAATACAGCTGGCCTTGCCCGCTGTGGGAACTTGGCGCTCTTTGTTCAGACCAACTCGCAAGCCTTAACCCGTCTTCATATCCCACGACGATGTGTATTACCTTGTAGATTTTACAAATAACGGAGTTCGCTGAAAGACAGTAGAAAGGTCGTAGGGTCGGTACGGATGCAATGTAATGAAAATTAAGTTAATGAAAGAAAGAAATAAGAAGTCAAGATTGATTTGACGTGAAAATATAAAACAGTCAGTTTATTGTCGTTTTCAGCCGTCATTTCTTCATAGAAAAATGTCTTCGGGTCTCGGGACGCGATGCGTTTTTCCCAAGCGTTCTAGGTACGTTTTACCAAGGTCAAAACGCACAGTTTTAACGCAGTGACTATGCATTTTTCCCGACGTTAAATCGTCAGCCCGCCATTTTTGTTTATTGTTATTTTTGCACGCTGCAAAACTAATTTTTAAACAGGCCTAGGCCAAAAGGAAGAAGAAAAAAGACTATATTTGCTGCAATGCTCCAATTTATACTTAGTATAAGGAAAGCTTTGTGATGGTCGAAATTTTTTTACGAAATGTCTGTCTGTCGCTCTGTCTGTCAGTCTGTCTGTATGTCTGTATGTATGTCTGTCTGTTTCCGGGCAAACTACTCGGCCGATTTGGATAAAATTTTGCATGTACGTTCACAGAAATCATACCTCGAGATTTTTATTTTCATTTTGGCCTAACTCAATTTGGGGGGGTTTTATTCTCAAAAAATTCCAAAAAAGCGTATAAAAAAATTATTTCTCAAAAACGGCTTCAGCGATTTCTTTTAAATTCACATATATTGTAGTCGTTATTACTGTATACAAATTGCAGGGGGTCGCTTGCCCCTTGATAGTTTGCTTCGGGGGGTAAAAAATAAAAATAACTCAATTTTCATGAAAAATTACTAAAAAATAATTTTTCTGCGGAACCTTTCTATCGATGATTTCTACCTTCAGGTATGTTTTAGGTGTCCAATAGAGTAAAAAAACTGGATAGGTTGCATTCCCAAAAAATATTTGGTTCTGTGCAAAACAAATTTTTTTTGAAGGAATTATGGAAAATTATCTAAATTCACGCTCCAATACATTACGTGCTGTGTGTCATTGTTACTACTGTTACAATGTATTGGTCTGTTCGTTCCAGAATATGCAAGTATGAGTTTTAAGGGGTTTTTAATATATTGAGGTGGATCCCCCCCCCCCCCCCCGAGGGATCTGAAATTTAACCTTACACATTATGTCTGTCTACTAATTTATAAATTGGAGAGCATGTTCGAGTAAACTCGGACCGGTTGTTGTAGTTGCTGCGCCATTTTGTTTATTTTGAATATTTTGATTGTAAACAAATCGTGGAAGCAGACATTTTTAGTAGCAAAATAGACATGCATTTTGTGTTTGTCATGTTGCCCGCCTAACCGAAGTGAAAATGCATGCCCCAAGAAATCGGTTCATTTGGAATTCCAAATGGTCCGTCCAAGCGTTTTACCCATCCCATGGCTGGAGACCGTTATGAAACGCTGCTAGTGTAGCCTGCACAAGATAAGTACGCAATTTGGCGGGGGAAATAGCCTGCAGAAGGTAAGTACAGAGTTTTTGACCGGGTCCAGGTATCCGTTCTGCTATGCTGCAATGTCGATATTTTTTGCGTTGGTACTGTTCTCTGATAGTTGGCTTATGGTTAACGGGTACCTCGTAAGGCATGTTATGGCACCCGCCCCTCCAGTTAATATATTTCTATGGTTTTACCGGTGCGCTTTCTCACTGGGTACCGTGTATATATGCACGTTAAAACCCAACATTTTTCCTAAGCACTTGGGAAAAACGCATCGTGTCCCGAGAGCTTTGGCTTCGAGTGTAGAGGAGAAGGCGCTAATCCCTACACTTGATGAAATTTTGTAAGAAGACCCTAAACCCTGACCCTAACGAGCACACGCGCACCCTTCTATAAGAAACAGACAAAGACACAGGCCGTGCGCTTGGAAGCCCCTTCTACTATAGTATAGTTATAATACGTCTTTCCCCAGCTGTTGTATGAATTAGTGGGGAAAGTGTACATTAAAACGCGGGAAATTTCACTGCTTGAAATGACCGCAGAGCACGTAAATCAACAGGAACTGAAAAAACAGTGGAATAATGGTCGTAGAAAGAAATTAGGGATCTTGATTTCATATGAAAAGATAATACGATGTACAGTACGACTAAAAAGAACACGCCTCGAACAGATAAGACAAGTGTCCGGTTTAGTTATGACTTGGATATGATTATTTACTATTGTTGACCACACCTTAAAGCTTTTTAGACATAGTTGACTCACTACATATTGTAATTTTTTAAATCATCATACAACAATGGCCTTGCCTTGTCACTAACATATTGCCGATAACTTCATTGCGAAAATATGTTGAATTTTATTGCATAATGTTTAATTTTTACACAAGAATCCACTGGCAGCTACAGTGTCGATTTATAATATGTTTGTGCAATGCATGCATAAAAATAAATTTTCTGTTCTAAAACGGAATGCAGCCTATTTCAATTTGTGGATTTGTACATCCTACCTAGTAGTTCAGGGTGTCCAATTTGTTCTTTTAAAACTTGGGATTCACATTAAAATATATTGCTGCTGTACAATATAAAAATAAGGAAGGGCAGAACTAATAAGCGCCCAGCTGTGTAGCCGCAGAAGGCCCGGTCTGTTATTATGTGTAAATCGTATTGTGATTATGTTATTTAAATGTAGCTTCCCGTGGGAAAGTTTCACACACAGCCGACTTTCTTGATTGCCATCCTGTGGCCTTCCTGCTTTGAGGGAGCCCTGATAGCATTTGCTTCAATGGATAAACATTACTTACAGATGGTTATAAAAGGCTTGTTTAATATGACTTAATACACTTGGAAAAAACATAATCGTGTGTTGCCTTGGGGTCAAACATCTGTCATCTACACTACATTAACTTTGAAATGACTGAAGTACGATATGTGCATGATGTTGAACACAATACTGTGCAATATAATTGCATACTGTACGTCGTTTATACCTACTTGAAATTCGGCAAAATGGTAGAACTACTGAAGGCCGCATCCACTTTGCGTCAGTATACCGCGGTTAGTTTGCCATTCGTATGGGTCCGAGTGCTGGGCTGTACGACAGTGTGAAGAAAATATGATTCACGTACCAGAAATGACAATGCTCAGAAGATCCTGTAGCGTCACGCTGAGAGACCAACGTACAAACCAAGACATAAGACAAGAGATGAGAATGGGATACAAGGAAGAAGACCACCAGGGAGGCCGACAGGTACTATACCTTCAAAGTTCAAATTGGACTGTGAAAAAAAAAAAATAATAACAAAAACTTAAAGTTTTAGAAAAACTTGTTATAACAACCCGAATCTAATTATTTATATTCAAATTGGACTGGATGACTGCAAGGTTACGACCATTCGATTGGTGCCGACCTACTCCTCCATGCTTTGTGCACACGAATTTAATTTTGTAGTACTTACCGTATTAGAATTAGTGTTGACATTTGACAATATTCAGCTTGATCTACAGTAAGCACAAAGCTGACTTTGGCACGTGTTTTATTGTTGTTAAACACTGTTTTAGCAGTTGCAGACCTTGATGATAGGCCACATACCTACAGGCTACATTCACCTTGCTTTCATTCTTGTCACACCCACCCACGCCTTAGGTGCTATATTTGCCGTCCTCTTACAAAACCACATGCAGGTACCTCTGTCAGGTGCTCTAACGCAGCGGGGTGCATCCATACAGTGCATACACTACACCCGCGTGTAGCTTTAGCCGGAATGAGTATGCTTCTTGTTTGAGATGGACGTCATTCTTCAAACCACAATTCCTAACTATTTTAGAGCTCTGTGGATTGCAGTAATTCAAATTTCCACCGTCTATTTCTGTGATCCACGAAGAAAGCATTGCTAACAGGTACACGTTCTGTTGCAGGTACAAAATGTGGTCACCCGGCGGTGCCGTCGAATGCTCGCGTCGTCCTGTCCGCACCTGACCTCGAGCCCGGCACGAATGCCGTCTACACCTGCGACCCTGGCTATGAACTTTTCGGGTAAGCGATCCCTTCAGTCCTAATGAGTCAGGCACAGAACTGCTGTCCTTGCCACGACGGTCCTCACGAGTCACTACAGGCCTCACTCAGAACCGTCGAGCTGTGTGCCCTGTCAAGCTTCCACCACCGTCCACCGCGGCCAGTTCAATCCATACTTCGCGGATGTTCAGATTAGCTTCGGAAGAAAATCGATATTCTATCGATACGGTATTATACATATGCCTTGAAAGCCCCCTACAAACAACCTTTAAAGCTTTTGCACCCCCTAAACTACTTCTCACATTCCTGCATCTTCCTCAATTTTCTTAGAGGAAAGGCGGCATTCATCTTGCAAAGTAAATGATTGGGGAGGTAACATTTCATATTTCGTGACGTGTGAGACGGGAACAATCCCCTAATGAACAACCCCCCCCCCCACCCCCGCACCCTCTCTAGGAATTTCCACCTTTCTTCAAATAATTTATCTAAAAGCCTTTCGTCTGCCACCTCTTCTTCACATTCTGACTTTCTTTTGGCGCTGTTTGTACTTCAATGCAGATTGAAAGAGGAGATTTCAAATAAATGTAACTATAAGTTTTGGGGGCTATATTGTTTATATACTCGTCCTGCATTTTTAAAATATGGCGCACAATATTGTAGGGAAACGTAAATCATAAAAGTTGTAGACTAGATTAGCAAAACAGTCACGTTAGCAGACCATTGCGGCTTTACTAGGATCAACTTGTGTGTAGTGAGTGCCCAGGTATTGTATTTCGGTTACTAGCGCGGTTTAAGCACTTGGATTTGCGTGTGTTGGATAGTATTGATAATGTTGTTGAAATGTATTGCTACAGCCAGGCAACAGGGCTAGTTCTGAACTGACGATTACTACGTAGTTGCTTTCCTATTTATATGTAGTAGGTGTAAGGAAAGCTTGGCGATGGTCGACATTTTCGGTTTAGATGTTTCAGTGAACTTCGAATTGAGGTCTCATGAATCAAAACAGTGTTTTTTACGAAATGTCTGTCTGTCTGTTCGTCAAACAAAACCCAATTGGTTGCTTACCCATTCATACCCAAAAACAAATTAAGACTCAATTTTCATGAAAAATAATTTTTTTTGCGGAACCTTTCTATCGATGCTTTCTAACTTAGGTGTTGAATAGAGTACCTACACCGGACAGGTTGGTTCTCTAAGCTAAAGTTTCGTATTTTTGATGAAATTATGGATAATTCATCCCCCCCCCCCCATTCATGGCATGTGTATGTGTATGTGTTGTGTTATATTGGCCCGTTGTAGACTATGCAATCGTCCCATCTATCACTTTTATTTAGGATAGCTAAAGTCGAGGCAACCGAAATTTAACTTTAGGACAATCATTTACCATGGAACTACTCTTATTATTTATCTTGGCGACTCTTGATTTCTGAAACCAGCAGGTCTATTACTTTGCAATATCGAAACTCGAAAATTTTTACCGTCCACATGAATGACAACATCAACACATGACTGGGATCATCACACTGTGATACTGTTTTAGACATTTGACGTCTATTAATTTCCCTACTTTCAAAATTTAAGCAGACAATAGAGTTCTGAATGTAAATACTAGTTTTTATGTGAGAATTTTGGGAGGGTAGCTGCCCCAGTGTCGTTATGGATGAGCCTCGACTGCTCGGTACACACTCAATAATATAATCAATAAAGGAAAGGTTGTACTGGTCCACTAGTACCGCCACTTACTATAGAAGCAATTCGAACAAACGATTGTTCATCTCAGCGCATTGCTCCGAATGCAGAGGATAGACAGACAGATTTTGTGAATTAATGTAGGGATTTCCTTTTAAATTAACCAGTTGTAAAAATAGGTCTTTGAACTGCGGTTTTTTCCCCAATATGATTATATCCTAACCGTCGGCTGTCCAGTCGTGCAAAACTGCTTAAATGATCGGTGACGCAATCAACACAATAGGGAGATCAAATCAGACTCGTAGCCTCACCCAAACTCATGTTGCTTAACGACTGCGATGGTAAGCGACGTTAAAATGAACGGTCAATCATCTAATATCCCTTTAATTGCGTAAATCCGTGCCTGTCAACCAAGCCACCACAGGTACGACCCTACCAGCACTAAAGGTAATTAGCCAGGCGGGTAGTGAGGTTGTCCACCAGGGACCGGGTTAAAGCATTGGCGTAAATTCCCTAACTTTCTAGGGGGGTTTAGGACCCCAAGACTTTGATCCCCCGGAGAAAAAAAAATCGAAAAAATAGGTCCAAATTAGTGAGGTTTTACGCATATTATACCCTGGCGAAAGGGGAGCCCGGGGGTCTCACCCGGAGAAATAAAAATTGATAAATGGGGCCAAATTAGTGACGTATTACGAAAATTCTACACTGGAGAAAGGGTCTCCCCCGGAGAAAAAAAACTGATGAATAGGCCCAAATTAGGGAGGTTTTACGCATTTTGTTCGCAGTAGAGTTGCGATTTTACAGATGAATAAATAAATAGATAAATAAAATAAATCTTGACTTTTTGTTGTTCTATTACTAATCCAACCGAAGAAATAGCGGTCCCCCGATGAAAATTTTTGAAAACTGAAATATGGGGGTTTTAAGGATTATGATATTTTTGTGAAAGTATTTGGTCAATATGTTGATTTTTTCATGATGTCTTTCATGTGAAATAAGCATACCAAGAATTAATTTCCCTATCGTTATTTTGGATTGTATATAACATAACGTCTTTGTCACCAGAAATCCTGGGGGGGGGGGGGGGCTACGGGTGCTTCTGGGGGGCTTAGCCCAGGCCCCCATATTTACGCCAATGTTTGCAAGCAGTACAATTGAGATATCATAACGACGAATAAACCTACCTTTGAGGGGGGCCCAGGGGTCTCCCCCAGAGAAAAATTTGGAAAAAATAGCTCTGAAGTGTTGGGGTTTTAAGGATTTTGAGTAATATAATTTTTGTGGAATTACTTAGTCAATATGTTAATTTTTTTCATGTAAAATAAGCATACTAAGAATTAATTTCCCTTTCATTATTGTGGATACTATGCCTTTAGCCTCCATAACGTCTTTGTCACCAGAAATCCTGGGGGGGGGAGGGGGCTACGGGTGGACCTGGGGGGCTAAGCCCCCCCCCAGGACCCCCTATTTACGCCAATGCTTGAAAGTCCCAGTTTTTCCGATATCGTATGGTCTCATACAACAATTGCAACAGAGTTAACTTTGTAGAAGCCTCTAAAATTTGAATTTTTGAAAAACTCAATTAATGCATAATCATTTACTTACCATACATACCATTCAATACAGTAGATAAAAAGTTAGAAGCGTCGAAGGTGATATCTACTGGTACGAGTATATCTGTCACTGGTGTAGCTGACAGTGATGAATGCCTCTGATTCGCCCTTTAAATGCCTTTCCAGAAATCCTGGAGAAAAACGGAATAACTTGAATATAAATTTGCCGATTGTTCGCGACTTCCATCGCAGATCTCGTTTGTGCTACGATTTTTTGAGGTGGATCTCATTGAAATACTGTAATATTAGCTTAGTATAGGTGCGAAATCAAACAATTTAATAAGAATAGAATTTAGTGAAATAATTGAACTGTGACGGGGGATGATAAGTATAAGTTGAGTTTGTTTGCAGATCGAGTTCAATCACATGCTCTGCCCAGGGGTCCTGGCAAGGAGATCTACCCTTCTGCGGTGAGTCATTTTTACTTATTGGGAATAGAGAGCACACGAATATAGCCTGAAATGTCTGCGTTTTCTCTGCGGGTTTGACATCGTTGATGAGGTGTAACTGCATGTGCTCGTTATTTAGTATAAATGTCTATACAGCCGCAAGGTATTTCATGCGAACGGCGATAATTTGACAAACTTGTAGGGCGTGTTCATTCTGGAGAAAAAATGGCTCTCATATTGCACAGTTTGATAGTTTAGCTCCCCAAAATTTGGACATTACTGACATTTCATTGACAATGTGCTCACTCATAAAGTATGTTCTCATGGGCAATTTAATTGTTGTTCATTAGATCCACAATGGGTCAATTAGTTCCTAAGCTGGATGCAATTTCCTGGAAAGGTGCTCATGTTACCCTTAATCCGCCCATAAACTCGATTATCAGGCATTTTCGGTTTAACAATATTAAATAGCGTTATTTTGTTCCCTAAAAACGCCCTGAAACTCCCTGTATTAAGTTAAGGTAGGCGGTAGGCTACTTACTACGCTTATTGACTGAATGACTGCTCTGTGCATTGACATAAACAGAAAAGGTACCTAACCATATTAGGAAAAAAAATTAGTGAGAGAAGTATTGATTAACCGAATGATAGCGGTGTTAGCCTTGATCTTAGCGGTGTGTATTAGGCAGATTGTCTCGTGTACAATGGAAGGCCGCGACACCTCCAACAAATCATCATCTCCTGTTAACAATGGCTTCACCATGTCACTGCTTTTATTTGTTAAGCAAATTGCATGTATTAATTGGAATCTGGATCGACCACTAACTACAAATACTTTAAGCATTAAAAAAAATTCAATTCATTTTGGGTCTTTTAAATGTAATTAATACATTGCTATAGCCAAGTCAATACCGTAGAGTAAAAACAGTTTAGTACATAAATTGGTCTTTTAATTTCTTAAAACACAGTCGTTTATCACTAACTATACAGTCAGTAGGCCATCGAAACATGACCAGTTCAAGGCCTATTAAAAAGTTAAAAAGCATCAGGATACTTAAAAATAATATAGGCCTTCCACACCAGCCGAAAAAATTGCTTTAAACCCGCCCATGCTAATTCAAATAGGATTGTTGGAAATGAATTTTTTCGCGTCATTTTTTAGAAATTTTGTATTCCACTCGTGTGTGATGAAGGGGTGATTTTGAAACTATGTATTTATACTCGCTTGAAACCTTAATTCATACTGCTTCAATTTATTGTAAGGCGATTAAAACATTCTCAAGAAGTAGAAACCAAATTTGAAGCGAAACGCCGTGAAATGACAACATAATGCAGAATGCTGATTCTGAAGTCCTCACATAATTTATAAATCAATCAGAGCCTTCTGTCACAATAATATCAATTCAATTCAATTTCCGTACAAATGAAAAAAATCTCTGTCAGTCCATTTGTTTACGTGACATAACATGTACATTAAAGTAACGTTTACTCCTTACTAAAAGTAGGCCTGTCTCATTTCACGTCACCGGTCTGTCATGATTGTGTATGACTTTATTGTTGAAAAATCGAACTGTCAATATTAATTCGCATAACATAACGGAGGTATTCAATATTTCTGACTTTACTTAGCCCCCATCTCAAAACCGACCATTTTACGGTAGGCCTAATAGTTTTAGGCTACTAACTTCTATTCGTATCTACTCCCCCACTTAATATTGCACGATATATATATTTTTTGTAGGCTATAATACATCAGTCTACCAAGTTTGGTCGAAATCGGTTATTATTTACCGAAGTTTATGGTGTTTCCTGGTAGTGTGGTACAGTACTCGCAAATACAGGAATAGGTAACTGTACCTATAAATATACGGGGTCGCTTTCAATTTAAAAAAAAAAAAGTATGGACAAATCTCCCATACCTCGCAGAGTGGCTAATGTATAGGTAGATTTTTTTTTTTAAAAAGAAAAAGCACCTACTTTTAACTCGACTAATCCGAGACCGAGACCATTTCGAGACCGAGATTTTTGGGTTGGCCTCGGTCTTAAAAAAAAAGTCCCAAATTGACTCAGCAAACACTAGCAATAAAATAGGAAAATGGTGGGATGTTGGGCGTCGACTGTTGAGTAAGTTATTGCCAGATATCCAAGATAAACGTTCAGTGGGCCTTCCTACAGTCGCATTCTTAAGTGTTATTAATCCGCGGTAATTTTGTGTAACAATAGCAGTACGTGGGCTGTAGGGAGCCAAAGTCAAGGGTACCTACCGCCTTAAATTCCCAACAAGTCAAGTATCATGGTTTTTCTCGTTTTTTTATTATTTTCATTTCTAATTGAAAGAATCTGAAATTAACATTGACATGTAGCCTACAAACCGAATTATACCATGTACATGTAAATTAATTTGGAGCGTCAAAGTGACTCAAAACTATCCCTTAAACAACTTTTATTTTAAATATGAAATTACTTGTTAATATTACTATTACTATAAATAACTTAATTAATTTAAAAAGTGTACTGTAAGTTGAGAAGAATGGTAGACTATATACAAGCAGTAAAATTTGTATTGTAGTTACAGACGTCTAGACGCATTAATATAGTTACCTACAAGTTCTTACTAGTTTTCGTCGAGTCTATTTTCAGACGTTGTATTTTTCAGGTACGAACGTGGCGTTCCGAAAACCTGCGAACCAGTCGACGTCTGCGAGGGGTGGCGCTGCAGGCAACGCCAACGACGGCGAGAAGACGACGGTCCACGACGGCAAGCAGTGCACGGAGACCCTTAAGGAGACCTCCCCCTGGTGGCAGGTCAGCAAACTAACAAATAGACAGCAATGACTATCAAAATAAGTACCGTTCAGAATTTGTACATACGGAGGAGGCTGAAGACATTAGGTTCAACATTTGTTTGTCGCTACCCAGCAACCCAACGGCGGACTGGCAGTAGATGCTCTTTTCTTAGAGTTGTGTGGCATACAAAATGCCGACTGGTTCGTGCATCAATAGTATATCAGTGTGACTGCAAAGGCCGGAGTCGAATGAAGAACCAGTAGAATCTGGACTGATGGGCCGTGGTCGAAATGAAAGCGAACTTCCAAATGTTTCGTCAACATCTGCGGTCGACATCGTCAGTGGCGCTGCGTAGACTTCGAAGGTTATATACCTCGGTGGCTCCATGGCCATTTCGACCACGGCCCATCAGCCCGGATTCTACTGTTTCTTCAATTGTATATCATTTCGTCTACTTACTGATATTTCATTTATGGCTCAGCAGTTGATATTTCCTGTCAAATTGGATTTTATTAAAAAACTGACCGTGACTTTATGTATTAAAGAAATTATTGTGCAACAATTTAGAAACACAATTCTGACTCTTGCTCGCTAGCCAGTGAGGAACCTTTTCGAATTCTTATGCACAGTGACTAGGCCAAAGTAAGGACAGTACACCTGAAAGTCAGAACGGCAGTGTCGGGGGGGGGGGGGGGCGTTGTCAGGAGTTAAGTGTATAGTAGCATGGCTACGAGTCAGTCAATACTGGCGTGGGAAAGTACCCTGGGAGACCCTCAGGCACTAAAGTACAAACGGGGAGGGGGGCAAACAATTATACAGAGCCGTACGTGACGACCCCGTTACATCCCCGCCCCGTTTTAATGCAATTAATTATACAGTTTATTTAGTTAGGATTGTGAAAGCAAACAGCTACGAGTTACACTGCCAAATTACATTTCTAGCCTACACATATTCTACTGGTATAATAAACACAGCTACAGTAGCTTCCATTTAACATTACTGTTGCACAAGCTCATATGTATTTATTTATTGCTTTTTAATTTATACGTTGGTATAAACATAACTTTGTGATGGTCGAGATGATCGATTTCAAGATTCCAATAGATTTACAAGCTTTGAGGTACCAGGAACCAAAAATGTGTACGGGTTCACTCGTACCGGTTCTTAAGCATACAAAATGGTGGCCCCCTTTCATGAAGAATGCCAACTGCCAACTCACAACAGTCGCGTTTTTCCTCTACTGGCCATACTACCCCAGAAGGGATTTTATGATAAGACAGGATAAGCTTGCAGTTTATTTATTAACTTTTTGCGAGAATTCAGACTCTTAAATCATTGTATAAGTTCCAAAAATGGGTGTGTAATGGGCTCTTGTGTGTGTGTGTGCGGGGGGTGTGGGGGGACTGTTATTCCTGTTATGTCGAGTCTCGAACCTTGAGCTTGCGTTGCATGGTCCAGCTCTCTATGCCCATGCCATTCCATAAGGAATAAGCCGAGTCTTTGTCATTAAATTAATTTATTCCAATTAAATTATTCCCCACTCTGCTGCTTTATATAGCCTACCTCCCTACCTGTAGATGTGAGGCCAGATGATAAATTCATAAAAGGTAGGTATCGGTACAAGTTTCCTAAAAATTAGACTATTCACCCGGCTGAATTACAATACTAGCCTACTATTGCATAAAATCGGTTTATATCTAGGTATGTTTATAGTTTTTTAAATATAATATAGGTTATTTTATTATAGTTTTTTTATGAGAGATAATAACATTTAATGTGTAAAAGACTCAGTCGTCGTCATTGTTTACAAAATATTTTTAAATCTCTGCCTTTAGCAATAATTTTCTTAATTTTTATTTCTTGTTTCGTAAATGTGAAATAATGACTTGTTGAAAATTGAATAGAAAATGTTGTAGGCTATGCCTCTATTATATAGACACACGAAGGAGCCTATTATCTTGAAAGAAAGGAAGTAAAACCTGAAAAGATACCCGTAAGAGGCTTATATTGATTGGGAGGCATAGCTCATGTTGTATTCGAACCAATCTCGAGCTCGTCGGTTTTCTTTATCCGCGGAATCTTATTGTGTTTGTTCAGAGAGAAATAACTCTTTTGTTTCCTGTCGAGTCTTTGTCTTCCTAATTAGATTTTTGCCTTATACCTATTGAGGCAAATTGGTTGATAACGTTATTATTAGACAAACTAGCATGTTTAGGGCCCGAGGGGCTAGCTCGTCTGGCCGAATTTTTAGGGATGACAAGCAATCATACAATGCAGGAGTAAATACTGAAATAACAAGTATGACACACATACAGTGTATGTCACAGCCTGTGAAATTTGTTATAGTTATAAAAAGAGAATTAAAAATTGTGTGGCCTGAGAATCCATCAAGAGTTCAGCACTGTGGACTTCTCCATTGCTCAGAATTAGAATATATTATTTTGATCAGTGAAATAAAACAATACAATATACAGATAACACTCAGCAAATCTAACATTAACATAACTACAAAAATTAAATTAGCCTCATACATACTCCTCTGATACTCATCAAACGAAAAAACAAGCTCCACCAGGTGAGCATGTAATATGACGTCACACCGCCTGAACTCCCTAACTTCCGAATGCTTCCTGTTTGTATAGTTAAAGAGTAACCTTCCCATCATTAGAATGAAGTTATCGGTGCCATGTCTGTTTATCCTGGTTTATCAGCCCGACATTTCCCCCACTCTTGTAAACCCGAATTTGGCGACGCAGTGTGTCATGTAAACGTACGTACATATAATTATATACTCGACATCATCAATGGCCGTGGACTTGGAAGGTCGTAGGATCGTAGAGGCTCAGGCTAGTTATTGTCACTGATGTCGAGAGCATATTCTATTGATGAAACGTTCAAGTGCATTGGATTCTCCTATTTCAATATCGGACTCTGGTCGTGGATATACAATATGTTGTTCACTTGCACTGATGCCAGCAGGTTCTTATTAGGATGTGTCAGAATTAATAAAATTAGTAATTAGTTAATTGGTGTATTTGTATGTATTCAGGTGGATCTGCTGCGACCATACCCGGTGCGGGTGGTGCGGGTGACCACCCGGGGCTGTTGTGGACACCAGCCTCTGCAGGACATCGAGATACGTGTCGGCAACAGCAGCAGTGACCTCCAGAAAAACCCCCTCTGTGCATGGTTTCCTGGAACCATAGGTAACTTCTTCTTTACATTACAATGAAACTCTTGTTTATTTCGGAGAATTGACCTACATAAGTTACCGTAGCTTCAAATGTACTAAAATCTGCACTATATGACGACATTTGACCTGCGCACTCTGCTTATAACGATAGTCAATGGGAAATCCTCCAGAAATATTTTCAAAAGTAAAGCTCATGTTCAGCTTATGATGTCGTATATGACCTATTCCAGCACTCTTCTTATGGAGCTATTTCACAAATTAAGAACAAAACAAGTTTGTTCCGTACAAAAGTTACTCCCTTGCCACTTCATTCGCATACTTTCCAAGTTCCCTCTTTCAGTTAAGTAATTTAATAGAATTTGATTTGTTTCATCTAGTAATTACAGTAATAACTTGAAGTTTGTTGGTAAAGCCCCCCCCCCCTCCCTGTCAAAATATTTCCTTCGTTTAATTAATTTGATCAAGTATTTGCAACAGTACCTATTGCCTGTTAATTGTAATTGCATTATATAATCGAAAATAAAATAATTTATATTTTGTACTCGATAAAATTATAGTTGTGTAGATTAATAAAGCTAATTCATAAATCATGCATTGAAAAGCCCAGGTAAGGGATACTGCACGGCCCACCATGCATTGGTAGACACATAGTGGTGTGTTCGTTACCGAGCCTTTTCAACCGATGGTGGGATTGGCCAGACAGATAATAGGCAGATAAGTTTATGTTTTTCAAAATTTGCAACCATATGGTAAATTACCTTTCTTACGCTGGGTCAATTATAATGGAAAGAATAACATCAAGGGGAAGTTGGAGGAATGTATTTATGTCCTTACTTACCATAGAAAAAATTATATTACTCGTGGTATTTCATTTCAATAAACAAAATCAAAATTGTAAATAAATAAATAAGGACTTTTTGTTCTATTACTAAGCCAGCCTAGCGGAGTTAAGGCTATAAAGCCCTCGCTTACCCTCAACTAGGAAGGCCCGGGACCGCCTGCATTACTTGCCCTCCGAAGCATGGCCAGAAAATATAGGAAGTGTAGGACTCGAACCAACAACCTTTCGGGTGAAGGTCAGAGTCCGTACCACTACTCTACATGTCCTGACTGAATTGTATTGTTTTACTTACTAACTCTATTTTTTATAATAAGTTTTAATATTGCAAGGCAGTGTTTTTTAGTTTGTCATACATATGCATATATACATGCTTGTGGTAAAGTGGGTAAGAAGATAAATAACTAATGAGGAATAATAAGTCAATAGTAAGAAAGAAAGGATATTGCTGAAATAAGTATAAAAAATAGTAGACCTAAGAATAAAAAATAAACCAAGAAACATAGCCTATATTATGAGGCACCCAAAATACAATTGAAAGTTCTATTTCATTTAGCCTATTTACTTTTAATGTTGTAAATTCTATAATTTCCCAACAGCATACAGCATATCTATCGTCAGATTTAAAACTTTCAAAACTTACAATTATCCTGTTAGAAATAGTTTAATTTACCCCTTGATTAGCTTTCCCGTTATCCGTGATATGAGTTCCCAGTTCCAAGTAACAGTAACAGATACACACGAGTGTGGGGTCCAAACTATGTAGGCCTAGTGCCAGACATATTGCAGATGGGTTTGTCACCCTACACGCATCAAAAACACAAAAACAGAATATAAATTGTGTTATTACAAAATAAATTCAAAAATTCATAGAATATTACAAAAAAGACAGCAGATGCAGCAAAAACTACGAGTATAAAATTTGCATTGGTGGGGGGGTCCACATCGCTGAGCACATCCCCCAAAAACCGCTTGTCAGCCCCATCCCCCAGCTTCGTATTTTACAAAATTCTCCACGAATGTCACCCACAACTTTTGAATATGCTGAGACGTACCACCGCAGACTCCTCACTCTAGAATCCCAAATAGTGTAGCTCAAATTTTGGGACAAAGAGATATGTGAGGAATGTTGAAAAGCTATTTGACTTTTGGGTTTTCGGGGAACTCCATTGCTCTCGTTAGTCAGTCATCAAAGATACTTTTAAATATTATTTTCTTAAACAGAATATTTTAGTTGAAATTCATTGTTTCCTACTAGCCCTAATCATGTCGGCTTATTAAACTGGGCTTGTAAATTCGAGACATGTCGGATACGAGGAATCTCCTGCAGGCTTTACCCCTACACTATTTCAGTTTCCTTAACTAATTTTTGTTTGTTTTCGTTTGTACAGAGGAGGGTGTGACCAAGACATTCAGCTGCGCGAGAGCCCTGGTGGGGCAGCATGTGTTTCTTCAGCTAGTCGGAGTCGAGGGCTCCCTCTCGCTCTGCGAAGTCGAAATATTCACCACTGAAGGTAACATAAAAATTATTAAGGCTTTGCCCTGCTTTCTGCATTAATATTATGGGTTTGACAAATCTTAATAGGAAGAGGAACCCGTGTATATTAACAGTTGTTGTTTATTGCAGAGTTCTCGGCGGACCGGTGTGCCCCGCCCGGGTCCCCCGCTGACGCGGACCTATCCTCGTTCGACAGGACGTGCTACGAGTTCCTGGTGACTCGTGGGGGCAGTTTCGACGTGGCGCGCAAGCATTGCATCGCCCACGGAGGGGACCTGATTCACGGACTACGGGGCGCGACCAACGTCTTTCTGCTCGCGGAGCTGGAGCGGCGCAAGCCAAAACTCAAGACACAGCTTGTTTGGATTGGTGTGCAGAAGGAGGAGGGCATCACTGCGAGAACTTGGAAATGGGTCGACGGTAAGGAAGGAAGGTGTTCACTACAGAACCTGCAAAAATGTGCTTATGTAGCATTGTAAGACCAAACAAGACATTTTTGCATGTGATGGCTGTCGCCTGTCATATTCATCTGGACGGAAAGTTTTCCAAACGTAACCAATGAGATCTAAAAATAATTAGAACCCGGTTTTGTGGTATGTTTCCGTTATTCCAAAGCAGTATGGTTTCCATTTTCAGGACAAGTGGTGCAGAAGCCGTCCTGGGGGAAGGATCAGCCCAACAACTACAACGGGGAGCAGAACTGCGCCGTCCTCGATGGAGGAAGGAATTGGCTGTGGAACGACGTCGGCTGCAACCTGGACTACCTACACTGGGTCTGCCAGCATCGTAAGTTAATTATTAATTCGATTATTTCATGCCTGGTAGGCTGGTGTAAATGGAGAAATCACATGAGGTTGGGGCCCGGTTGTCCTAGAGGCTTGGTTCTCCAATGAGCTCAGATTCTATTCTATAGAATAGTGGCCAATCCAGAAGAGGGTTAAAAAAACACATATGCATCTGAAATGTTCAAAAACGTACAATATCATGTTGCACCAATTTCAAAACTAACCCCAGGTGGATGCCTCTGAGAGACCCCCTAGAACAGCCACAGTTTGAAATTTATAATCAACTTCACCAACAGCATAGGAGCTGGATGCCAATTCCTGGATCCTGGATCCACTCCTTTTATAGAAGTATGAAAGTATACGGTATATCAAAAATATTGAATGTAATAAATAAATAAATAATAAATAAATATCGACTTTTTTGTTCTATTACTAAGCAACCTAGCGGAGTTAGGGCTATAAGCCCTCTCTTACACTCAACTAGGAAAGCCCGGGACCGCCTGCTTTACATGTCCTCCGAAGCATGGCCAGAAAATATAGCAAGTGTGGGAGTCGAACCAACAACCTAACGGGTGAAAGTTGGAGTCCGTTCCACCGTACCGTATATTACCTATTTCAACCATTCTCTGGAAAATTATCAGAGCTCTATCCACTGTGTACCAGGTTAAACCATTCTGAAAACCTGCCTAAAATTTATAGAGAACGCCCAACCTTATTAGTTGCAGGTGTGGGTGTGTTGACCTTGCATGTGTGATGGTTGGACCGGACCAAGCCTTCTTCTCGGCCGCCATTGTGATGTTGGGCGTTGCCCTGTTTGTTTTCGCTATTCCACGGATCTTGATCTTGGCCTAACCGGCACCTTATGAGTGCCTACAATGTGAGAAACTGTTTGGCCCATTACAACTGAATTCCTCGAATTTCAGTCAAGAGAGATCGAGTTTAGAGTTCTGTATAGGAAATTCCCTTCCCGCATTTTTTTTTTTTTTTTAATTTTAGGGGCCACCTGCGACTTCTCTCATGACAAGCCGTTGAAAAGAGGGGGCAGGTTTAGTGTCCCGGTACCGAATCGGAATCGGGACCAAGTTTAAGTCCCGAAAGTCCCGGTCTCGAATAATAACTTGTAAATTTTGATTTGTTGGGCTAATGTACTGATTGAAAGCTTAACTTGTATTATCTTGTCTGGGTGCTCAGGGCTTAGAAATGTCCTCGTGTAGTCTTATTATGCTTCCTGATTCTCTCTAATTTAAGATGCATCGGCACTGTAATAGTGGTTGTACGTAGTGTTCGCCCGGCTCGGTGTCGGTCTCGGTCTCGGTATCGGTATCGGTCTCGGTCTCGCAATGAGACTTTTTCCGAGATCGAGACGACTTAAAAGTCTCGGTTTCGTGACCGAGACTCGAGACCAGTAAAACCTACTAGTCTCGGACTCGTCTCGAAATAGTCTCGGATTGGGTTTGAAGAATCTGTAACAGTGATACATTCTGTGCAATAACTCAGTTGTCACTCTCATAATGACGCCCCTGCTAACGAATGAATGATCTCTATCTATGGCCTATGCACTATGTGTTTACACCAGGTTCGGTTTTGCTTAGCTATAGACGATAAGTTTGCTTATATTCTATATATTCTATTCCTTGTGTTTGGTATTTTTGTGTGTGTGGGCGGTTATGAGTATGTGAACACTAATGAGACAGCCATGAGCCAGCTTAACGTTGTCAGTGCAGGCGCTATAGACATAGTTGAGTATGCGAAATATGAGGACCGCATTCTGTAAAGAGTTTTCAACTCAGAAAAGCTTGCAGAATATGATTCCCAATGTTGCCAGGGGGTTAGTTGGTCCATTTTTTTTCGCCCCAAGTAAAAGGACTAAAAAATATTTTGGACCATTTTAATGACTATTTCTTGTTATTTGTAAGAGTGGGCCGAAAGGCATAAAAATTCGCCCACATGGAAAATAAAGACAATTCTCTTTCTTTCTTTCAAGTGTCAAGTGCCAGTGAGAAACTAGATAAACTTGCCACGTAAAACAATTCAAATAGTTACTATAGCATGAAACCCCCCCCCCCTCGATAAATAAAATATTTCTGGGTCCCCCTTGGCGTGGGCTGAAGCTCTGTCACAATAATTGTAAATGTAGAGCATGCAATGTGTCAGTGGCGCCATTGGGGGGAGGGGGGGTCGCCCTATGAAAAATATGCACTGTGTACCTATTTTAACCCTTCTTGTCCCACAAAGCCACCCTTAAGGAACATCTGCAATGGCGCCACTGTTTGAGGTCCACTTAATTGTAAGTAGATGTGCTGTGACAGCAGGCTTGTAGGGGCTGTTCCACGAAATGTTAGCTAATGTCATGACAACCCCCCTCCTATTATTTATTCTTTTGTACATACATTTTGCAACAAGTATAATTTTTTTTTTTTTTTTTACTTTTTTTGGTTTAGGAAATTGGGGATGTTTACCTATTATTTTGTGGGAGAGGGTTATCCTTTCTTTTCGGTTTTTAGGTAGGCCCTACTGTGTGAAAAGGATATTTTGACGAAAAATAACAGGTACCTACAGTATTTTAATCCACGCGAAATAGATTTCTCATTGTCCAGTATTTCCTTGCAGGTTACAGTAGAATACAGTATACTTAAGTATACTATAGTAAGTATACTAAGTATAGTGCACAGAATACTTACTTCAAGAAAATTGATAATGATTCGTTAACACTATTTTTCGGTACTTTCGGGACCGGGACCAAGGCATTTTTTCGGGACCGTTACCGGGACCGGTACCACCCCATTACCGTACCGGTCCCGGTCGTGGGCGAACACTAGCTGCAGGTTGGCCCAGAATGGTAGTTGGTTGGTTTTCAACGCCTGCTTTCAGCATTTCTGCTTAAAGCAACCTTGTCAGCGGGGGAAGTGAGTCTGTTTGTTAACATGAGGCACCCTAAGGGCAGACTCTTTCACCTCGGGGGAAAGGGGAGATGACCGACAGGGTAGAACTCCTGATTATAGTGGATTCCGAACCACTTGGGGAACATGGTAATGTCACACGATTAAATCGGAGGTAACCAGGACTCGACACGCACGTAGACTGACTGGTATAGTCTCAGCGCGTTATCGCATGTTCCCCTGCTGCCAACGCTGTGCACACTCCCAAGTTTGCCGCAGTTTGAAACATGGTCTGCTGTCATGGATTGAACTTGGTAAGGCCGTTGGCAACCCCAGAATGTTATGTCTCATTTCTCCTATATAGAACTCTAGTCTATTTGATTTATGGGCCCCTGGCACCAGGACGTAGGTTTTAGTAATGCTCACTGTTATTTAAACAATAACAATATTAATGCACCTGTATAATGTCGTTATAAAAAAGCTCCCTTTCAGCCTTGGCCGATCAGGTGCAGGGAGATTTCATTAAATCGCGACCCCGCTTTTCGGCGGATTTCCCTTACTTTCTTTACATTATTGTAATCCACGCTGCGCACGTAAGTACCATTCGAAGCCTGCCTTCAGAAGTAAAGGTACATTTCTTGTAGCCCCCACACATAATATAGCCTACATCAAAATGTGTAGCCACATTTCTTCTAACCCATCTCTCACATTTCCAGACACGCTTAACTGTCACAAATGTCAAAGGCTGCATTATAGCACCCTTCAGTCAATCGGCGACAAATGAAAACTTGATCAGCACCCAATTTTTTCCTACATTCCTTTTAAAGTTCACCCTAACTTTTCCCGTATCATTGCGATTACGTTAATAAAACTAACCCAATAGGGAGGAGAGTTGGAATAGGAACCGAAAGGGTGAGGCTAGAGGTTCGAGATGGACATGTTGCTGACCGTGACGAGCAGTTATCAGTCCTCAGGCATTTAAAACCTTGAAATTCTGTTCCCTTGTGGCGACCGTGGCAGAACCCGAACCTGGTACCGGTAATATATATCGTGCACTTCCCCCCTACATCAATATAGGCTATGTATAATATTACTGTAAGAGGTAAAGCCGTCATAAATGCAGGCCGTCATACGAGACAATATAACAAGCAAGCAATGGATGTCGCCAGCCTATATAAGAGAGGAACAATATGAGAGACACTTGAATAACCAGCCAGGTTATTATTGATACCATTACAGACTACTTTGTAAGAGTAGCCCATTAAAAAATTTTTTAAAGATGTTTTTAGTATTTATTTGAATTTTATCTGTGGAAGAAGCCGGGTATGTGAAGTAAGCTTGTTATAAAGCGTTATTGCTGTTATAATAAGTCAGACGCATGGTCTCTTTCATCATGTATTTTCATAGGTACGGTGTATTTCAGGTCCGTCCACCTGTGGAAGCCCCGACAAGGTGCAGAACACGACCATTGAGGGAAACGAGCGCCGCATAGGCAGCACCATCCAGTACAGGTGCCCTGAAGGACACATGCTGGTTGGCACCGGCAACAGGACGTGTCAGGAAGGCTTCTGGAGCGGTGCCGCGCCCTCCTGCAAATGTAAGTCACGTTCCTGTATTTCTGCACGCGACCAACGAAATTGTTGACAGTCGTAAAGAAATTATATTGAATACTAGTACACATCTCACATAAGACATTTGTTGCTACAAAAAGGGCAAATTGGGAAAATGCCGGAAATCGTTGACGGGGGCTCAGTTATATACCTAGCACTTTCAATTATATCAATAACAATACTTTATACCTGTACTTACTTAATTATGTTAGTGCTATCAACCCGGAGGGCCCCGTTTCTTGCCTCGTCATGTCTGGTTATCTGCAGGTCTTCTGGTCGGACCATCTTCTTCTGGGCGTCCTGTTGGTGTTTTATCTGGTAATGGCACATCTCAGATGATTTCTGAAGTTCTTCTATGGTTAATTTCCCCGAATTACTCTACCCAATGAAATATTAACTAGCCTACTTACTTTAATTTCCTGATTTAATATTAAGTAAAGTAACATTATATTGTATTTTTGCTGAAATTTGTAATTATGCATTCAAGCCAAAAATGTGTCTCCCAGTCCATTTGACGTACAGAATGCATATCATCGTCGTTATTGAAGACAATTATTGTTGATGTGTGTTCCAGATGTGGACTGTGGAGGTCTGCCTGACGTGGACCACGGCACAGTGACGCTAGAGTCTGGCAGGACGACCCACGGGGCGGCGGCGGTCTACGCCTGCCACGAGAACTACACGCTCATCGGCAAAGAACGGCGGACGTGCGGCGACGGGGGCATCTGGTCCCAACAGACCCCGCAGTGTCTCTGTAAGTGTCCAAAGAGCCTGCTATAGGCTGCAATTAAAAATGTAAACAACTTAATTGCTTTCCAATTTATACGTAGTACAAGGAAAGCTTTGTGATGGTCCAAATTTTCGATTCCGAGATTTCAACGGATTTACACGTTTTGAAGTCCCAGGAACCCAAAAAAGTGGTTTGTACGAAATGTCTGTCTGCCGCTCTCTCTGTCTGTCTGTCTGTTCGTCTGTTCGTCGATTTCCCGGCAAACTACCCGGTCGATTTTGATGAAATTTTGCATGTAGGTTTACAAAAATCATACCTCGGATTTTTTTTTAATTTGGGGCAAACTTAATTTGGGGGGGGGGGTTTATTCTCAAAATACTCCAAAAAAACGTCTAAAAAAAAATTATTTCTCAAAAACGGCTCCAACGATTTCTTTTAAATTCACATATATTGTAGTCGTTATTAATGTTAACGAAAGGCGGGGGTCGCTTGATAGTTTTGGTTTTGGGGGTAAATAATAAAAATAACTAAATTTTAATGAAAAATGACTAAAAAATAATTTTTCTGTGAAACCTTTCCATCGATGATTTCTACCTTCAGGCATAAATAAATAAATAAATAAATAAGGACTTTTTGTTCTATTACTAAGCCGACCTAGCGGAGTTAGGGCTATAAAGCCCTCTCTTACACTCAACTAGGAAGACCCGGGACCGCCTGCTTTACATGCCCTCCGAAGCATGACCAGAAAATGTATAGGTAATGTGGGACTCGAACCAACAACCTTTCGGGTGAAAGTCAGAGTCCGTACCACTAATCTACATGTCTTGGCATATTTTAGGTGTTAAATTTAGTAACGAAACCGGACAGATTGCTTTCCCAAAAAACTATTTGGTTTTGTGCAAAAAAAATGTTTTTGAATAAAAATGATAGAAAATTCACGTTCAAATGCATTGCGTGCCCTGCCATTATTGCTGTGTGGTAATTTGTTGGTCTGACCTATCTAGAATTGAGTTGCCTATTTTCAGAAACCGCAAAAAACTGCTGTGCCGCAACGCCATGAGGCATAACATTACAGTTTTTAAAGCTAATTTTAACAGTATTAGAATTGCTTTTGCGTCTCAATATCTGATTCATCGAATAGAGTATTGAAAAATAAAAAAAATGGCGTGAATATCTGAAAAGTGAAAAAAATGGAGAGGATTGCTTTTGCTAATAGGCAACTCAATTTACCTCACCTCCAGTGACGTCAGGTGGACAACCCCGGAAATTTAACTATAGGAAAATTATTTACCATGAAATTACTCATTTTCTCTAGCTACTACTTGATAAATTGGAAAGCATGTTCGAGCGAGTAAACTCGGACCGGTTCTTTTACAATGGAAAGCGCTATTCGAAATTGTTTTGTTTAAATTTTTAATCCCAAGATTAAGTTAATATTAAACGCCATAGTAGGCCCCCTGAATAGGGTTCTTGGTAAATCAATGTGCAATATATGAAGTGTGATTGTATCTATAGGTAGAGGTAGCCAGTGGTCCAGGACAGTAGGCTAGATATTATATTGTATTTTTCGATATTATGAAATATGTACCTACGCATTGTAGCCTTGCAATCATGATCGTCAATAGAGCAATGGTCAACAAACAAAAGTCTCCTAGCATTCCTCTGATCTGAACCCCAGCAGTTTGCTGTGTCTTGTGCGAGTACATAAAATGATGATCGGAATAGCCGTTGGGACGTACACAATCACTACATGCCTAATAACAACCTCAGTGACCATGCAACGCGATTATGCGGCCTGCACAAACAGATAGGTATAGGCTACATAATTATGCATTTCCCGGATTTCTGAATAAGCTCTTGAAAACTTTTTGAATATTAACAGTATATTGCCATTGGTAGCTTGTAAGCTGGTAAACCAAGGCAATCACCCAAGACACGGGACACCCGTATAGAAGATCACTATTGATTTGTTGAGACACGATCTAAATTGATCTATGTACTGTAGGTATGTCCCAAAACTTATCATAAGTGCCCAAAATAGTGACCAACCCTTCATTAAATTTGAAAATTTTAAAAACTAAATTGAATGGATGCGTGGTAACCCTAACTCGCCAGGCGGAGTGATAATTTACGAAATATTGGCGCCCATAAAAACGTACGAAACGAGGCATAACTTGAATTTTATAGGAGAATCGTGTAGAAAGAAATGCAGACACACCCATTTTTAATTGTACATTTCACGCGTCACAGCCCTAACAATTCTTACTTAATACTTCCTCCAGAACAATCTTTCATTCTTCTTTTTAAAGTTTTGCATGCCAAGCACGCCTGATAAGGGCAAATTGGATTGTCAAGATGAGACAGATTAAGGTAATAACCCTTTGTCTGACAAAGTCAGGATTGACGCTGAGCTTTTGTAATTGTGTTTTCAGTGGATTGGTGTCCGGACCCGCCCAAAATCAACGGGGGCACTGTCGAGACGTCCGGCAAGAGGGCTGGCTCCACCGCCACTTACACCTGTCAGCCTGGATTTATACTTTTCGGTTCTGCTGTAAGTATAAATTGTACTTTTTATTACTTATTGTTTATACAAAATTGTTTGATGGCTACAATTAAGAAATTTCAAAACGTAGGTCTATTCTGCAATATTTAAATTATGCAATTGTGTAACAGGTGCTGTCGTGTGGGCTGGGTGGCGAGTGGTCTGGCAAGGCGCCCACCTGCAAGTTCGTCGACTGTGGGGCGCCACCCGGGGTCGACCACGGGGAATACAACTTGCTGAATGGGTCGACAGCGTACGGCAGCGTGGTCGAGTACACGTGCAAGGAGGACTACTGGCTGGACGGCCAGAGGCGGCAAGTCTGCATGAAGGAGGGCAAGTGGTCCGCCGACGCCCCCTCTTGTGAATGTAAGTAGCGCTATGCCGGATACATCCAAAACCGCTGCGAGTAGCCAGGCATTGCGGGAAGATGTAGTCAGTAAGTAAACGTTTTGAAAGTATCACTGTGACAAAAGTTTGTTTTCAGCCTTTCCAGCTACAAATAAGTACAACATCAACTCGTGCAACGTTCTTGGTTTCCTTTGGATTTCTTCTTCCCCACCTTTTCCTTGATTAATGGACTAGTTTGAATTACATAAAAACAAAACACAAAATAATTAATCTGAATTGGGATTTAACTCATAATCATCATAACTCCTTCGATTTAAGTAGGTACTATAAATATGTTTGTTTTTCAGTGATCACGTGTGAAGAGCCCGACGTTCCATCGGGTAGCTACGTAGTCGGGTACGACTTCAACGTTCACTCCAACATCGAGTACCACTGCGAAGTCGGCCACGTCCTTCGGGGAGAGGCTATCCACACTTGCACCAGTTCAGGCCAGTGGTCTGGCATTCCACCCAAATGCGAATGTAAGTCAATAAATAAATTAACTCACATGTACGACCCTGGGATCTGCAGTTTCTTTGCATCAAAGTCACAGTATAGGTTGTAAAATTGACTTTATATGTCGTCCAAATCCTAATGTATCATCTTGCTAACCAGTACCACCATTCTAATTCATTATAATAATTTTAAAAAAATATGTCTCCCCAGAAAATTTTAAATTGCTCATGATATCGTATGGAATTCGGAAGAACTGTAATAAAATAAATTTTGTTCCAGATATTGACTGTGGAAAAGTTCCCCCTATTCCTTACGGAGCGGTCTCCTACGTGAACGGTACAACTCACCTAGGAAGCCAGCTCACGTATTCTTGCGTCAAAAACTTCCGACTGAACGGCGTTGCGAGCAGGGAGTGCCAGGAAAACGAACAGTGGAGCGACTCTTCTCCCAAATGTGAAGGTACACTCCACTTCACAATACCATACTTTGCTGCATTTTTACCGATTGCACAGTAACGCTTGAGTCTATTCACAACCACCAAGATAATATAGTCTGTCCGTGGCATTTGCCAAAGTAATGTAAATCATGATTTGCATGTTTACGGTAATGCAACAAAGTCAAAGAAAGAAGACGTGTAAATTGGCCCGACTCGTTAAAAATTGCATGGTGGCAACAAATGTGAATGTTCCATCTCTAATAGCATTTTTGTAACTCTAGAACTGTGCAATGCTCAGGCCATGACGCACAATTTATTGAACTTGCAGAGGTGCGCTGCCCCGAACCAGTTCTAGCGGAGCACAGTATCCTGTCCGTCACCGGTAATGACCGTCTCTACGGCCGAACGCTCATCCGAACGTCCGACAGCGAGAAGTCATACAACACGTACAAGATTGGCGCTTTGGTCAAGTACCGGTGCGAACGGGGCTACAAGATCATCGGGGAGTCGCTGAGCACGTGCGAAGACACGGGCACCTGGAGTGGCGGTGTCCCGCAGTGTGTCTGTAAGTTTAGATGACGGTGGAACTACAGTAGATGGCGGCAGTCATTTTAAAATTGACGCCAATTCTCGATACTTTGAAAACTTTTCCTGTTAGCCGCTTTCCTAATTTAAAATTAATTACAATGAAATTGGTAGGTACAAATAATTAAAATAGGCCTAGGCCTATTGTTTGAAGAATTATGCTCAAGTAACCAGTATTGCCGTAGCGACGTCCCTGGATTAGACGGAATAAAACGAAACCTACATGCGAGCATTAACTGCACTAACCAACAATCATTGTACACAGTTTTGTCGAGGTTGTTAATTATTATGATAACCGGTTTGTAGATGTGGAGTGCGGCACCCCAACGGATAAGTTCTCGCACGGCAGGTACTTCCTAGCGTCCAACGCCAGTTACTACGGCGCTGCTCTGCACTATGAATGCGAGCCCAATTTTGAGATGGACGGTCATGCGAGACGACTCTGCCTAGAGAACGGAACCTGGAGCTCGGAGCCACCCGTCTGTAAAGGTACAGTAAAGTCAGACAATACGTCTCCTATCAGGTCCAACTTACACAGAAATGATTCCTTTTGCACAATCTGAATCAGAGCGATTCGATGTCATACATGAATCACCAGAAAATTGTACCTTGCATGGGACAAAAGAACAATTCCCTGCAAAAAGTAGATTATGCAGTTGTGCTATACCTATGGACAATATTCCAGCCCCGCCAGTTGATACGTAGGTAACTCTGCAAAGCATTGCTGGCTGAAGTCAGGAAAGATACAAAATGGACGGCCATGCAATGTCATTTTAAAGTGAAACCCTCTATAGGGGGGGGGGGGGGGGCAGCACGTGCTGTGCATTAATTTTGAGTTTAATAGGTAATCACACGTTAACCTTTGAATATACTCATTTCCTCTCGCTTCTGCTTCTTCTCTATAAAGCTTCCTCTCTGTCTGCTTCTCTAATTTTAACAATTTCCTTTTGATATTTTTTGACTATGGTATTTTGAATATTTATATCTGTTAACTTATACAATAAATAAATATAAATGTATAACCTTTTTTCCAAGAATTATTTAGACTTAATATGAGGGAGGACAAGCTTATTTTACTTATAGTAGTTTCAGTATGTAACATTTCAGTAGTTTGACCTAAAAGTGAAGAATTTGAGACTAATCTGCCTGTGGCTACATAGGGTTCAATACATTTATAGTAGGTAGTTGGCTAAAGCTTCGTTGCACAATATATACACATTTCTCACTTGATTTAAAAAGTAAAAGAACCGGTCCGAGTTTACTCGAAAATGCTTTCCAATTTTTTAAATAGTAGCTAGAGAAAATGAGTAATTTCATGGTGAATAATTTTCCTATAGTTAAATCTCGGGGGGGGGGGGGGGGTTGTCCGCCTGACGTCACTGGAAGTGAGGTAAATTCTAGATAGGTCAGACCAACAAATTACCTCATAGAGCAATAATGGCAAGGCACGCAATGCATTTGAGCGCGAATTTTCTATCATTTTTTCAAAAAATAATTTTTTGTGCAAAACCAAATAGTGTTTGGGAAAGCAACCTTTCCAGTTCAATTTAACACCTAAAACATACCTGAAGGTAGAAGTCATCGATAGATAGGTTTCGAAGAAAAATTATTTTTTAGTCATTTTTCATTAAAATTTAGTAATTTTTATTTTTTTACCCCCAGAAGCAAACTATCAAGGGGCAAGCGATCCCCCGCATTTTGTCAACATTAATAACGACTACAATATACTGTATGTGAATTTAAAAGAAATCGTTGGAGCCGTTTTCGAGAAATATTTTTTTTTGACGTTGAAAATAAAACCCCCCCAAATTGAGTTAGCCCAAAATAAAATAAAAATGATCCCGAGGTATGATTTTTGTGAACCTACATGCCGAATTTCATCAAAATCGATCGAGTAGTTTGCCCGGAAATTGATGAACAGACAGACAGACAGAGCGACAGACAGACAGACATTTCGTAAAAACCACTATTTTGGGTTCCTGGGACCTTAAAACGTGTAAATCCGTTGAAATCTCGGAATCGAAAATTTCGACCATCACAAAGCTTTCCTTATAGTACGTATAAATTGGAAAGCGGTAGTAGTGTAGGTGTAGGACACCTGCAAGACTTGTGTCAGCCTAGTACTCTTATCTTATGCAATTGTTTTCTAATTCAGAAATCCAATGCGGTGAGCCCGAGAAAGGGGAGGGGATGTCGATCAAAATGGTGTCTCGCAGTGTTGGCGGTGTTGCCACGTATGTCTGCGACACGGGCAGGACCATGGAAGGCAACGCGACCAGGGTCTGTCTGGCCAAGGGCACCTGGAGCGGCAAGGTGCCTAAGTGTACAGGTGAGAACTACAAAAATTCGGAATAGCCCTGTTGATAGAGGAGTGGAGGTTCAAATTCGATTCACTCACCCCTAATGAGTAGGCTACTTTACTTACTTATTGGTAAAGGAAGAATGCAGTTGCCGGATATGTTGCTGACCACGACATCTCAATAGAGCTGTCGGCAATGTTAACAAAAAATACCATTTCCTACCAGTCCTCAGGCCAGAGCCTTATTGGGTGGTTGTGTTATATTTTTTTAGGAATCAAACTAGTCCTGAATACAACCATGTACTAGTTTTTTGTCGGGAGGCCTCCAATGAGCAATAATAGTGAATTGAAAAACAAGTGATGTCTATCGATGCGGAGTTGGTCCTTTTTGTGAGGCTGATTAGCAACCTATCGCACATACGTGATAGTAAGTATTGTTTTGTGCTTGCAGCCGTTGACTGCAGACATCCAGGCCAGCTGGAAAACGGCCGTGTCATTGTGGTGAACGACTCGACGACGTACAACAGTGCCGCAGAGTATCACTGCGTGCCTCAGTACGAGAGGATAGGTCCGTACTTGAGGAAGTGCATGGAGGACGCCACCTGGAGTGGGGAAGCGCCCCGATGTCAATGTAAGTAGATGGCTCTGTGTGTATACCTGCCACTGTCATCTCTTGTGGATGACCCTTCATCTGGAGTGGAGCGGCGGCCAGATGACAATACAAGGTGATGGCTGTAGGTTTGCTCGTTTAATTTTATAATTCGACCACGTGACTTGATTTGACTTGATTATTCTCGTTTACAGTAGCAGCTGGAGACGCGCAAGCCTCCCAAACAGTTCCTCTCGCCGTGGGCGTCAGCGCTGGGGTCGTCATTGTCCTACTAATTATTCTAGGCCTCATTTATTTAAGACTGTAAGTATCTAAGATCTACCTATATATATGTGTATATAGGCTATGTGAAATACGGTACATAAGGAACAGGCTCGCAATGGAAAGGGGGAAATGATAGGATTATTAATGGCCAATATCATATATATCATATAGGTCTAGCAGCTGATAACTGGTATCGCGATTTCGAAATAGGGCAAGAGAGCCTTCTGCAAATATTCTAACTGTTTTAAACACCACCAATAAATAGGATACGTTGTGGCTATTTACGTCAGCATGCTACTCTGACTCATGAATCACTGACACATTTCAGCTGTAAAAACTTAAGGCAGCACCAATAATCACAGATAATTTATGTATCCTATTATTAAAAATTTCAGGAGAAAAGAGAAGCCAGTGAAAAACACTGAAAATATCGCCGAAGCAGTTCGGAAGGAGGAACAGGGCACAGCCGTCATGTCGTATGCGACCCTCAACGACCGGACCGGCGGATATGGGGGGCGCCCCAACATGTACGCGGGCGACGGGGCGGAGGGGGTGTACGACGCCCCCTACGAGGAGCCCCCCACCAGTCTGTCGTCGGGCAGCTCGCACTACGAGCCGTCCCCCGTGGGTGCCCGGCCCGGCGCCAACATCACAATTAACGGAGTCGCTGTGCGGTAAAGCCAAAGATGTGTGTTGAGTCGAGTGTTTTTTTACGTTGAATTTGCTAGGTTTTGATTGTTTATTGAACTTGGATAGAGGCCCCCTCCAGGCTATCGCGTGACATTGCGACGAATGTCATTTCGTTCAGATTAGCGCGAAGGTGATGTAACCATGAACAGTCGTATTGAAACTGTTGTCTTGGCGCGTGGGGGCTTTTCAAGCAATGATCAGAGCTGCTCTTAGAAGGGCTAAATTTACTAGTTTACTATTAGTCCAGTACTGGCTAGACCACCCCCGTGTGCAGGAGCCTCAGTGGAGGGAATGGACGCAATTTGGCCAAGCGTGCAAGCAGAGACCATTGTGTCTCGTTCAATCTCATCCTACAACGCGATAGTCTAGAGGGGCCGTATACTACACTATTTATACCGATTACTTTACTTTACGGAAACAGTGACTCTGTGGCTTTCTCACCGCAGTCACATAATGAAACAGAACAATCCGGGCTAATTTGCCGTGATCTATTAAGTAAAATAATGCAATAGTTATTTGGTATAAAGTAGGCTCCTAGATGTACATTGTGTAAGTGTAGTGTGTTCCCTATTTTGTTGAAATTGTGTCAGAGAATTAGAATATGCTTATTATGTCCGCTTTTCCCAACAAGGCAACAAGAAAGAAAAAAACGAAATCAACAAGTCCAAACAAAATAGTACCACGTAGGGCGGCGTAGTATTCAATGTTGTATATTGTATGCTATGCAACTCACGGGCACTTACAATCGTACAGAATTGCATACTTGAATTTTTGCAGAAACTAACGACTGCGTTAAACACTATTATTTTGTGTTCTCCCGTTGATGCTGTCCCGAATGAACGTCTAAAATATGATTGTAAAACATTGTCATTTCTTGAACTGTTTGTTGTAGTTTCTCAGTAGTTATGTAGATAAATGTAAGCCCTCGCACACCTATCACAACTCCAAAACTGCCATAATGCCAATCTTACAGTTCAACCCGTCCTAGATGTTTGTTCTATTACAGAAATATCCCGTAACCGAATTTGAATACACAATGTGTTCCATTCCCTTCAATTATTGTTGATCGGTCAGTGACTTGTTGCTAAAATATAATTACTAGGCATTGAATAGAACGAAACACCGAGTTCTATTGAGGAGTAGTAGTGAAGTTGTAATGGGACTGCGTAGGTGTGTGCATTGCGGCACATAATAATTCGCTGCAATGTTTGTAAATTTCCACAATAAATTATACATTTTTGTTACCAACATGCTTGCTTCTTATAACGTCCTATTCCAAGTTATACCATTGATAGTACAAATACAAACATCCCTGACCAGCCAGAGCCGGATCGATCGTTTCAAACAAAAATAGCCACCCACGTTGCACATGGTACCCCGGATATGCACCCAAGCCTCATAACTACTATTCCGAACATGGATACAGTGTGTAGCCTACTGTTAGACAATATGGATGAATGCATGAAAAATGTTTGTTCGTTTTCATACTAATATTTTAGCTTTTAAAGATTATTATCATTTCAGTATATCCTGAGATAATTTTGAAGATTACATTATCAGGATGCAGTAGATGCTTGTTTTCCGAATTAGCATGTACGTGCAGTACGGTAGCTATAAATTCGCATTATATGTTAAGAGGAAAATGGACACCCCTTAAGTTTATGTAGGTACAAAGTCAAATCATAATTTATTAATGTTACAGTAGAACAAATAAAAGGAGGGAACCCTCTATATTTTAATACATACATACTGATGGATACAGGAGTACCGGTACTAGAAAACTAGTACCTACTATAGATAATCTGTTAATGGGAGGGTCTTCTTCTTCAAGTTACAGCCGGATGGCTGGTTGGCCGCAATATGTGGCATCGATGCCTCCACTCCCCTCGATCCTGGCACGCGCTCTTCAGCTCCATGTATGTCTTAGATCCTCCATAACTTGCTGCAGATACTCTTTTCTCGGGCGCCCAGGTCGATTGACGCCTTCTATTGTTCCCTCTATGGGAGGGTAGGGGTTAATTTAGAAACGATTTAACCAATCAACCCATGCGGTTCGAAATTTGAAAGGCGGCTATAAAATCCAAGATGGCGCAGGACAAAACTTTTTCTGAACTCGATGGTATTTTGCATGCCGGGTTTTTTAACACGATAATAATAAAAAAATAAAAAGTTTCACGCATTTACACATATATCAGTTAGTATATAGGTACTGTATGTGTGTAGGTACCGAGATAGATAATATGGGTAGTTCCATGGTAAATAATTGTTCTACTGTTAAATTTCGGTTGCCTCGACTTTCCCTATCCAAAAGCTCTGAAATTGATCGATGGGACGAACAGGGATCCGCGCAGACCACATTTTGAGTGAGGAAATACTGTATTTTGGCAATGATGCTATAAAAAGTGAAATAGAAAACACACTCCGCGTGTAATGACGTAGTTGAGTCTGTACACACCACAGAGCATATTTTAAGGAATTGTTTCACTAACCAAAATCCGGTTCTATATAGTGTGTTTAAAATATTATTCCTATGGCGGGGATTCCACCGACCGGCTAGGGCTGAATACAAAAACGGTGACGTGGTAGCAGACATTCAAGACTTATTAGGCGGGGTTTCCACGGACCTCGCATTGCAGAATGCAAATGACATTGATGGAAATTACAATTTTTCTTTTTATATAAATAAATTAAAATGTGTGTACTTAACATATCCCATGACGCCATTTTTTTAATTTTAGTTTGTTTGTGATTTTACTGTATGACCATTGATCAATTTTAACTATGGCATAGAGGAAAACAAACCTTTCCGTCAATGTCATTTGCATTCTGCAATGCGAGGTCGGTGGAAACCCCCCCTAAGTCTTGAATGTCTGCTACCACGTCACCGTTTTTGTATTTAGCCCTAACCGGTCGGTGGAATCCCCGCCTATGTGAACGCATAGCCCTATATCCTCTCATAAATCAATCGCAGTTAATCCATTTATATGAGTACCTACAAGAGTTCGGGTGACGATACTGTTTTAGTTTTACAAAAAATATTTATCTGTTTTACTGTTATTTTGTTGTTATTGTACAAATTTGTAATTTGGCATTTCTTGCCGCCGGCACTAACATGGGCCACTAGGCGGCACTGCTGAAATATGCTGTGACACACCATGCGATGGGAAACCTGCCGTATACCTAACTCAAAACGGGTACCCATTGCTTTAAAAAAATTTAATCCTGGGAGAGACTGTGAGCTTAATGCGTGTTTCATTTCAGCTATTGGTTTACAAGTTTACAATTTCTGTTCTATTTATTACCATCCGCATTAATACGTTAAGTTTCATAATTAAGTTCTGTTGAGTATGGCAGCTATAACAAGAAATCATGGTTCGACTTAAGACCAATTACTTAGGTACTGTCGATTGTGACGTTATAATGTTGGATACGTTTTATAAATAAAGCTCTTAAATGTTATTAACACTGTATAATAATACTATGTAATATTTTATACAGATATGCCAAACGTAAAATTGTATTTCAAAGTACTATGTTCAAACGCCTTCTTCTTCTCGTCATCTGAGTCCCCGTAATATATACTGAAAATCAATCACAATACTTTTTAAATTCATCATCACAATTATATTTACTTGTACCTACTATTATAGGCAGTGCCGGATTAACTCCTTGGGGGGTCTAGCCCGGTTGAAATTTTTTGAAAAATAAGGCTGAAATATTGAAGTTTTACACATTTTGAAAGCAATAAATTTAAGGATTATATATTATAGGGAATTAATATAATTGTGAACTAGTGGGGCCCGAAGGTCTCCTAAAAGTAAAAGTAAAAGTTTTTGAAAAATAAGTCTGAAATATTGGGATTCTACGCATTTTGAGAGGAATAATTACAAGCAATTAATATAATTGGGAACAAGCCTGGGGTCTCCACCGGGAAAAAATGTTTGAAAATAGGGCTGAAATAGTCTGGTTTTACGCATTATAAGTGCAGTAATACTTAGATTTTAGAGGCAATGAATATATATATACATATATATATAACTGTCTTCCAAAGGGGGGAGGGGGCAATAGCAGGTCGCTTCGTCAGCCTCTGGTGCTACCGCCTCTAAAATGCATAAATCTACCTACCAGCATTGCAGCAATGAAACAACAACAAAAAAACACTATTTCCCGCCAATTTCAAAACTTTTAATTTCTATTTTTTCATCTAAAAATATCTTATTCTGGGGGGGGGAATTTTAGGCATTTCTGGGGGGGCCGGGGGCCTGTGCTACAAGTGCCCATGGGTTAGTCCGGCACTGATTATAGGCTAAATAAATCGGCATTGCATCACATAATGTGATTAATAGCAGTGTATTTAATTTCACTATATAGTGCAGGTCAAGCTCATGCTGTAGTGAATTAAGAGACAACCGGCCACCCCACGGTACGTTTCTATAATAACTTAGTAACAAGGCCAAGCTAAGTTACTGCATATGGAAGGGAGCAGCTGCAACTCATTTTCAACCTTTACCTAGGTGCTGCAAATTGCAATAACATTTTCATGATTATTTAGATTTATACAGTAGATTTAGAAAGTGCTGCGAGAGTAACCTATAGTGCCAGTTTTATATTATATTTATATTTTTCATTTATAGGTACAGTTAATCATAAATTAGTATTATTGTTATTTTTAGTTGTCGCACGCGGCTCGCATGATGAGGAGGCCCTTATTTTGTCTCACAAGTCAACATTATTTACATAACGAATTATTATTAGTACTTTTTACAAAATTCAGTAGGCCTATGTTGCATCTTGTACGGGGTTAGGTACTGATGGATAAGGAAAAACGTGAAGTGAAGTGATTTAAAGAATTAACGTTAATGAGGTCCTACCTTGGAGTCCGCCGGATGACGATGTTAGTATGTTACTGTTAGTAGTGCGACCCATAGCCCCCATACGAAGGCTTTGAAGGCCCCTTGTGGCCAGGGTAGCTCGGTGGTGGCGCGTGACCTGAACAACACAAAGGAAATGTCACTGCAAGGTTGTCTTACTTATTGTTTTCCTTATTTTATTTTATTTATTGGCATTCAGCTAAAAATGTTGTCTTGAAAGGAAAAATACAGCAGCGTGTATAGGTACTGAAGAGACTGGCTTTTCGTTGAAAACATTGACTCGCAGCTGTGCATCGGACTTGTTCTAAGTCTCGTGCCTTTTGGTCTTAGTGACCATGTATGATGTACCTACAGGCTACATGTTAAAACTGTCAGAAACCTATCACTTCTACGTAACAGTTCCACAGGATTCGGCGCACTTAAACTACAAATGAGTGGCTTCACTATGATCAAGTATACTTACTCGGACCGTAGCAAAGCAACATACAGGACTTAGTTCAGCTAACCTGAGCTAAGAAAAGTTTAACCTGAAAACCTTTGTTATATTAACCTTAACCAATAGATAATCTTCAAACGGTACCAATTTCCGTGGAATCACCTCGAGCTCATTGCCCTTCAATCTTCATTTCATTAAGGAAAACTGATATTGGTCAACAGGGGGCACAATAAGTCAAACTCATAAAGGTGTCCCAAAGCAAAGGAAAATGTGGTGACCATGTGAATGTGAATCGTCACTCTTAATGGACGATTGTTTTGAAATTAAGTTAGCTCTATGTCCGCACGATTATAAAGAAGATCCATGTGGATGGGGAACCTGGTTTATTTATTTTATTATTAAGACCATTTTACATCTTTTCGTAAAAATAACTCGGTGACATTTTGTTTACAAAATATTTTTGAAATATTTCGGAATCCCTGATAAAAAAAATCAAGTTACTTCAGTGAGAGAGAACGCGCATTCGGAAAAGAAAAGAAGAAGAAACTGCGTACGGAAAAGAATCTATTGTGATGAAGCATGTAGAATTCTTCTCGGCTCACACTTTAGTTAAGGGTACCGATGCATAATAATAAAATAATAAATAAACGTGTATTTACCTCGATCTAATGTTTATACAGTTTTTTAATAATGACATGATGGGCATGGCCTAAATGCTATAACTCACCTGGTGCACCGTCTTTCCCCGGATATCCCGCCGGCCCTGGTGGCCCGGGTGGCCCTGCCGGACCCTACAAATAAAGGGTAAATATACAAATAATGTACTCGTTCACTAATGTAACAATAATAGTATAAGGAATTATACGAATGCAATTATTATTATTTCTTACTCTTGTAAATGCCTATTTTGACGAAAACTAAAACCATCTCATAGTCATAAATTTCATTTTACCTTATAACCAGGAGGTCCTCCTGGTCCTGGGGGTCCCGGTGGTCCAGGGGGTCCCGGTGGTCCCGGAAGTCCATGGGGAGGCTGAAAAAAGCATTAGGCAATTGTTGGGATTTTCGTTGGTTTGTGGAAGAACGTGAAAATTTTAGGAAAATACAACGTACCGTAGTAACCATAGACAATTACATCAAACTGCAATGCATCTAACCTAAATGATATTGTAAGGACCCAGTGGAAATTAACCAGCACATGCCTTCCTATTATTTTTTACTAATTAGTATTGGTACCCCAATAGAATAATTACGGGCAGTATATAGTCTATCCCAGGCTTAAATTTCAGTTATGCCTCAATTTTCCCCTTTCATTTACATAATTCGCAACTACAAGGGGAAGACTACTTACAGGCGGTCCCACGGTAATCCGTTCATTGCTTTCCTATTTATACGTAGCATAAGGAAAACTTTGGTAATGGTCCAAATTTTCGTATTTTGGGATTTCAGTGGATTTACACGTTTTGAGGTCCCAAGAACCAAAAAAGGGGTTTCTACGAAATAACTGTCTGTCTGTCTGGCAGTTTGTCGGTCCGTTCGGTGGTTTGGGGGCAAACTACTCTGTGGATTTGGATGAAATTTGTCATGTAGGTTCCCAAAAGTCATACCTACCTCGGAACCATTTTTTTATTTTGGGGGTTCCCCTCCAAAACAACGTCTAAATAAAGGTGTTGTAATGGTGGTGACAGTGGATTTTTTCCTCTCTTCCTCTCTTTAATTTTAAGCATTTATCAATAATACAATATTTTTTAAGGGTTAGCATGAAAACAAGACTTTATAGTCTAATTGTTCGCCTTTTGGTTTTTCACTTCAGTCGTTTTTCAATTTCAATTGTATATTGTAGTCGTTATTATTGTCAACGAAACCCCTTATCTCTCATTAACGGATTATCTAGCACTTGTGGGACACCCTCTACATACAATAATAATGTCATGGCATGCAATGCATTGGGTGAAATTAATTGGTCACCCATAATTGTTTCACGTTTTTATTTTTACAAAACAAAACCTTAATTACTGGAAAAAGCAACCTGTTCGGTTTCTCTATTTTATTTAGCACCTAAACCATTCATAGAGTTACAAAGTAACGATCTATAAAGGCTTCTCAGAAAAATTATTTTATTTGTAGTTTTTATGAAAATTGAGCATTTCTTATTGTTATACCTCCAGAGCAAAACTATCAACAGGGAAGTGATCTAGTGGGTTGTGGTCACATTAATGGTGTCATGTGATTTAACAAAAAATTTGCATTTTTATCAGTTTATTCGTCGTTTTTGGTGGATGGAAAAAATTGTACCGAGATATGATTTTCAGGAACATACATGCCGAAATTCATGAAGCATATACAGTAGGTACCTCAAATCAGTGAACAGACAGAGCTACAAACAGACATAGTACATTTCGTACAAACCAATTTTTTTGTTATACTACAGAACCTCAACTCTCCCAAGCTTTCGCTCGAAATTTAAATAAGGAAGTAAAGAGAATTGTACAGGTATTTTATTGATAGATTAATAAACATAGTAGCTTATATACGAACCGGTACGTGCTGCTGCTGGTGTGGATTATATTTGTTAGCAGGAGGACTGTAGGCCGTAGCGGCAGCAATTACTGCGATGACAGCGAGAACAACGAGTTGCCATGGCAGAAACATGTTGCCTGTCACAACAGCCACAGCGGAATGCTCCCCAATAAAAGTCCAGATGAAGACGTGCTGTGAGAACTCGAGCAACGTTTGCGCCTATACTTAACAAATTTCTTATTTATTAATGTAGTAAATTTAAAATATTATGTATATCGTTGGGGTTTCCTTATACGCAAAGCCGCAGCCGCCACAAAGATAGTGTTATCGTTCTCTCTAGGGAAACATTGGTTTGAAATTACTTTCCTTATTAGCAGACAATAGACATCAAGTTGATTATTTCTAACTTCCTGAGAATTAAAAACAAAACGTGAACGGAGACCACACCGTCTTCTTAATCTTCAGCCCTCGATGGGCTTTTACCCGTAGCCAACACCCACCGCTCCTCCATTCATCTCGGTTTGGCAGATGCTTCAGCCATCTACGAACTCCCAACTCGCGGAGATAGGTTTCTAATTCGTCTTTCCAGCAGTTTTTCGTGGCAAAATTTACAGTCAATAGCAATTGGCACGGTAAACCGAAACGCCAAGTTTGATGAAAATATATTTATGAATAAGATAAGCTTGGTTGTGGTGTGGTCATTTGTTTCAAAAGGATCGTTAAGAAGCCCTAGACAACGCATAAAGAACCGGTCCGAGTTTACTGAAACATGCTTTCCAATTTATCAAAATTAGCAGATAGAGAAAATGAATAATTTCATGGTAAATAATTTTCCTATGGTTTTTAAATTTCCGATATTTCGGGGGGGGGGGGGTCCACTTGACGTCACTGGAGGTCACAGCTATAATGGCAGGGCACGCAATGCATTTGAGCGTGAATTTTCTATCATTAAAAAAAAAAAAAAAAAAAAAAAATCACAAAACCCAATAGCTTTTTGAGAAAGCAACAATGAGACCATTCACGTGTGATGCTTCCCTTAAATTCACATCACAGCAAAAGCGTTGTTTAGGCAGCACATAAAACAAAATTAATAGTGACCTTCCATTCTATTACTGAAATAATCTTTCGAGTTTGCGCTAAAATAAGCAATTCCATTGAAACGTTCATATATTATATAATCCGGGCTGATGGACCATGGTCAATTTGTACACTTCTAAGATTGAATATCGGAGGCTGACTCGCAGTAGCATAGCAACTGGGTTACCTAGTTGTCTCGTAAACTCAACAAGGTGGACCAGAACGCCTGACATTTACATGTCTTCCGAAGCATTGCCGGAGGATGCAACGGGACAACCTCCCGGGCTCAAGTTCTCAACACGTGCTGACACTTACCAGTAACCGCGGTGGTGCCTTCCTCGTTGACTTCAATCGCAGCTTTTTGCAGATATTTCGACACAAACAGTCTCTTGTCGGATAAATCTGACAGATTGGCACGAGCCCTGTCAAACATGTCTGTCAACAATGAAAGTCGTCAAATACGGTACCTATACAATACAATAAGGAGACATTGATCATTGATCAGCTGTTGGTCAGTTGAGTGAATGTGGAAAATTGTGAACGCATAGCACAGGACAAACTCAATTTGCAATCCCTCGGTTTTGACCCCTACCTATTTAAATATAATACACGGTATGTACCTACTAGCATCATGTACCGTATTTACCGAAAGCGCTCAGAGATTTTTAACTGTCATTACTCAAGTTCTTATCTTTCGGGTTTATTTTAACACAGATTCATTGTTTGTGTACGAGAATTACCTTAAGCAAATAAATAGTCCCCCTATTCTGCGTATCTATGAGTTATTGTTTAGGCAGCATAATAATTTAAATTTAAACCTCGGCTCGGTGATGACAAACAAGTGACAACTGCATGGGGGAGGACATTAAGAACTGTATCAAGGCTGCGAATCTGGTCCGACCACTATTTAGATCTCGACTCCTGTCTAGAACTACCAAGGTTCGCCTGTACAAGACCCTAATTCGGCCTGTTGTAATGTATGGAGGTGAGGACTGGACTCTATCCATAAGGGACGCCCAAAGATTAAGTATTCGAGAACAAAATGCTTCGCATTATCTTCGGCGGTAGATGGGAGAACGACGTCTGGAGGATCAGACGCAATACCGAAATACATGCCCTATTCGCCTCCCCGAACATAATTTTAGAACTAAAAGAGCGTCGAATCCAATGGCTGGGTCATGTACACCGTATGGAAGCGGAGAGGACACCGAAGCTGGTCTTCGAAGACACCTTCAACCACCCTAGGCGTCCCGGTAGGCCAAGATTTAGTTGAAGAGACCAAATGCTCGAAGATGTGCACACCACCGGCACCCGACACTGAATGCTAGCGGCGGAAGATCGTTCGAGGTGGCGTGGTGTAATGGAAGCGGCCAAAAGTCCCCCCGGGCTGGACGCGCCAACCTAAGTCAAGTAAGTCAATAATTAAAAATTATTCATATTGTATAAGTTCGCACTGTAGGCTACCTTGTTCAGTATGTCATTGAGCGGAAGAGTTTGTTGTATTTTGAACGTGGGCATCCTTAACACCACTTCATATCTATCGGCGCTCAAATCTCATCTAAACGTTCACTTTTTATTTTAATTATCCCTACCGATTTAGCCCATATTCATCCGTAGACTATATATTAATTAGTCAAAAATAATATAGAAACCATGGCATAATTGTATTAATTATTATTATATATTTTATTTGATTAATTAACCAAATTAACGGAGAAAACCGCAATTTAATTTATCGCCTATAAAAGAACCGGTCCGAGCTTATTCGAACATGCTTTCCAATTTATCAAAATTAGTTGATAGAGAAAATGAGAAATTTCATGGTAAATAATTTTCCTATGGTTAAATTTCGATGTCTCGGGGGGGGGGGGGGGGGGGGGGGGTTGTCCATTTGTCCATATCATTTTTTCAAAAACATTTTTTTGCACAAAACCAAATGGTTTTTTGGGAAAGCAATCTGTCCCGTTTCGTTACTCAATTTAACACCTAAAACATGCCTGAAGGTAGAAATCATCGATGGAAAGGTTTCACAGAAAATTATTTTTTAGTCATTTTTCATTAAAATTTAGTTATTTTTATTTTTTTGACCCCCAGAAGCAAACCAACAAGGGGCAAGCGACCCCCCGCATTTTGTCAAAATTAATAACGACTACAATACATGTGAATTTAAAAGGAATCTTTGGAGCCGTTTTGGATAAATAATTTTTTTAGGCGTTTTTTTTTAGTTTTTGAACAAACCCCCTTCCCCCCAAATTGAGATAGCCCCAAATAAAAAAATCCCTTTCGGTTATGGCCGATCAGGTGTAGGGAGATTCCGCAGACCCTGCTTTTCCCCTACGCTACCCAGAGGCGTAAAGTTTTGGAATGATGCACGTCATCTTGAAATCGTTAAGATAATAAACGATCTTTCAGTCAGATTTTAATTCATTCCTCTGCGACCAATATTGACTGAGATATGAATTATATAAGTTTTAAATCGGCCGCCATCTTATAACTAAATAGCGGATCTAACTGGTTAAGGCATCAAGGCATTTGTATGATCAATTTTTGTGCCAAGTTTCATCCAAATCGGATAATATTTACGGAAGTTAGAGTGTTTCCTAAAATCGATATACATATATATATACATATACTGTATATATAACATTTTGAACGGAGGGTAGTTTTAGGCTCAGGCAGTGCCGGGTTTGGGCTTGTGGGGGCCCGTGGGCCCGAATTATGTGGGGGCCCTTTCTCGGGGAGAAATTTCTAATCCCCTTAGACGAATATCCCACAATAAATTATAAAATGGTGACACAGGTTGCAAAATCATTATAAAAAAGAAAAGCGATTCTTAGTAATATAAAGTCAAGTCAATAGTACAATACAAGCCTAAGGGCTACTCAACTAAAGCTGTAGACACTGCGGTGTATTTTTAAAAGGAATAAATTAATAGGTACCTAATTATAAACACAAAATTTTAATTTATTTAAAGATGCACTCTTCGACTCTTTATTACAGCAAAACTGTCAATTATATCGTCATAATTTAACGCTGCCACTATGTCGTGATTTATATTCAGCATTGAAAGATGGCTAAGCCGAGCTTCAGAAGAACTGGTGCGACGAGGATTTTTTATGTGTTTTAGTACGGAAAAAGATCGCTCGCTGCTTATGTTGCCACTCATTATAACTAAGTACATCTTCAAAAGTACTTCTACATTGGGAAAGCTATCAGCTACTCCTCTTTCTAAAATCAAATTGTACATGAACCGTTCAAAACTGATACGTTTTTCTTCGATTATATTGTTTTTTTGTGCATCATCTATCACAAATAATTTCACAAACTCACGAAACTGTACTAGCTCGAAGTACAAGTTACCGTCCAAGTCACCTGTGTAACAACTCACCAGGTTCTCTGCCCTAGTTTTCAAATCATCAGGGCTTATTTTTTCTAAATATTGTAAAAATCCAAATTTCCTATTTATGTCTTCATATGCTGAAATTCTCCGATCCAATGATTGCATAAACTGGTCAATTATGGGAATGAAACTTTCGATTCGGAATTTCTCGCTATGACTGAATTCAGCTTCCTCAGTTTTCCCATAATCCAAAGGATTTAGCCTCACATTTCGGATCCGCTTCCGCAAAGTTTCCGATTTATAAGAATTGTGCCCACACAATTCAACACCCTTTTTCTCATATTCTTGGAAAGAATCCCTAAATTCCCCAATGAAGATCTTAAGGGACTCCATCACACTGATCGAAGTATTAATGTCGATTCTTGGATTCTGGAGATTGATGTTTACTGCATTCACCCTTGCCAGTATATCGTTCCAAAGAACAGCGTAAATTGCTATCTCCAACGTGGTAATTTGCAAATAGAGTCCACTTGCTTGGACATCTTCTTCGGAGAGATCTTTAAGGACTTCTCGTATTTCGTTATAGCCCAAAACTAGGCTATTAGTAGCTTCCGCTCTTGAGGACCACCGGGTTAAATTGATTCTTTTGGGCACTGGTATGTTGTGGCCATACTTCTTCGCAGCACTTTTTAGAACATTTGAAAGGACGTTGAACCGAGCTGTGGAACTTGTAAAAAATACATAAATTTGCTCAAGAAAGCTAAAAAATAATTTCGATTGGGAGCAGGAGTCCATCGCTTTTGTGCCCACTAAGTTGAGGGAATGATTGAAACATGGAACCCATAAAGCCAAAGGATTCTCATTTAGCACCAAAGTGCGTAGACCACTATATTCTCCACTCATAGCGGAAGCATTGTCATACGACTGCCCACGAATATCTTTCAAATCCAGGCCGAACTTTTTTAAAACTTTGTTGAGGCCATCAAATAATTCTTTAGCTTTATGGCCTTGGTTTGGCATAAAACTAAGAAATCTTTCCTTTGGTGTGCTTTCTTCTAGATACCTGACAATCACAGTCATTTGATCTATATGGCCTTCGTCAGTTGTTGAATCTACCGAAACCGAATAATATTTGCAGGCTTTTAAGCGTTTAATTATTTCATCGCTAACTTTGGTGGACATCAGCGCAATTAATTCTTCGCAAATGTGGGCAGATAGGTAGTTAACGCCGCCACTACCACTGCCACGATTTCCATGCTTCTCTAAGTGGCCTACTAAAAACGGATCATATTGTGCAATTAGCTCAAGGACTCCCAAATAATTGCCATTTTTGGTTGATCCCAAAATTTCGTTGTCCCCTCGAAAGGCAAGTCCTCGTCCAGAAAGAAATATTATGACGGAAATCAATCTGTTTAGAACGTTTCGCCAATAAGCAATGCTCTCCTTCACTTGTGTGGCCAACTCACGATCAATACGCATTGCCTCGTTTGAGAGATGCTTAAATTGGCAAACTATTTGCAAATGCGTTACGGTAGTTTCATGTCTTTTCAAACGCTCAGACGCATGCTTCCAGTCAGCAAACCCTTCAGTTGAAAACTGATTTGCTGATTTGCAGAGCAATTTACAATAAAAGCAGTATAGCTTCCCCGTACTAGGTGAAAAACATAACCAAGAGCGGCTTATAGACTTGCCTGCCTGAGTTTGACGAAGGAATAAACTTGCATGGCATTTTCTTCTTTTCACTGCATCTACTTGTCCCAAGCTTTTTTCTTTCAAAATATCTTCATTACAATGCTGAGTTTCCAAATTTCCTTTCTTGATCCAATAGTCGATGTGTTGTTGACTAAGAACTGCTGGCCACAATCCCACGTCATTTTCTTTGCAAAATCCATCATCAGCAGTATTTTCGGATTCGTCATTGTTATCAATTACTGCCTACAAGTAAAACAATTACAGTTGTAATTAATTTTGTAAACAATCCTTTCGGCATGGCCGACTCAAGTTTAGGTAGGTTTAATTCATACAGTAAATTAACAGGAGTCCCCCATTTTTAATTCCATAAGAATTACTGGGGTGAGTGGGGTCGGTAATTTTTGATTGCGGTCACCTTAATTAAGTAATTAAAGTCAAACTCTTACCTCTTGGGTAGGGCTAGCAATAACTTGAGAAGATGCAGGAAAATCAGAATCACCACTCATCATTTCAACAAAATTAGAAGTAGAACTAGGAGTAGATGGACCCGTCTCTATTTTTGTTACAAAATCCGTTATACGGCGCGTTTTAGATAAAACATCTTGAATTTTGTTTTCTTTATCTGCTGCGATTTTCCGCTTTTCACTGCCGCTTGCATATTCGCGTTTTCCCTTGTGACGATCCATTATTTCACTACGGAATCAAAAATAAAAATTGTAATAAATTAGTTTTTTCAGAACTCACTAGCCAGAGCCTAATTATCTAGTCCACTTGTTCCTATTGCCCTACTTAAGATGAAATGTGCAGCCACGTGGTCACCACAAAATCGAATACATTTTATTTTTTATCCCCTTTTGTATAAAACATCTCAAAATTCCGAATCATGCGTCTTATAATATAACATTTTATGACATATAACATTTTAGACCAATGAATTTTATATTTATAACGTGCTCGATTTTGTGGCGACCACGTGGCTGGGCACATTTCGTATTAAAATTAATAGGCTTACAAAGTTTTGATGCGTTCTGTGAATTGTGGTAAATGGGCGCAGAATACGAAAAATAAGGACCTTATCTTATAAAGAACAACTATTAGGTACTTCCGCCTCTAATATAAGAATTAACTTATGCTACTTACCTTAACAATATACCAACCAGAAAGTGCTGATAAAAGTAGTTTCAATTTAGAAATTTGATTTCAAATTTTCAATTTGTATTTAATGAAGCAAAACAATCGTGGTTTCAGAGCAGGAGTGGACATACTTCATTTTTTGTTAAATTTTTATCAAAAATGAGTCATTAATGCCACGATGCGTTCGAATTTCCCGCGAAAATTTAAAAAGTTATCTGTTTTGATTTTTTTTAATTTTTTCAATTTTTTATTTGTATTTTTTCGTTTTGTGGGGGCCCCATTTTTGTGGGGGCCCTGGGGCCCGGGCCCACAGTGCCCCATAGCCAAACCCGGCACTGGGCTCAGGGGGTCATGAAATGAAAAGTTGTGAAGAAATTTTCCGAAAGTCGAACATTGGTCGCCATCTCAATAGGTAGATGAATCTCCCTAAAAATAATCCCGAGGTATGATGTTTGTGAACCTACATGCCGAATTTCATCAAAATCGACCGAGTGGTTTGCCCGGAAATCGACGCACAGACAGACCGGCAGAGCGACAGGCAGACAGACATTTCGTAGAAACCACTTTTTTTCGTTCCTGGGACCTGAAAACTTGTAAATCCGTTGAAATCTCGGAATCGAAAATTTGGACCATCACAAAGCTTTCCTCATAGCTACTACGTATAAATTGGAATGCAAAAAGGTTATGTTCGCTACACCATCCGCTCAGTGGTCTCCTGGCACTACTACTAATACATTTGGGAGGATTCAATACCAATAGGCAATATCCAGCAATAGGCCTACATACGTATGCTTGTTTGCTTTCCAATTTATATGTAGTATAAGGAAAGCTCTGTGATAGTAGAAATTTTCGATTCCGAGATTTCAACGGATTTACACGTTTTGAGGGCGCAGGAACCAAAAAATGTGGTTTTTACGAAATGTCTGTCTGTGTGTCTGTCTGTCGCTCTGTCTGTTCATCGATTTCCGGGCAAACTACTCGGTCGATATTGATGAAATTAAGCTTGTAAGTTTAAAAAAATCATACCTCGGGACTATATTTTTTATTTGGGGCTAACTCAATTTGGGGGGGGGGGGGGTTTATTCTCAAAAAAACTCCAAAAAAACGTCTAAAAATATTATTTCTCAAAAACGGCTCCAACGATTTCTTTTAAATTCAAACATATCGTAGTCGTTATTAATGTTAATAAAATGTGGGGGGTCGCTTGCCCCTTGATAGTTTGTTTTTGGGGGCAAAAAAAATAAAAATAACTAAATTTTAATGAAAAATGACAAATACAAAATTTCTTTCTATCGATGATTTCTATACCTTCAGGCATGTTTTAGGTGTTAAATTGAGTAACGAAACCGGATAGGTTGCTTTCCCAAAAAACTATTTGGTTTTGTGAAAAAATTATTTTTCGAAACAATGATAGAAAATTCACGCTCAAATGCATTGCGTGCCCTGCCATTATTACTGTGGTGTTACCTCAACTCCAGTGACGTCAGGTGGACACCCCCCCCCCCCTGAGATAACCGAAATTTAACCATAGGAAAATTATTTACCAAGAAATTACTCATTTTCTCTATCTACTAATTGATAAATTGGAAAGCATGTTCGAGTAAACTCGGACCGGTTCTTTGTTATGGTACTACCTATCAAAATCTGTCCTAAACTACCGTTATTAAAATGTTGAAGAGAAACAGTAGCATGGCAGAGACAGTCGACTAGTCTTGATCATTTATAAATTATAATGGATGGCAAACTATAATGAGAAACCCATCTCCACAATTCTGTTGATGAAAACGACCTCATACCGGTTAAAGGAAAAATTGATTTAGACAAAATTTAAAAATTAATCTAATCATCCTATTTCCCCGTATAACTTCATTTAATCTTGATACTTGTGTAATATTACAAATTAAATTAATTATATATCACGCATGTTTAGGTACACACTTTATAATAACAATAGTCAAACTTGTGAGGCGTCCGTATCACAGCTGGGCTCCGCAATATCTTTGGCCTAATCAGCTGTTCGTCCACTGGGCTGTAGTCCCCACTTTAATGAATAGCTGGTACGTCATTGTCGGATCGTCTAATTGGATTTCTGAATATTAATAGAAAATACAAATTATAATGGCGTCATTAGTAAAATATACAGCAGACCAGCAAGTTACAACGCTTTAAAATAAATCAACGTCAGAACTCAAGTTGCTACTTTACTGCTATTGTATTATCAGCATTAAAACAATAGAATTATTTGCTGAATAAGCAGTCTAGTCTGTACAGTTGTGAAACCACATTAGCCCAGAAGTGAGTGACTTATTTAATAAATTAATAGACCTACCATACCCAACGGTCCAACTAAACTGTTATCTTGTGACTGCTCCACAGTGGCGTAGCCAGATTTTTTTTTGGGGGGTCCATTTTTCATCAGCATTGCCCGCTTACGATAGGTTTTCGAATGGGGTGGCGTTTCATTTGGTGCCCCCCCCCCCCCGAGATTGTTTTTTAAAAGGTAGGCCTGAAATAGTGTGTCGGCAAAAAAAATTGATTTTGCAGACGATAACTTTATTAAACAAACTGGAAAAAGGGGGACCGGGGTCTCCCCGGCGATTTTGTTTTAAATAAATATCTAAAAAAATTGCTATTTTGCAAATTTGGGGGGGGGGGGGTCCGGACACCGCTGACCCCCCTTTGGCTACGCCACTGCTGCTCCAGTCTCATACAAAATGACTGACAGTTAAGCCGCATTCGTTTGCATGCCCTAGCTCAAAGCATGGATAATGTGGTCTTTGTGTTTCTGCAGTCTGGGGATGGCCTAATAACAATGCCTGGGACGAAGTAGCCTAATATAGAGTAGGTACTTACAGACTGAGGTGCAGACAGGCGGCCGGAGAACAGAATGGTAGTAGACGGCTTGTGGACAATGTAGAAGAGGAAGGGCCTGTCCAGGGTGACGGTGACGGGTGAGGGGTTGCTCGATATCCGGTTGTCGATGGCAGCAGCTGTAACAACACACAATACATGTCCAATTAACCACCATTCTTCCTTAATTAGAATTTAGTTCCTTCTTTACTCAAATTAATTCATAGATTTGGTAGCCTGGACATGAAATTCGAATGCCAAGAAGATCCCGCGGTGTAACACTGAGAGACCGACCTAGAAACCTAGATAGAAGTGATTTGATGACAACCCGCGTGACGTACAGGAGAAACTAAGGGAAAAGAGGCTGAACTGGTGGGGACACTTAGTACGTAGAGATCTACGGGGGGGGGGGGCGGCTATGGGGGCTATAGCCCCCCCCATTAGGTTCCTCAAAATGCGTAAAACCCCACTACTTCAGTCTTATTTTTCACAAATTTTCTTCCGGGGGAGTCCCCGGGCCCCCCTTGTGCTCGATTGTATTAATTACCTACAATATAGAACCCCTATTCAGCCCTATTTAAAAAAAAAACGTATTTAATCATAGCCCCCTCCTTGGTCTCATTCTAGATCCGCGCCTGGCCTAGGCCTACTCAAATGAGTAATGGACCGGGAGATTGAAGGAAGAAGGCCGAAAGTTGCACTGGGAAGAAAGACTACGACCGCGAACCGCACACTACAAAGTTTGTACATTTAATGTACCGTACTGCCTTATTTCTGGGACCTAGAGCCTTTAACTTGCTCTCTGTCGAGTTACAGCGAGCTTCGAGTAGGGCAAATTTATGGCAAAATCAAAATTGTTTTTAATATCTGAAGAGGGTGAACAACTGATCCAAAAAATTAAAAATTAGAATTAGGATACTGTATAGGCTAAGTTAAGTTAAGGTTTTGGCCTATATGGGCTTACGCCGTCAATGTTGTATTGTCGGAAATTTATTTATTTTATCTTAAATGTATTTTTGTCAAACTTCTGGTCAATACACAATTATTATTATTTATTATTAGATCGCCGGAGAAATGCGAAGTTTAGGGCTCTCAACCAGTTTAGGGCCCACACAACAGGAAACGCTGCTGTCGTGCCGCCGACCCTCCATCAGGATAAAGCGCAGTAAAAGTAAAAGTAAAAGTAGCCTAGGTGGATATGTTGTTGTTGTTTCTAACGCCTGCTTTCAGCATTTCTGCTTTAAGCAACCCTGTCAGCCTGGCGGGGGGAGTGAGTCTGTTTGTTAACTTGAGGCACCCATAGGGCAGACTCTATCACCTCGGGGAAAGGGGAGTTGACTAACAGGGTGGACCTCCTGATTATAGTGGATTCCGAACCACTTGGGGAACATGGTAAAGTCACACGATTAGATCGGAGGTGACCAGGACTCGGCTTATACTGCCTAAGCGCGTTATCATGTCCCACCAGGTTCCCCTGCCAACGCTGTGCACACTACCAAGTTGCCGCAGTTTGAAACATGCTCTGCTCTAATGGAATCAACATGGTAAGGCCGTTGGCAGCCTAGGTGGATATGCATAAGAGTATTCGCTTCAATGGCCACAACTTGTAGGAACGCAGACCTTCCTATCGGTAATCTTGACTTGCAGTAATCTGCAGCCCGATCGATATCAAACCGATGCGCATCCAATATACTGCTATGTTCCAATAACCGTGGACATGCCAGTAACCTATCGCACGTGGCACCTGATGGGATTTGGTAATTGTGTGAGTCGGCTGTTGTGTTCTCAGCTATGGTAGCCCCCACCCCTACCATAGCGAAGTAAGCAAATTAGTAAGAACTTAAGCATAGCTTGAGCTATTTCACTAAGAAATTCCAATGAAAATAAGGGAATCCCTTTCGAGGAATTATAGCGATAATACTGTACTAATTGTAGTATAAACTACTCTGTATAGGGGGGGGGGGGCACAGTAGGCCAATTTAAGGCTGAAGTTCACTTGATTCATGATTCACTACGTACCTATACGCAATGGCGGATCCACGGGAAGGGGGGTCAAGGGGGTCATAACCCCTCTAAATGAGTAAATTCATAGTAAATTCATAAGATACCTATTAAAAAAAAATTGAATAAAAATCAACTTTTCAACAAAAAATTACCCTTACAAAAAACTTGTGACCCCCCCCCCCCTTAAATTTTCGGCTGGATCCGCCCTTACTTATACGCACCCCATTTAAGAAAAGAAACGTACATACTTCACACTAGTGACTAGTAGGTTATTTTTCGCCAATTTAAAGCAAGCAAGGGGCAATCTTCTGACACTGCTACCATCGAATATACAGTATAACAGTAATATGTAATCGTTACTGTAAATGGTGTAATTGTTACATTGAATATATTACACTGTAATACTAACATTCAATGCTGTTGCATAGTCAAATTGAACATATGAGAAGTATAGAAACCAAAGCGTATAACTGCTGTCAAACTCTTTCTGAGATAAGCGCACTTAAAGTTAAGAAACTGCAACCTTTTTCATTGATGAACAGATTTTCCAATCGTTGGCGTAAATAGGGGGTCCTGGGGGGGGGCTTAGCCCCCCCCCCAGGTCCACCCGTAGCCCCCCCCCCCCCAGGATTTTTGGTGACAAAGACGTTTTGGAGGCTAAAGGCATAGTATCCACAATAATGAAAGGGAAACTAATTCTTAGTATGCTTATTTTACATGAAAAAAATCAACATATTGACCAAGTACTTTCACAAAAAATTTATTATTCAAAATGCTTAAAACCCCAATACTTCAGAGCTATTTTTCCCAAATTTTTCTCCGGGGGAGACCCCGGGCCCCCCTCAATGGTAGGTTTATTCGTCGTTATAATAACTCAATTGTACCTCTTGCAAACATTGGCGTAAATAGGGGGTCCTGCCCCCCCCCCCCAGGATTTCTGGTGACAAAGACGTTTTGGAGGCGAAAGGCATAGTATCCACAAAAACGAAAGGGAAATTAATTCTTGGCATGCTTATTTCACTTGAAAGACATCATGAAAAAAATCAACATATTGAACAAGTATTTTCACAAAAAATATATTACTCGAAATGCTTAAAACCCCAATATTTCAGACCTATTTTTTAAAAAAATTTCTTCGGGGGAGACCCCCGGGCCCTCCTCAGTGGTAGGTTTATTCGTCTGTATAATCTCAACGGTACTGTTTGCAAAATGCGTAAAACCTCCTTAATTTGGGCCTATTCATCAATTTTTTTTCTCGGGGGGAGACCCCCGGGCCCCCCTTTCTTCAGGATAAAATATTTGTAAAACCACACTTGCCCTTACAATTATCAGTTTTTTTTTTCGCGAGGGGGGGCTCCCCTTTCTCCAGGGTATAACGAGCGTAAAACCTCAATAATTTGGGCCAATTTATCGATTTCAAGGTTTCAAGGTCTTGGGGTCCTAAAGCCCCCCCCCCCCCGAGAAATTTTGGGAATTTACGCCAATGTTTCAAATGAATTTTATTCACGAACTGAGCATGCTAGACTTATACTGATTGGCCTCTAAAATAGATAAGTAGTGCAGTTATCTCAAAATTTTAAAAAATTGCAGTTAAACGCTTTGGCTTCTATACGCCTCATATGAAATGTGGTGAAATTTAGTTAGAAATATCAACTTTTCTTGTGCGGGCTTGTGGTCGAGCGCTTAGGACGACGACCCGGTTAGACGTAGATCGCGGGTTCGAATCCCGCCAAGTCCAGTTTTTCTATATCCTCTAATTTCAGTTATTACGTAGAGGTTAGCTCTTCAAAGTAAATTTAATGTCAGTGTTATATATATGTAGGTACCATATAATACTGCAATATAATGAGTACAACACTAATTGTCTAGTCAACATAGATGGTATAGGTACTTACTGTCCACAAAAATGAGCAAATCAATGTCAAATTACTGCCGACCTATACTGTAAGTTATGACTGTAAAGGGGTGTTGTCGTTATGAGCTGTTATTGAAATAAATAAACACTGTGTAGTGTAGGGTTGTGTGTGTAGGGTACAGATAATCACGATCGGGGACAAAGGGACCAGGCAATACTCACCAGTTGCGGCAGCGGCAGTGGTGCCTTCCTCATTGACTTCAATGGCTGTTTTCTGCATAAATTTGGACACAAACAGTTTTCCATCGGCGATACTGCTGAGGTTGGCCCTCGTCTCGTCGAACATGTCGGTGAGGCCCATCTATCAACATAAGCCACTCCAATCAAATCAGTCTCGTTTATTTTTTAGTCCTCTAATGTTGCTTATCTAATGTATATACTATGAGTAGGAGAAAGGTGTGTGTTACTGCAAGAATGTAATCATTGCCACCTGTCGCCCACCTGACGTCACTGGAGGTGAGGTAAAATCAGGATAGGTCAGACCAACACATTAACACACAGCAATACTGGCAGGGCACGCGTTTGAGCGTGAATTTTCTATCATTTTTCAAAAAAACATTTTTTTGTACAAAACCAAATACTTTTCTGGGAAAGCAACCTGTCCGATTTCGTTACTCAATTTAACACCTAAAACATACCTGAAGGTAGAAATCATCGATTCAAAGGTTTCGCAGAAAAATTATTTTTCAGTCATTATTCATTAAAATTTTGATATTTTTATTTTTTTACCCCCAGAAGCAAACTATCAAGGGGCAGGAGACCCCCGCATTTTATCAACATTAATAACAACTACAATATATGTGAATTTAAAAGAAATCGTTGCAGCCGTTTTTGGGAAGTAATGTTCTTAAGACGTGTTTTTGGAGTTTTTTGAGAATAAAACCCCTCAAATTGAGTTAGCCCCAAATAAAAAAAATGGTCCTGAGGTATGATTTTTGTTAACCTACATGCTGAATTTCATCAAAATCGACCGAGTAGTTTGCCCGAAAATCGACGCACAGACAGTCAGAACAACAGACAGAGAGACAGACATTTCGTAAAAAACACTTTTTTGGGTTCCTGGGACCTTAAAACGTGTAATTCCGTTGAAATCTCGGAATCGAAAATTTCGACCGTCGCGACGGATTTGGGCCTGCGCGTTCTGCCTGCCACTCCGGCAACGTGGAGGCGGCTTGGGCGGGTTCGAATCCCGTTCCCGTTAAATTTTCCATAACTTCGTTCTAACCACCTGTTTACTGAAATTTCGTTATGATCGCCTGTAGGACTTTTTGGTGGACCGTGAATGGGCGCCTTTAGGCTAACAGGGAGTAAATAAACATATAAATATTGACTTTTAATCTATTACTAAGCCAACCTGGCGGAGTTAGGGCTATAAAGCCTTCTCTTATACTCAACTAGGAAGACCCGGAACCACCTGCTTTACATGCCCTCCGAAGTAGAAGCCAGAAAATGTAGCAAGTGTGGGACTCGAACCAACAACCTTTCGGGTGAAAGTCGGAGTCTGTGCCAGTACTCTACATTAGTACATGTCCTGACAGTACCCACCGTCTCCAGTGCACTCTTGAGTTGGATAGTTTTCTTCATCTGGAACTTGGGCATGCGTATCCGCACTGTTTCCATATTTTCCGCGTCAGGTCGCAGTTCACTGAATTTTCCGTCCTTGAGTTTCGGCTCAACCTCCTTCAAGCCCTCGATGTCACTGGGCACCACGCACACCATGCTCATTTCACCGCCCTGCAAAAACGAATTTCCCATACTTTCCGAAATTCATACTTTTATTAATTTATTGTTGCCCGACGCAGTCTATAGAACTGACTGAGAAACGAACTTTTAAAACGGGAAGACTCGACATTTCGGTAACTCCCATGATCGTTTGAGAAGTCTCGGTAATGAATTCTGGGCGGCACTTCCATGTTCCAATGGTGCCGCCCAGTATTCCTCACCGCGGGAGTCAACACACGGCTGACGGCCTTACAGGTGACTGCAACATCCCAAGTAGAGGAAGATTTCTTTGCAAGTCCTAAAGATTTAACGTAAAACCTTCATAGATTGTCGCACCACCATGATTTTTTCTGTTGTTACTAGAGAACTACTCTATGAAACAGAAAGTCTAGGTTCCGAAATAAAAGAATTTTTTTTTCTGATGCAGAATTGCAAACCCCGGCTGAATTCGTAAAGCTCTGAATGATGCCTTATTCGCCTATTCATATGTTTTGTATTGTTGTTCTCTGATCAATGTAACCGATTCTGATTCTATCATTGTAAATTAACTGACAGCATAGGGAAGCTCCAAGATGTGCGCCTTCAGGTCCGGTCTGTACTCGTAAGGGATCTCCCGCAGATCTTCCATAAAGTCCACCCGACGTTGCGACTGGCTCTTGTTCAGATGGAACTTGCCCTTCCTGGTTTTGTTGGCAGGGAACGCGTTTTCAAACTTGGCTTTGAAGTACAACGCGTTCACGAGAACTAGCACAGTGTCCTCACTTATGAAGTCTGAAACCAAAAGCAACAGCTAACAAAAGTAGGCTACTACGTAACAGTCAGGAAGAAGTTATCTGGCCCAACGCACACGGGGACGACATAACAATCAAGTGGTCGACTGGGGGTTCGAGTCTGGGGTGTATTGATTCTTTTTCTCTGAATATGGCAAGGCAGCTGCTTGTGATCGCCCTGTTGGAATATTAAGAGCTACAAGACATACCTTCTGTTGCGAAATCCTTGATGAAATTGTTTGTATGTTGAGTGACGAATTGGTTGATGGTGGTAACTGTAGCTTCCTTTGCATTAAAATTAACTGGGAAAGACTGGGCCTGGAATCCTCTCTTCAAAAGGTCCTGAAGGAAAAAATTAGTTGAAAACGAGTGTGAATAATCAAGTAGGCTACCATATGCTAACTACTAGTTGATTAACAGAAGACATTTTGGATCTTGGATAGGTTGGCAGCCTCATAGTTGCAATAATTGTATAATAAGTAGTCGCAATTTTTTGTTGCTGTACAGTGGAACCGGTCAAGACTCTCTTTTATACTTGACCTATAGGCTACACAATTCACGACAGAACCAATCCACCGAGTCAAATCAAATAGTAAGTTAATGGTGATTTGTAAGGTACGCCTTCAGTGCGTTATAATACAAATAACTACACCGTTTCTACAGAGGAACTGACGTTAAGTCAATCCTAAAGGCCATAATAGAGACTGTAGGGCCTCATAATATACCTCCTTATGAGCATTCCAACCCGGCGAGGCAGTCATAATATAAATATTGGATTTTTATTATGTACTAAATATAATATACGGTAGCCTAATAGTAATATAATTTTAGCATATAATATAATATTCTTAATATATAACATTTCTTCTTATTATTGTAGATTATTCAGACTGCAAGATGATGCACAATGCTGGCAAGTCCTAAGTTTTTATTCCTATCCCCCCGTCCCCCTCCAAATAGGCCGACTTACCACGAAATCCTTCTTCAACTGGAAGTTCTCCTGTGTAAAGAAAGCATTCGCAGAGAGCACAGTGACGTTGGCGTTGTCGCTATTTATGGCTTTGAGAGCCCCTCCGAAGTGCTGGGCGGCCTTGTCCTTCGACTCTGGCATGAGCGCGAACTGCCTCAACTGTTGGGCGGTCCCGCCCCCGGCTCCGGCGTAGATCATGGCCAGGGTGGCCAAAATCCCCGTGGGGGAGAAGAATATATTGCCTGAAATTATTTGAGTGTCAAAATCCTTTTTTAGGGGCACCTTCATTGAACTATCTACGTATTTAGAAGGGTTCGGCTTGGATATTTTGCAAGAACCTCTCTATATCATTAGGAAGTCGACTCCTTGGAAGCTGGGATGCCACCCCATGACCCATACACCAAAATAGGTAGCATATACACCCTGTATACAATACACAGAATGTAGTACATTGTAGTGCCTACACGAAAATTACTCACCTGCTTCATTTCGAATCACTTCATAAAAAGCTTGCGTGAATTTATCGTTAGCTAAGTCTTCCTCTTTCTGAGGCTGATCACTTGCGGGGCTCTCAGAATCCAGAGGTAGCTGGCCACTACTCGCTGGTTGCTGTGGTTGTCCAACACTTATAGGTGGTTGGGGATCCAGCGGTTTTTCAATGCTTATTGATTGTTGAGAATCTAAACGTTGCCCAATACTTAATGGTTGTTGAGAATCGGGTGATTGTTGCGAATCCAGGGATAGGTCACTTATTGTTTGTTGTCCAGTAGTGGTGTCCACTGGTAGTTCACTACGCGTTGACTCTTGGAAAACGAAAGATTGCTCACTAGCAGTTTGTTGGGAATCCAAACTACTTAACGAAGTTGTAGCAAACACAGCAAGTAGCAGAAGCATTGTCGCCATTATCGCAAAACTAAAACTGAAATTCACATATGCAACAATCCACGGTAACACTGTAAATACTGGTGTAGTAATGGCCGAACATAGACCAGTCGGACCGACCGTTTACTAAGATGTGCTAATTATAATGTATAAGCTGGGCAGACTGGTGAGTCATGGACTGATGGTGCGGTATAACCCGGGCAGGCCGACGCAGATACCTCTAACGTATTTTCCTGCTACTGATATTAATAAATGTTCAGGGTCGTGTCCAGTGACTGATACCTATGGAGGATTAGAAGATAGAACGAAGGGCACCATCACTGCAAAAATGTTGTTATGCAGCCAGTTTTATAATTTTTTGATCGCATTTTCAAGATTGTGCATGATATGAATTTTTTTTAAGGTTAATCGCATACAAAAAGTTTAATGCATGCTTTTGATTGGCTTCTTCAGTCGCCTCTGTAGGAGTTACGACACGTCTCCGATCGCATGGCGTTTACAGATATCTATAATATTGCAAAATTAAGGAGGGGAAAACCAATAATCCTTCATCATGATGATTACTCTATTTGGGTTGTTGTGGTCAGCAACCTTCCCGCCACGCGCATTTTTCCCCTACCGATGATTGTAAACTACACATAAGGGTTAAGTAAAGCCCGCGTATTTCAACTTGTTTGCAAAAAATTAAATTTCACAGGAATTATCGAATAATATAATGTTACTCTACATTTTTATGTAAAATAGGTGGCCGTCACTAACACCTTTATTGTTATTGAACTTAATAAAAAATAACGGACACTATCCTGTTTGATATTGCTGACGGCCACATACACTATGTATCAAAATAATGTTTAAAATGTTTATTATGGCTCAACGTTCAAATGGTATTTCCTACGAACCTGGATTTTATTCTTAAAAAGAACGAACTGAGGGAGTGGCAAATAACTAATTTAACGAAATGTCCGCTAGCCAACTGCTTGCCAACGGGAAATTATGAATCTTAATCGTTTGCCAACCGGTAGATAATTTGACCCTGGTGACCGCAGACAATCGAGTTGATAGAGCACCATAGAACAGTCATGACTTTCAGAAAAGATCCAGAGGCTTTCCGTGTAGCCTACAGTTACAATTCTTCTTAACCACAGTTGCAATACCACTGTACCTATACACACAGTTGCATAACCAAAAACTACTACCCTAATGAAAGGAAACTTGTTAGAAAATGTACCTATATGCAGATTAACTTACCGGTCGTGCTAAATTTATTCAATTGGTACTGCAGGCTTTTGTTACTAACAATGCATGGCAATGCATGTACCGTCACAACTAATAACAATACTTTCCTGCGGTTTTACCACAACCACAAACATAACTGACATTCATGGTTGTTTACTACCAATTAATATCCTTACCTCAACGTACCTTGTGCCCAGATTGAGGCTTGCCTGCCAATTCTCTAAATCTCTATGGGAATAATAATTCATTTTGGAAATGGGAAAATCATTGCAACATCGAAAACAGCATAAAATTATATTACAAATATCAAATGGGTGTTATAATACTATAGTGCAGGCGCGGATCTACATTAGGTTCCTCAAAATGCGTAAAACCCCACCATTTCAGTCTTATTTTTCACAAATTTTCTCCCGGGGGAGCTCCCCGGGCCGCCTATTCGGAAACTCCATATCAAAATTGGTACTAAAGCCATGCAAGGATGACCTAAGTACATTTTGCCCAGCACGCCGTTTTTCAAAAATGGAACGCGGTATTGGAATTCAATAATGTATACTTAGCTTACGTAAAAAGAGTTTTCAGATGGTGTTTCTAGTGAACTAGTTCTGTTCACCACTTTCTATTATATTTTAATTTTATTCAAGAACCTAAAGGGTCCTTTATTATACATAGTATTTTTACCAATTCAAACTGTATTGTATACTGTATACAAACTGTAGTGTATTGATACATGGCTGATTTATCATTAGGGGGACTTATAAAATTGAGTTAGGTGGGTCGGTTATACCGAACAGAGGGCTTTTGCAGTGGAAGCCTGGGAACACATTGTTTGGTGAGATGTTCGGACTGTGGCGACCCAAGTCAACATTTAACGCACCGAGACTTACTAACTCGATTTCATGAGTCCCCATAATTTGTCCCTCTTTGATAGGCTTTGTTTTTTGTTATAAAACTTATTTACGCAGAAGGTGTAGAATATGGAAAGTTTAGATGTATCATTATTCGAAAATAACACAAATTTCTAGGTATAGATAGGCCACATGCATAACTATTGCGAATTTGCGGAAGTCGTTCTAGTATTTATTTGCATAGTAAATTAACCTAAAAATTCCTAAGCCTACCTACACATTTTCAAAGTTACATTAACTTAAGGGGTTTTCGGAGCATTTTTGTCAACATGGTAAGACAAATTTAATTTTTAAGACTAGGCCCACTATTCATTTGTTTTTTTTAGGCAAAGCGACTGAAGTGCTAATTCTCTATACTAGGTATTTTTGCTTTCCAATTTTTCCAATTTATACGTAGTATAATAGGAAAGCTTTGTGACGGTCGAAATTTTCGATTCCGAGATTTCAACGGATTTACACGTTTTGAGGTCCCAGGAACCCAAAAAAGTGGTTTTAACGAAATGTCTGTCTGTCTGTCTGCATATATGTCCGTCTGTCTGTCTGTCTGTCTGTCTGCCTGTCTGTTCATCGATTTCCGGGCAAACTACTCGGTGGATTTGTGCGAAATTGGACATGTAGGTTCACAAAAATCATGCCTCGGAACTATTTTTTTTATTTTGGGCTAACTCAATTTGGGGGGGTTTTATTTTCAAAAAACTCCAAAAAAACGTCTAAAAAAATTATTTCACATAAACGGCTCGAACGATTTCTTTTAAATTCACATATATTCTAGTCGTTATTAATGTTGATAAAATGAAAAAAAAATTATTTCTCAAAAACGGCTCCCACGATTTCTTTTAAATTCACATACATTGTAGTCGTTATTATTTTTGACAAAATGCGGGGGTCGCTTACCCCTTCATAGTTTGCTTCTGGGGGTAAAAAAATAAAAAAACTTAATTTTAATGAAAAATGAATAAAAAATAATTTTTCTTTCTATCGATGATTTCTACCTTCAGGCATGTTTTAGGTGTTAAATTGAGTAACGAAACCGGACAGTTTGCTTTCCCAAAAAACTATTTGGTTTTGTGCAAAAAAAATATTTTTTTGAAAAAATTAAAGCAAATTCACGCTGAAATGCATTGCGTGCCCTGCCATTATTGCTGTGTGGTAATGTGTTGGTCTGTCCTATCTAGAATTTACGTCACCTCCAGTGACGTCAGGTGAACGACCCCCCTGTGATATCCGAAATTTAACCATAGGAAAATTATTTACCATGAAATTAATCATTTTCTCTCCCTATTAAAACATAAATTGGAAAGCATATTCGAGTAAACTCGGACCGGTTCTTTGTAGGTTGCTGCTATGCCCCATGCTCAAAGTATAAATGAATCAGGGATTTTAACCTAAAAACCCGTAATTCGGAAATATTTTGAGCATGGAGCTTATAGCAGCGCCTTAGAAAAACTATGAATGCACTAGTAGTTTAGAGCAACATTCAATACTTAAAAGAATTACACACAAATTAATAATTTTCCTGAAAATTAAATTATTTAAACCATGTAAACTCCGATAGGTACGCGTTAATGCAAATTTAATAATAAAATATAATAATAATATAATAAATAATAATAATATAATAAAACAATAATTTTAGCGGAAATATAACAACTCTCATAGATGTGCCCTTCTTGCATGGAGCCAATTTTGATATGGGGTTTCCGAATACGCCCCCGCCCCCCCCCCCCTGTGCCCAATAGTATTAATTCCCTGTAATACCTTATCACTCTGAAAATGCGTAAAACCCCAATATTTCAGCCCTACTTTTCAAAAATTTCCGTTCATATTTCCGAACCCTCTGGTTCTTGCGCAAAGGACACTAAGGTCATTAATTAAAAAGCTGCGTACGTCCATGGGAACGGCTTTCCCCATTTTATACACAATTATGAAAATGGTTGGAGGGGCGCCAAATTATACACCTCCCCTTTCGAAAACCTATCGTTACGCCACTGACAAGTGCCTCCCCCTTTTAAGAGGTCTGGGACCACCTCTGATTTTAATGGCAATTTTTTGCAATAATTCATCTTTTTTATTCGTATTTAATCTTAACCCCCCCCCCCCTTGGTCTCTGTCTAGATCCGCGCCTGCTATAGTACACTATATAGGTACCAATGTGCAGGCGCGGATCTACGAGGGGGCTATGGGGTCTATAGCCCCCTCCCCCCCATTAGGGTCCTCCACATACGTAAAACCCCACTATTTCAGTCCTATTTTTCCACTAATTTTAATATTACGCCTAAACAAATCAGATTTTTGCGTGGATACAATGCGGGCTGATGATCCGTGTTCAATTTGAAAGAGTACCTACCATTTTATCTTTTTTTTAGTTGACCCTATAGTAGACTTCTAATATTCGGTCGGAGATACACATAAATTGTATCTCAAAAGACATAGCCTACATTTTTGTGGTAGTAGGTGAGTGCGACACCTCGAGCTGTAGCATGCCCCCAGGCGTGGAGCATCACCTCGCCCCCTCACTCATGTTAACATACGGTAATTCACTATAAATAATAAATAGGAAAGCAAATAAATAAATTATGACATTTGGTTCTATTACTAAGCCAACCTAGTGGAGTTTCGCCAATAACACCCACTCTTAAATTCATAACTCAACTATAGCAAGGTCCGGGCCCGTCTGCTTTACACGCCCTCCAAAGCATGGCCAGAAAACTTAGCAGGTGTGGGACTCGAATCCACAACCTTTCAGGTTAAAGTCAGAGTTCGTGTAACTAGTCTAGTATATGTACAGTTTATACAGTTTTGAAAATATACAGAACATACGTATACAACAATACTCAGTAACATAGAAGGTTTTAAAGAATTCCAAGTATTTTTTTACCCACAGCGAGTTGCCGCTCTGGATCCGCCATTTGTAGCACCAGTAGCATAAATAACTTCTGCTGCCCCCCCCCCCCCCCCCAACACCTTTGGAGCGCTCAACGCAGTGGCGTAACGATAGGTTTTCGAAGGAGGGCGGTGTATAACTTGGCGCCCCTCCCCCATTTTCATAAAAGTGTAGAAAAGGGGAAAGCCGTTTTCATGGACGCAGTTTTTAAATGTGTCCTTTACGCTGTAGCCCGACTGGCCGAGGGTTCTGACTGCCTGAAGGAGATGGAATGGATATGTTAGGATATGATAGGAAGTACAGGCCTGAAAAAGTGGGATTTTACGCATTATGATAGCAGTATCGTTTAGATTTTACAAGTTTTTTACAAGATTTTACAAGTTATTATTTTTATCATGGGGCTTTGCGGCTTTAAGTGGTCACTTTAATCGCTCAATGGATGGGGCGCCCCTGGATAAAAGAGAGTACAGCTTCTCTTGTTACGTTGCGGCTCGTAAATAGGTTTTTGACGTGACAAAGTCTAATAAATTGATGAGCTGGAATACTAGGTGCATATACGAAAAAGTGTAACGCGGGTCAGTAACGCGGATCGGCAACGCGGGACGGGAACGCGGGTCAGTAACGCCGGTTTAAAGCAACTTTTTGGGCAGATGTAGAATGTCTATCTCAATTTAAATTATACCCATGTCTTCGTCTATTCTTCCTCTTTCAGGCCATGCTATATTTTTTGTGATAGGGCAAAGGGTTCGACTTTGGGGGGTGGAAACGTGAGGAGGTGCGCCCAAATCTAGCCCGAATTTGCCGGTTTTCATCGAAAATAGACCTTTTTCGGCCGCGTTTTTGGGGGTGTTAATATCAATTTGAAAGCTTCAAACTACATTAGTTCTTTTCCACCTTTCTTACTGTTTTCAGACATATATTCAGTTTTACTATCCGTCTCTTCGTTCAGGCTCAGGTGAGTTGGTACGCCATCACTGTTTCGGCGGAAACAGGTTCAAAGGGTACTTTTGAATTTACGTGCATAGAGTTAAAAAAAATTCACAGCCTGCAATTTTCAACCGAAATTAATTTTTAATGTCTCATTAGAAGCAGTATAAATTAAGGTTTGAAACAAATATAAATACATATTTTCAAATTCCCCCCTTCACCCCTTAAACACGAGTGGAACACAAAATTTCTAAAATTTCTAAGAAATGACGCGAAAAAATTAATTTCCAGCAAACCCATTTGAATTGCATTCATATGAGCGGGTTTAAAGCAATTTTCGGGCTGATGTGGAAGGCTTATCTAAATTTAAATTATACCCATGTCTTCGTCTATTCTTCCTCTTTCAGCCCAGGCCATGCTATATTTGTAGTGATCGAGCAAGGGGTTTGGCTTTGGGGGTGTCAAACGTCAGGGGGTGCGCACGAAATTCTAACTACTTAAGGGCTTTTTAGGTCTTTTCCACATTTCTTTCTCTTTCCAGCCATATTATTATTTAAGTAAGATTTAGTAATTTAGGCGTTGTCACGTTAAACTATCGTCCGTAAACCGACTTTGCAACGACTTACAAACAACCAATTTTTAAAATTAATTTTCAATCAGAGAAAGCTGTCTCACATGTGGCAACGATAGAGAAAATGCCACAAAGTTGATTAACCAGCGTTATTGCAGGTTATTGCTGCCTATTTTCTAACTTTTATTAATTTTATTAAGACAGACGGTACCTACCTCAGTACAACAGACTGTTGATCAATTTTCGATACGTCTTGAAAATAAAATAAAAATAATAAGGCTGAAATACTGGGATGATTTAATTGCACCTATAAGTTTTAACCACAAACTCGGAACTGGGAGCCCAAGTGCACCCCCCCCCCCCAGCAATGCTTGCGGGGGTGTTATTTATTTCACTGTGTACCACCCCAAAAAGAATCAGGCGGAAGCTCCAGGAATCCTGCAAATATTAAATTATGCAACATTGTGCGGATACAATGGTCAGTTTTGGTAGAAAACAGGATCTACGAAACCATGAGATTGTGTTGACAACACTGACAACAGTATGCTGATGTCTGATTTTTTATGGGTGCTCGTCGTAACGTTTTCATGGACGCACTTATCGTGAGTGAATGGCCTTTTAGTTTTATCTTTCTGTTGTGTTTTTCAGTTTAATTTGTAATGTGCAACCATGAACCATTCAATTGTATCATAGGGTAATATTGTAAGAGTGGGCCGAAGGGCTCAAAATTCGCCCAGATGGGAAATAAAGATAATTTTCTTTTCAATTGGGTGATGGGAATGCAAATAATATTTTACAGTTGAGGCAACAACTTCTAGTCATCTGTCCCGTTGTCATATATGCGTGAGATGAGAGAACAGTTTCTGAGCAGCCTTCAGAAAATTACTCATAATCTGATTTCGAACCTATTGCTTCAAGCTGCTGGTCGATCCCAGCACTTACTGTATATCATATACTGTCGGACCAGCCCAGTTTGCTATACACACTGAATTTTCCTGTTATGCCTTCCCAAGCCCCTAGTCTATTTGCTGCATTTTCGAATCAGATTTGCATGTGTTTGTATACACAAAACTAATGGGATTTCAATTCCATTAAGTTGACCAGTGGACATTGTTATTATTATTTACTGAGCTGAAATGTTCAATTTTACCAATTCCCTGGCCTAATGTTAAAATTAAAATTTTCTTAATGTTAGTTAGAGGTCTTCAACTACTGTAGCACGGTCATAGAACAAAATCAAACAATAATTAATGTTATATATAGGCTATATATTATTACTGCGTTTGTTGGTCCAACAGCAGGCTGAATGGCTGATCATGGCGATTGGTATTAATTTTATTTAATCCTGGGATTAAAACAGTAAACAAACAAATTTTTAATGGCACTTTCCATTATAAAATTATCTTGTTTACATTTTTAATACCAGGGTATTAAATAAACCCCGGTATTATATAATCGTCATGATCAGCCTGCAGAACAGATCAGGCCTACTTCACTACTTCCAAGTTGTATGTAAACTAAGCAAACACCATTGAAAAATTATTAATAAGCGAGTAATAATCTTATTTGAATTACAACATATACTAAGATAAGAATGTTTTCTATAGCAATAAGTTCATTATTGATTCACAGTGGCACGTCTTTCATGCTAGTAATACTGTTACTGCAATCTGGGACCTCGCTCCTCCATATAAGGTAAACTCTCCAGTCAGACCTTATTTAGAAATCCTTGTCATACTTTCTCTTGAACCTCATCTGCGATTAATTTACCAAAAATACCACTTTAAACAAAAATACACTACAATTTAATTACTCAATTTTTCTAAAAGTCAATAACAAACATCTAACTTATCAAAAAAATACCAAAAAAGTAGAAAAATCCCAAGTTTGTTAGTTTTCCCGCCCATGAAATTAGTTCTCAGTCTTGCCACATGAGCAGCACAACAGCTGGGTGTTGCCATCTTTCTATTATTTACCGTCCGTTTTTGTGTCAAATATTTTAATTTCCACAATTTCTTACCTTTGAGGTATTATTTTTTTGCTAGTGTAATTTTCTATTGTGCAAGTGAGTAGTTTTCGTCTTGTTGTTTGTCTTTAAATTAATGAATAATCTCATATTGAGGAATTGAAATTTAACTACTGCAGCTAGAGTTAGGTTAGAATTTTTTCAAAAATTGTAATTTTTACATTTCCTGTTAAACTAAACTGGATTAATTGAATGCACCACTTACAACAATTAAAATTTATTTTGCAAGTGTAACTATGCTATACATCCCTATTAAAGCGAATAATGCTATTTTCCTTGGCATATTTGCTATGGGTAGGTAGTGTAACCTAGATTAGGAGATGATTCACATTCACACCTGCTGGCTTGTATTCCTAATAACGCACTGCATTCATCATCACTAGTAGTCTACATATTTGTTGAGTCATTTTACAGACAAATGATAAAGGAGATGTTGCAATCCACAAAAATAAGATTTGAAAAACCCCTCAGTTGCAAACAGACGTAAGCCATTGATTCAATTAGATCAATCAATCAAAGATTTAAACACAACCCATGCATGTTTCGATCTGTGGACTGCTAGCGGATCCTCATTCTTGACCAATGCACTAATTGGGACGTTATAGTCAGCATTATGCTTGGCATCGCGTTTCCGTGACGTTAAGGTAACCATTTTGGTTTTGTAGATCTAGACCAGACAAACTATTTTGAGTTTCGAAAGGCGACCTTCCTTTTGCCCCTGGTCTATATCAACTGAACTGCACGTTCCTCCTCAAACAGATATGTTGTTGTTAAATGGAGGTCTTTCATTTTTAGGCCATGTCTTCCCGCAAAACAGCCGGACGTCGTGCAACAACAAAGAAGCGTGCGCAGCGCGCAACATCAAACGTGTTCGCCATGTTCGATCAGGCGCAGATCCAGGAGTTCAAGGAGGCCTTCAACATGATTGACCAGAACAGGGACGGCTTCGTTGACAAGGAGGACCTGCACGACATGCTGGCCTCACTAGGTAGGTACAATATTGTACTGTCAGACGATGTCCAGGTAGATCCAGGAAAGAAAAGTGACCCAGTAACCAGTAAGTTCGAGTTTTTCTGTAATCTCTGCTTTCGCCCGATTGACTCTCCTGTCCCTTATTTTGTTTCTTCGTTGCCCACTTTCCGCTATTCCCTTCTGTGTTTCTAGTATATTAACTGACACATGTCGTAGGTAAGAACCCCGCGGAAGACTACCTGGAGGGGATGATGAACGAGGCGCCCGGTCCCATCAACTTCACCATGTTCTTGACACTATTCGGTGAACGGCTGCAGGGTACGGACCCCGAGGACGTTATCAAGAACGCTTTCGGCTGCTTCGACGAGGAGAACAACGGGGTCATCAATGAGGAGAGACTAAGGGAACTATTGACTACCATGGGGGACCGATTCACTGATGAGGACGTAAGTAATAGTTATATTAATCTTAAAAAATTTACGTTCATATAATTAATCTGTAACTTATAGTGTAGCTCAGCTTAACTGTCGACCTTCACCTCATCTGCCGCCCAACTGCGGTGAATGCAACGGTACCCTAGCTACGGCTTGGTCATTTTAAGGGGTGCTTCGGGGTGGGGGTAAACGTTGCAGGGGACGAAAGCCAATGTAGTTATTGGTGCTCTAGTCTCTTTAATTTATTATTTTCATTGTCACCCATAATCAACTTGAGTGTTCCTGGTGTGTTGTGTTGTGGTTCAAGTTCAAACTAAGTTAGCCATTACTGCCGTAGCCAGTAGCCCTTGTTGTAGGCTTCGGCAAAAACAAACAAAAAAAAAATTAATTAATTTGTTAGTGGTGGATTAGTGGTTTAGGGTACGTTAGTGAAATTGTAGAGCAACAAAACATTCGGACACAGTATATGGGCAAATTTTGACTCCTTCGGCAGCTATTCCACCGGCCAATTTGCTTCACTTGTGAATTTTGTCATTGACGTTTGTTTTGTTTTAAGGAGACTATTATGTAGATACTTAACTTACCTATTATAAATTAAGTTATAATATGGTAGCAGACATCATTAATAATATTATAAGTTAGATAAGTTAAGTATCTACATAATAGTCTCCTTAAAACAAAACAAACGTCAATGACAAAATTCACTGCTTCAGCAGCTTCACAAGTGAAGGAAATTGGCCGGTGGAATAGCCGCCTTCGACTTGTGACCATTGACGGCTTCGTCCGGTTCTAGTCCCATCTGCTTTCAGCAACTCTTCCACTCCTTTGTACCACACTCTACTTCCCCGGCTGTTATTAATTTTCTTTTTTAAATAAGTAAATAATGACTTTTTGTTGTATTACGAAGCCAACCTAGCGGAGTTTTGTGTCAGAACTCACAGTTTCTCTCCACCATTGGTTCCCTAGCCCCGAACTCCGCAAACCACTTTATGCCTGGTAGTGAAAGTATGTCTGAGCGGTTCTTTTGTTTATTAATCTATTGTTGTTGTTCCAGGTGGACGAGATGTATCGGGAGGCGCCCATCAAGAGCAGCATGTTCGACTACATCGAGTTCACTCGCATTCTCAAGCACGGCGCCAAGGACAAGGACGAGGCGTAACTTCCACCCCGCCACAATTCAGACCCATTCCCGCCGGGGCCGCACGCCCAACAACAGGCATTTCATTTCGATCGCAGGTTTTCGATTGTGAGCAGCATATCTATGCTTACAACTGCAATTTCTATATGAAGTTGTACCTTAGGAGCCTTTTCTATCGAAAATTTATTTGGTCTAAATTGTTTTGTTATTTTGGAAATTTTATTAATGTAATAGAACATTAACATGTAGACATTAACATGACTACATTGGGCACAGTTGGAATTCAGGAGATAATTATCAGAATATATTTCCATTCCAGTCAATAATTTACATACCCTTCCTTAGAAATGAAAGGGGAGGGCTTCATTTTCATTGGTAATCCGTTGCTGTTATTTGGGTCCGTTGTGTCCAGCACTTGCTAGTTACTGCACGGCTTCCTGGACCTTCATCTCCTTCGTGCTCTCCATCTACCCTTCATGCCACTTATTGGCGCATCGGCTGTTATTTATCCTCTTTATATTTATATGCCCGAAGTAAACTTATTTTATTTTCTTACAGTATCCATGGTGCGTATAATATTGTGTTATTTGGGGGGGGGGGGGTGAAGCAAAGGTAAGAAGAATGCCTAGGCTTATTAAACCAATTTTTAACTTATCTGTGTCTTAACTTTAGAGAATTTTCTTCCTCCTACAGAAGCGGTCACCGGTTAATTGTTTAAATGCTTTATTTTAGTTAGACTATGGAAATTGGGTGTATTTTCATTTATTATTATGCCCTTGAGAGTATCTTAAAATACTGATTCACTCTACCCATTCTAAACTGTGCCAGCTAGCCAATTAGCCAAAAATTTTAATGTGCTTTAAAAAAAATTACTACCACCGTTAATTCTATTTTATTGGAGTTGCCCCGTTCCATTCCATTTCGAATTCGCCCCATTGGGTAAGGAAAATCACTAGTTCCACTGTACCTTGTACAACCTGTGGTATAGTGGAAAATGTTGAGAAAATAAAAATCGAAATGAAACAAAATTTGAATTGTATTTTATGTTTATTTAGTTTGTTATTTCGATTTTTCCTGGTCACCTCCGAACTAATCGTGTGACTTCACTGTGTTTCCCAAGTGGTTCGGAATCCACTATAATCAGGGGGTCCCCTGTCCTATGGGCCCACACCGTGGCCTGGGACTGTGTTCAACCATACTACTACTATTTCGATTTTGCCTGACTTTTGCACTGAACCTGTCAGTGATTGGTAGGTGCTCCCGAGGGCAACGCAATTTTTGTAACATATCTTATACTAGTTGGTAGTGAATAGTCTACATTGTTATTAACCGTTTTTATTAACTAATTAGCATTTAGTGATTTGGACATTTTATCGCTGGTACAATAAATACGAAATTTCATAAGTAAAATTAATAGCCTTTTAATAAATAGTCTTATCATCTTAAGCATTTCTCTAGATAGCTTTATTATTAGAATATTATAATGAAACCCATATTGAAGAACAATAAAAAAAGGGATTTGTTATGTCAAGATAAGTTGGTTCCACGTCAATTATCATGTAACGTTAATAGTCTTCCTCAAGTTTTATTTCTCAATAGAATTAACATATGCCTACTTTGCAGTGGAGTCCATAGCCTTTGTCTACTGGTTAGCTGGAGCTATTAAACTAAACACACATAATTATAGGCCTACTTTCGGTCATCAATAACTTAGCACTATTGCATAATTATAAATTTGCAGGCGTAATTAATATTTTACCTGTGATTCACACTCATTAGTCTAAGATCCGGTGCGCGTGGCGCGACTACCGGGAAGTAAGAGAGTGCTATACGATCTTACTATTCTGTGTTATATTAATATAAATGCTGTGTCTTCGTCTGTTGCACAAGACATATTCTCGGATCTCTTTGTCGTACGTTCACAATTTCATTTTTTAAAATTCGACAACCCTCATTCAGACAGGCTTTTTGCAGGCAACCTTATATCATTGTATTCGCAATAAAACAGCGCTTATTTTTATGTTTAATTTATAAATTAAACAAGTATATTCTAAGTACCTGTTAAGAGGATATGCTACGTAGAAAATTGGCACCCCAAAATTAAAGACTTCATTTTTTATTTAAATAACTCACCAAGCTATTAAAAATGTGGCTCATGTAAGTTGTAGAAGACTACTTCGTGCATCATATAATCGGGTATTTTTACTTTTCGGTTTTGTAGTTCTTCCAAAAATCAGTTTTTGATTTTGAGTTTTGAGTTTTTGACCGGGTCCAGGTATCCGCTTTGCTATGCTGCCATGAGTAAGACTTCGATATTTTTTGCGTTGGTACTCGTTAGTATTCGTTGGTAATCTCTGATAGTTGGCTTATGGTTAACGGGTGCCTCGTAAGGCATATTTGTGGCTCCCACCCCTCCAGTTCTATTATATTTCTATGTATTCAACACTCAACACTCAAGGTCACAACTCTCCGGCTTGGCCTTAACACCTGGCGATTTACAATATGTAGTAATGAAGAAAAAAGTAAAGTAGCTATTTGAGAACCCCTGCTCTACGTCATATCCTAACTTCTTCTGGATGGGATAAACGTAAAAAAGAGACAGCTAAGCCTAATGAGCCAGAATAATAACTACTATAGAAACTCAAGTGCAGCCCTTCTTCTGGAGTTTTAATGTAGCGATTGGTTTGCAGCGAATGTTTTAATTTCCTTCTCCACTCATCTCTATCCTGTGCGGTTCTTTTTAGTGCATGTTACGCGTCTCATCCTAGGTCCTCCTTGATGCCATCCAGGTACTCCTTCCTCCGTCGTCCTCCTGGATTAGTGCATTCGACCATATACCCTCAATGATGTTCTTGAGGAGTCCTTCATGTCTCTCAGAATATGCCTCATCCATTTGGTCTAGCCTTAAGTTAAGAACCGGTCCGATTTTTTTATCAATTAGCACATAGAGATAATGAGTTATTTCATAGTAAATAATTTGCCTATGGTTAAATTTAGGAACCCCTTTCCACCTGACGGCCCTCTGGCAACGGCCCCTATCCCGAAGCACTGAATTAATAGATGGCATTGCATATTATAGAACGGGCCGACATTACCACACAGTAATAATGGCACGGCACGCAATGTATCGTATTGGAGCGTGAATTTTATATAATTTCTTAAATAATAATTTTTTGCACAAAACCAAATACCTTTTTGGGAAAGCAACCTGATTGGTTTTTTTACTCTATTTAACATCTAAAACATCCCTGAAGGTAGAAATTATCGACAGAACGGTTCCGCAGCAAAATTATTTGTTAGGTAGTCATTTTTCATGAAAATTGAGTTATTTTTATTTTTTTACCACCAGAAGAAAACTATCAAGGGGCAAGCGACCCACCGCGTTTTGTTAACATTAATATCGACTACATGGCCTATGTGAATTTATAAGAAATCGTTGGAGCCGTTTTTGAGAAATATTTTTTTAGTCGTTTATTTTTATTTTTTTGAAAATAAAACCCCCCTAAATTTACTAAGTCCGAAACAAAAAGAATGGTCCCGAGGTATGATTTTTGTGAACCTACATGCCAAATTTCATAAAAATCGACGGAGTTTGCCTTGAAATCGATGAACAGACAGACATTTCTTAAAAACAATTTTTTGGGTTCCTGGGACCTCAAAACGTATAAATACGTTGAAATCTCGGAATCGAAAATTTTGACCATCACAATAAAGCTTTCCTTACACTACGCATAAGTTGGAAAGTAACAATGATCCCACAGTAGCAACAGCAACAAAATAATAATACAACAATAAAATAAGTATGACGCTGTACATGACGTGGAGAAGGGGGGGGGGGGGTGTTATATTGTTCAATAGTTGCTCATGTCACTTCATAAATCTTAAATCGTCAGTAAATTACGATAACAGCCATGTTTTGCAAAAATGTAACGGGTTTAACAGTGTTGCATAGCTACGTTTCTGCAGGAGTTAAATGAAAATTGGCAGTTGGCATAGTCAACATTGAAGAATATCACTAATAAATAAATAAATAAATATCGACATTTCTTGTTCTATTACTATGCCAACCTAGCGGAGTTATGGTTATAAAGCCCTCTCTTACACTCAACTAGGAAGAATCGGGACCGCCTGCTTTACATGCCCTCCGAAGCATGACCAGAAAATGTAGCAAGTGTGTGACTCAAACCAACAACCTTTCTGGTGAAAGTTGGAGTCTGTACCACTACTCTACATGTCCTGACCTCTAATACGAGCATAGAATAACCAATCACGTTAGATGGACCATATTATTCTAATCCGCCTTTCGATAAATTATACACCGTAATCTTGCTAGCCAAAGACGTGTTCAGGCTAAACATTTGTCGAAATTAATATCCTGTATGTACCTATATCTAAAACACCTTACTGGTTCCATCCATGAGTTTGAAATAATAATAATGCCCTTGAGGGAGCCGTTATTGTGGAGCAGCTAAAATTTTAGACAATTAAGTATCTCCCAATATCACTGTAATTAATTAACTATAGGTACCGGACTCAATTGCTCAATTGAGGAAGCTAGCTGAAAAGCTGATTTAATATGGAGACTAACGTATTGCGTAGGACGGTTAGATGAACCAATATCTAGGCGCCTATACCAAAACCATACCGCACCGACACTAAAAATTTATCACCGCCCAAACAAGGAGAGATATAAACCACTTACAATAATAAGGATAATGACTTCATTTGAATAAAAATCGTATGGGAAGCGTCGATGGCCATACTAATTGCTGTTTGATTTATGTGTGAGTCTGATAATTTAATTTGTGAAGGCGCTGCCTGATCAAACAGCCTTCGGCACGCCGCACCCTGCCAGCCCGTCACATCCCTATCACGGAACATCGCGTGTGCCCCGCGACCCGCGCACGTCACCCAAAATGGCCAATACAGAATTAGCCTACATGCATAAAATTACGATAAAACGCGCGGGACGTATAAGTAATAAAAGAAGACAGTAAGTAAATAGAGGTGGTAGGAGAGTCGTAGCTGGGGAAATCCGAAGTAGTAGTAGCTTATTGGTTAACTACGTAGTTCTACTGAGCGCACACCAGTGTGGCACTCGAAGTTCGAACCAACAACCTTTCGGGTGAAAGTCCGTAGCACTACTCTACATGTCCGGACATGCCTGTGGCCTAAACACGTAATAGGCAGTAAGTGCTGGGCAAAAAGCAGCAACGGCTGTCCTCGGTAACAAGAGCCCTGTAGCCTAAACATAACGAGCAGTACCTACGCACTGGAAGCCTGCAGTCACGGGCTCCAGTATTTCGAAAGTCCATTCATTCAGACAGCAAATGAGCTGTCACGCTTTTGCCTGAAAATCGGCGGCGGCACAACAAATTTCTGACCCGTCAAGGTCCGACTAATGAACGTACTTAATAATGGTCTTAACAGTGCGTAGGCATAGCTTCTGAATTCAACAAGGTCTAATTTGGGCTGACTGATTAACACGGTATGGTAGGTTACAAATATACGTTAATATCGCGATATGAAGCTGGTTTGTTAACTTCCGCAACATACTGTATAGTAAGTTACAATTTGTCCATTATTTATGTGAACGCAGTTATACAAATGATCAGCAACGGCTTACCGCAATAGTCTGTTTATTTATTACTTAAATGTCAATTTGACTGCTCCACAGATGCCGAAATCCCCGAGGTCGTTGGACAATGGACCACTATAAGTAGGCCTATTGCATTTAAGGACATTATTATTATTATATAAATAATTATATATGTTAAGCGAAATATTACATGTTACTTTTTTGAAAAATTACATTGTCCGGGGTTGCCGGACAAACTATTTAAAATTGAAATTTTTTAACAAAAAATATAATGATTCAACTTCAACAACGTTGGAGATAGGAGGGAAACACTGCAAGAGGTTTAAATTTGAGTTTAAATTTTGTTTAGTTCTGTTATGACCTGATTTTTATAAATAAAATGGTAATTAAGGGGCCTCCACGTTGGTCTCAGGGCCTCCCCAAAGGTACATCATCAAAAGGGGAACCTTCTAACCTTAATATTTTCCTTTTTCGTAGTTGGTGTATCGTATACAGTTGGCCTACGTTTCCATGTAGGTACAAGCTATTTTACGTACAGGCTGTCATATCTGAAATTTCCGTCGGCTCATATTCCAGATAACAGATAATGTCTCAAATCCACATGAAATTCCTTAAGGGGTTAATCGTAGCCTAAATTGGGAAAATGAGGGCAATAATTGTCATGAGATGGAGACCGCGTTGCTGGTTTTCTGTCGGAATTCGCGTTGGCATCGATCACGTAGAGATGCACTGTATATAATTTGGCACGGGTAATGATAGATTTGTACTATAGGTTCATACTGAAGCATTGTGTTGACAAAAAGAATGCGATAAATGTCTTGGCAATACGCCGTCGGAGAATTCTCCCGGGAGAGATGCAACACCACATCTCCATTCACCTGCTCTAAGAATGCATTTACGCAGCTGTAAACTAAGGAGGGGCATGACCTTGATATCCCCACCCCATTTTGACACGCTTCAGCAGGGCCACCCTGAGGATTCAAAAGGCCTGCAGACTGTAGGAGATACCGGTGGTATCCTAGGGAGGATTTTTTTTGATAACAGTAACATTTTGATTTTACAGACGAGGAACCAAAAAAGGGGGGCTCGGGGGTCTCTTGTACAATACCTGTTTATACAAATATATGTAAAGGCTTCGCTTGCAGGTCAAATACTATACATACGGTAGAGGAACACTTAACTTAAAGGAACATCTACTGAGCACACAAAAAATTTAAAAAACTGCCCCTCTTTCAATCTCTAATCCTTAATTAAGGAGGTTCAGTGCGCTTGGTACAAGCCTGAAAAGTAATGTGTGTTCCTTCATTCTCATCATAGTGTCGCGTCTCCTGTTATGAGGCATCTCTAAGGAAAGCAAGACACCTGGACGGGTAATTGTCGGTACCTGCGGATTACAGGCCCTGACTTAGGCCCCGTGATTCACAGTGAGTCATACCAGTGGTTTCACAAATTCTTATGGAGATTTCAAGTGTCATTTCGTGATGCCCTGACTACTAAACTGTGGGCCTATAAACAGGGCCTATTGTTTAAACACTGAAATTCACTGCATATTTGATAACTAAATTAGTCACGCTGTCCCGTCTTATTAGGCTACCTGAGGTTTCCACGGAGGCAGTGATTGGGTGTAGGCCTACAATTTACAGACCGATTTTGTCATTAAGGAAGCCATGGAAAATTGGACGAGGATTCGAACCGCGAGCCCCCTCCCCCCGCTCCCTTTGGACAGCAGTTATATTCTTTCTCTCTAAAATCTAAATGTTACAGCACCCGAAAAGCGCAAAACCTCAATATTTCAGCACTATTTTTCAAAACTTTTCTCCCGAGGGGAAACCCCCGGGCCCCCCTCGTCCACAGTTATATTGATTCATACTAATATAGAAGCCTTATTGCCCTCAAAATGCGTAAAACCTCACCATTTCAGCCCTATTTTTGAAAAAGATTCCCCGGGGGCGAACCCCGGGCCCCCCTTGTCCATAATTATATTGATTCTTTGTAATATGCAAGCCTTCTTGCTCCCAAATTGTGGAAAACCCCACTATTTCTGTCTCCTGAGCAACTTTTATTAAAATGGGTGGAGAGGCGCCAAATTATACACCTTCGAAAACCTATCATTACGCCACTGGTTTGCACCCACGCCCCCCCCCCCCCCCCAGGGTTTAATCCGGCGCTGCTTGTCACCGAAGTCGCTGATTAATATGTATTATGTATTGTATACGTACAGTACCGTAGTGACTTGACCATCAATCCAGTAGGTGGAAATTGTTAGAAAACTGGACAGCATATCTTTGCCACTGGGAGAAAAGGCAGGTACCGGGCTTCTTGCTGACTACAATACGTCAATTAAAACGGCGGTTTCTTCGCGATTATCGGCGAGTCTACTGTTTTTATAGGCTATGTATGGGTTCCAACCCAACAATGAAAATGTAATTTTTCTGCAACACAGAAAAGAAAGCTTAGGCTATAAATTGTAATTGGCCACAACTCAGTGCACCATGTGTGGCATTTCCTAAATAGGGTAATCGAGTTACTGCAACATACCTGTACGGGGAGATGTACCAATTTGGGCCGACTTGGAGTGGGAGGGCTCTCTTATTAAGTTATCCCTTGTACTCCATTAATTATCAATTAGTTATTTATTGCCTATTGGTCAGGTACCTAGCTAATATGCATACTGTACGTACGAGTAAGTTACAAGTTTTGACATGATTGGGGATCCAGTACCTACATTATGGGTTGTGAACTACTTTGTTAATTAAAACCTGTTGTGTTGATAAATTTAATAGATAACATACTTAGGGAGACTCTCACCAACTGCAACTGTAGCCTATGTTGTATTGTAATTGCTTAAATTCCATGCAACCATTTGCGTGTCTTCCACTGTTTTTTAGACTTAGATTTTTATTGATTACCTATTCATTAGGGACATTAACAGAGAATCCAACCCACACACTCCTTTCAAATTACTCATATCTCATAAGCTCATCATCAGCGCCGAGCGCGGAGAAGCTGCGAACAGAAATAGCCCATTTCTGTTTATGCTAGAGTACTTAGGTCTATGTAAATATAACCTACAATACTGTACTCTTAATAGCCTAGTAGGCATAATAGGTACATACTAAAAACGGCGGTGACATTCAAAAAAGTTGAAAATTTAGCAAAGCCAAACGGGCCGGCCGTAAATGAATGTCGGTGGGGCCATTTGTACGGGCAGCCATCATGTCTCAGTTAATGCCGTAGTTTATTTCATTTTAATTCGACATGAAAGGTGGAACAAATACTGGCAGTTATAATGCCGCTACCAAACATATTTACTCACGGGTCCCGCTGACGTTTTTGTGTACCTTGGCTCTACCCCGCAGACAGCTGTGCATAGTGGTTTAATATTTAACAGCCATTCTTAGTTTTAGGGAGCATAATTTCACTTACAGTAACTTATAGTATGCAGTAATAATATGTTAAATGTGACCTATAACAGCTAGGAATACTTTCACAGCATACCTAATCTAGCCTATACCTCCAATAGGTTTCCGTATCTGTAAGATTGGCAAATATTGGGATGTACAACCGTGTGAACTGCGTAGAATCCCCTTTCCACAAATGCATATATTTGTTTACGATTTGTTTACCAGCAACAGCAGTCTCCTTTTTGGGAGTAGGGATCGAATAGGCTTGACAACACAACCGAAATTAGGGGTATAGAAAATACTGAACTTGGCGGGATTCGAACCCATGATCTAAGCCTATCCGGGGCGTCGTGTTAACCTCTGAACCACAAGTACGACAAGTCCAGTCACCTCTAAATCCTCTATACTTATATGCTCTTATTGACATGATTCGTAGTGCTAGACAGATTACTACAGCTACACAACTATGTAACCGAACAGCTAGGCCTGTCAGCTTACTTTATTCACTATATTACATGGTATATAATTATAACACTGACTTTAAACTAACTTTGTTTCAATAACAAAGTTGAACAGTGGCGATACTGCAATACAGTGAAAAAAGCAGTGCCTTTATCATAAAATATTGCAAAATAAAGGTTTTATGCAATAAAAGCTCACAGACCTGTTCGGTTAAATATAGTTGTGCTAACCTGTCCAGCACTCCAGCAATACGAATTTGGTCAATAAGTAGAGGATTTAGAGAGAGCTGCACTTGTCGCTTGTGTTCCAGTGGTTGTAGTATGAATTAACAAAAGTAACAAATGTGGCACTCATATTGGCATGAAGTGTACGCCGATGGCAGCGGTACGCCTCTGGATGGCTTGACCTACTTTGGGCCTGGTGTGTTGAACCTGCTGACGACCGCTGACAATGAGTACCTGGTGTGTAAGGATTGTTCAGCGGGCATCAGAGAGAGAGAGGAAGCACGAGCCAGACCCAGGGAAGTCCAAAAGATCCAGGGGCGGACATCGAGGTCTATACGTTTCCAATACAACTGAGATCAATCGATCAGGTCTTGTCTTTCATAGGGTAAGTTCCCTTTTATCAATTTTATCAGGTGTTATATGGTACCTCAGATTCACCCTGACCTCTGAATCTGAGGGATCATACGACATGGTGAAGACGGTGCCCCGGATAGGCGTAATCAATCAATCAATCAATCGTGTATTGTCATTATATCTGCATCCATACAATCCATGGACGCAGCTCGACCTCGTCATAAAGCGAACTACTCGACAAATGAGTCACAAAATATAAAATATAAACAAAAACAACATTGGCAACTAGGGTTGCCACCTATACAATATTTTATTGTTCAACGATATTTTAATTGTAATAAGACCCCATAAACTCACTCACGGAGTAGGGACTACACCGCTGGAGCAGTACCTTCACCCCTTTTCTGAACTCTGAGTCTGTGAGATTTTGGCCTTTCAGGGAACTTGGCAATTTATTGTATGGTCTTAGTCCCATTTGCTGGGGTCCAGTCTGAGTTTTGGCTAGTCGGACTTGCTCCAAGTGGATGTTTTCCCTACCCCGTGTGTGGTGGTCATGTATGTCACAGTTAGATGTAAGCGCTTGTTTCCGTGTGTATATGTGACAGTTTCCAAAATGTAAAGACCAGCCAGAGGGAGAATCATCATGGGTCTACATGTTACCCTCTGATCCCAAATACCCATAAGTGCCCTCACAGCAATCTTCTGGAGTAGATCGTGGCTTCGAATATTTTTAGGTTTCAGAGGTTTTTATCCACTAATTTCGGTAATAACGAGGAGGTTACCTTTTCATCCAAAGTTAGCTTAAAGTCAGTGGTATATGCCATAATATATACTGCAACACAAGCACCACCGGAAGTGCTTCCATTGAAATGCTTTGCCTAGGGATCCAACGATACTACTGATATAATACTAGTATCGATACTTTTCTTTCGATACCACTGGTATTGATACCCGACACTTTTTATTCAATACTTGCAGGTATCGATACCTATTTGCTGGTATCGAATCAAATAATACCTACCACATAACTAAAATTTTTCCCGCTATTTTCTTTTAATTCTTAATTTTCAAAATAGTCACCAACCTGCTGTGTGAGTGTTCTTTCATAAGCTAAGAATAGAGGTTGGTCTAGGTTAATTTTGCGCGCCTGATTGTTTAGAAATTGTAATTTGCAATTCCCCATTTTTTTTTTTTTTTTATATTGAATTTAAGTTATTTTCAGTCATATGCGTCATAATATTAACATAACATTATAGTTAATAGTTATTTTATAATATTTATTTATTTATTTAAGGAAGTTATCAGAATTTTTCAAATGCCCCTTAATACCCTGGGTCCATGGGTGCACCCCTGCGAGCTGGCATTCCATTCGATACCAATACCTCATGGTATTGATACAAGAATCGATACATTTGTAAAAATTTGGATCCCTAGCTTTGCCCCATTTGAAGTTGTATTCAGGTACTAGAAGATACAGAACTATTTTTAATGGTTGCAATGGAGGGCTAGTGTAGTATTAGGTTATGCTATGGAGCCCTCGTGAATGGCCAGGTTTTACCGTTGATAGCTATAGAGATTAGAGCTTCTATGTGCACATTTTTACCTGGTCCTGGTGGTCCCTATTTTCTATGACGCTTCCCCTATTAGGACAAGTGAACATTCCGCAGCAAGTTACCCACTTTACAGCTGCCAAAATTGTTTGGGGCTAAATTAATACAAAGCCCTAACTAGCATGTTTCCGTCATCTGTCGGTAGAGGTTGTGCGAGAGGTCAGCTACGAGATTGGTATAATTTGGTAATTTTTGTGTCCGCGAGAGAGAGCGGTTGTCAGTTGTCGGCTCTAATGAATCATTGGCTGGGACTGTGTTATGTGCTATTCATCTCCAGTATCAACAACTAATTATTAATTTTGTTAGTACATGTTAATAACGTGAGAGTGAAACGACCAGTAGACGGTCAATATCATTGTGCAACGTTGGTTGCACAATGTTTTGACGGCGGCCCCTAGACGTTCAATATTATTGTACAATATTTTGGTTTCAGCTGTGTGCAACAAGTTGAAACATATGAAGGGCGATATTGAAGGTTGTGCAATACATGGCACAACTGCGAGCACAGACGTACAACCACATTGTATTGTGCAAACAGTCCCCGGCAGAATTTCTTGAAGTCAAGATGTTCAGTGAAAGTAAATTGTGTTGCGAGATAATTGCTAAGTGAAAAGAACTGGTCCGAGTTTACTCGAACATGCTTTCCAATTTATCAATTAGTATGGAGGGAAAATGATTAATTTCATGGTAAATAATTTTCCTATGGTTACATTTCGGATATCACGGGGGGGGGGGGGGGGGTCGTCCACCTGACTTCACTGGAGGTGACGTAAATTCAAGATAGGTCAGACCAACACATTACCACACAGTAATAATGGCAGGGCACGCAATGCATTTGAGCGTGAATTTGCTTTCATTAAAAAAAAAAATTTCACAAAACCAAATAGTTTTTTGGGAAAGGAAACTGTCCGGTTTCGTTACTCAATTTAACACCAAAAAAAACATGCCTGAAGGTAGAAATCATCGATAGAAAGGTTTCGCTGAAAAATTATTTTTTAGTCATTTTTAATTGAAATTAAGTTATTATTATTTTTTACCCCCAGATGCAAACTATCAAGAGGTAAGTGACCCCCCCCCCCCGCATTTTATCAATATTAATAACGACTAAAATACATGTGAATTTAAAAGAAATCGTTGGAGCCTTTTTGAGAAATAATTTTTTTATACGTTTATTTTTATTTCTTCGAGAATAAAACCCCCCAAAATTTAGTTAGCCCAAAATAAAAATAAAATGATCTCGAGGTATGATTTTTGTGAACCTACATGCCAAATTTCACTTAAATCCACCGAGTAGTTTGCCCGGAAATCGATGAACATACAGACAGACAGACAGAGCGACAGACAGACATTTCGTAAAAACCAATTTTTTGGGTTCCTAGGACCTCAAAACGTGTAAATCCGTTGAAATCTCGGAATCAAAAATTTCGACCATCACAAAGCTTTCCTTATACTACGTATAAATTGGAAAGCAAAAAAGGGCTCAAAGAAATGTAGAAAATGGGCTAAACAGTGGTTTCTTCAGTTTCTTGATAATATATGTATAAATATAATAAATAATATAATATAAAAAAAATGTATAAACTCAACCCCAAATTGTTTTTCCGCTTTGTTTTTGATGAGGCGTAGTTGCCACGAGCGCTAGTGGAGTCCAACTGACGGGATATTGCGCAATACTGCATACAGATGATGCCATATTTTCCACGTTGTACAATATATTGTGCATCCTTTCAATATCGTCTACACACGATCAATTTTATTGTACAACCTGGGATATTGCGCAATAATATTGACCGTCTATGGGCCGCTTGGGGCAAAACTGCAGAGTCGTGCTGTGTGCTGCAGCCTGCACTGCTGTCAGCTGCTAGGGTACAGTTACTTCTTCAAGAAATGGAATAAAATACATTGCAAGTCTGGAAGATGCCTTGATAAATACAATATACACTATGTATATGTAATATGCAATGCTTGGTTTGGGTTATGAATATATAGCCTACCATGGATTACTGCACAGTGATAACCAACCTTTGCTGCACATGTATGAGATTTAGAATCATGTATAAGTATGCCATCTTCCTTTTCTTTAAATACCTTCTTTTCAAGATTAGCGATCATCATGGCAATTTGGACCTTGGAGACTGCTGCTCTGATTTTTCAACTAGAAGGCTCTTCTTTATTTATTTCAATTTTTCATGGAACCATTACAGTATAGTCTGTAGGCATGGTACCTAAGGTACCTATACTACTTGATGAATAGGAAAACATGACTGTGTTGGTTGACTCGTCCCGGTTCATTGTCCATACTTACAGCAGCTATTATTTTGACAGGACCTTTCCTCGTTGGGTTTTCCTCTCTGTCGTTCGTTTTTCGCTGACTGCTGACTCTGACGCTTCAACTAAAACTACGAGCTGGCCACACTAGCTAACTAGCGGTGTTGACTATGCAGCAGGAGCCGTAACTACCCCTAGCTATTTGCAGTTATTTTGACCAGGCATCACCTCCAACATACCGGACCTTTCCTAGTTTGTTTTTCTTCTCGAGGGGCCGTTCGTGCGTTCGCTTTCCGTTGACTGACTGGTCCATCAATAACGGCGACCCCCCCAAGTGATGCGTGTTGACCTAGCGTGCCGTTGGCGGCCAATTTTATGTCTCAGCCATTGCAAGTGGGCCAACAACCTCCGGTAATGCCCCTACGACACTGGCACTTTCGAAATTGTCTTGAAAGCCTCAAATTAACTTGGGCCAACGTTTTTGAAAATATATGGTGTTTACAGGGTTAGGATAGAACTCGGTTACAGGGTTAAGTTGACATAGAAGAATTCACCAATTTCATCGATCAATATTTTACCTATTACGCATGTAAAAACTAGGGGGAGAAAACAAAAGTGTAGATCGACTACTTCTTAGTTTCACCCCGTTTGCAATTGCTTACCTTTCAGTGTGATTATATTGAACTTTTGTCTTTTGACTTTTGTGCTCTAGTTTAGTGGTTTTTTTCTGTCGAATACAAAATATGTCGACTCGATTCTGACTTAACGCAACTGTGTTCGTTTATGTTTTTCTTGCTAGGTCTGACATTCGATGTGCCTTCCAAATAGGAACGTTGTCAATATAGGCCTACGCCAACTGCGGGCCACCTGTAATTGCTAATATGGCATGAACTATGGAGAAACGCACAACAAAAGTTGGTGGTGCGAGCCCGAAAACCAAGCTACCGCCTGCGGCACGAGCAGTTGCAGCCGCCTGTAATTCTAACAAAGCATAAATAAGCACTTATATGCCACAATACGACCCAAACTTTCAACAGTCATGTTCTCAAGACATTCACAAAGGTCTGTATAGACTTCAATGGGGGAGGTCGGGGAGGTCCGCGGGGTGTCGCGCAGTCTAATGCTAATCTATAAGGGGTTTGTGAGCACCCCCGCCCCCTCCCGGCACAGCCCTTTGTTATGGTAAACAAACACTGTAGATGTCGCCGTCTGGGTTATTGTCATCATGATACAACCCCTCAGGTGCATTCAATACTACCTTTTGTTGGATTTGGATGTAACACCATGACTCGTAATCGCCTTCTCTGTATAAACTCTATCATATTATATATATTATTGATAAAAGAAAGGAGTTTAGTTTTCTATCGTGACTTTGTAAAAACGAGATATTACTTGTATATTGTGCATTAGTAAATAATTAAGATGACACTTAAGTACGGTAGGCCGCCATACCAAGTTGAATCCAGCGGACCAGAGCAGGTTCAAAGCTGCAGATAACTTGGTCGTGTGCACATTCCCGGTAGGGAAACATGATAGGACTTGTCCTGGTCACCTCCGAACTAATCGTGTGACTTCACTGTGCTTCCCAAGTGGTTCGGAATCCACTATAATCAGGAGGTCCACTGTCCTATGGGCTGGCATAGGGCAGTCAAGTCGGGGTCGCTCTATGGGCCCAAATGAGGCCTAAGTCGTTATTAACCCGACGAACACTACTACTACTACTAAATACGGTAGGCCTACATGAGGTACCCATATGAGAAATTCACCTGGTTTTCGTCCCCAAAAGTGATCAAACTGACTACATCATAATATAATACCGTTGGTAAAGTCAAGATATTTTTTCAATAATCTCTTTATGGCTGTCTCTCTTTGCACACAAAGAATTATTATAATTACATCCACACACAAAACTAACACACAGTTGAAATATATACTTACGGGACGGTATTTTTCTTTAATAGTCCAGTCAGCTTAGAATTCCTTATATCGGGGGAGTTCGGAAAAATTAAAGCTCAACTTGTGTACTTCTATTTGCTCTGCTGTAACTCTGTTGTAACTTCTATTTACCCTGCAGAGTGAGAAACGTTTTTACCGATTGTGTAGATGGCAACAGCATGCCATGATTCACCAACAAATTAAGCTCATTCCCCTGCTGGCTGCTAAAATTTAAAACTTAACGCCTGCTGCTCCTGTTCTATCCCAAAGCATGATTTTGGGATCGCCATTTTTTACAAACCCTGAAGTAACATAGGCATACATAACATTTGCATAATGCATACTAGATGCAAATCGAAGAGTACGATGCTGCGCTCCGAAGGTGGAATAGGTAGGAAACTCAATTTTCCCAAAATGTTGGCACTGAAAGGAAGATTACTGAGGTCAAAAGAGAATTCATTTCACTACTTGATTGAACCGTTCGACAATGACCCTCTGAACTTGCGGTGTTGAAGCAGTCGCGGCAGTAGAAGTGACAGGGAATAGCCAATGTGGGTTGACTATATTTGGTACGGTAGCCAACAACAACGGTATACTGTTTACAAGTAGGTAGTGGACTCGGAATTGACGGTGCCATCGTTTAGATGGGTCGACAGGACGCATAAATCGGAGCTGGAGTGATATCTATCTGCGGCAGTGGTGTGCATGCTGATTCACAGGTACCTGAAGGTACCCGTCGGGTACCTACAGAACCTACGTGTCCAGAATAAGTCAGACCGTTCTGGGCAATCCATCATACCGTCCAGAGCTTTCCGTAGGGGAACACTGCCAATCATGATAACCAGGCCATGTCAGGTAAATCAGCTATGCCGCTCCAGCAACATGCAAATATTGATGGAAACAGGAGCCATAGGTACCCGAGCTTCCGCCTTGCTGATGCGTTATGCTGTCCGACCCGAGGGCGGAATTTAGGGGGGAGGGTCTGGACCCCCCCCCCCCAAATTGGAGGTAAATCTGCCCTTGATCCGACTCTACACCAAATCCGTCTCGGTCCGTGTCTGGATATCTTAGTTGAATGTGGTAGTGCCTGACGCAGGTTTTGACCGGCTCCTGTACCAACACCCATGACTCATGCTTTGCTAGCCGGTGAGCTACTTTAAGCGATACCGGCGGCGTATATAAGGGGGGCAGGGGGCCCGGACCGGAAATGGAAAAATGTATGACGAAATTAATTAATGTGAGTTGTTGCATAATTTGCCAGATCTAATTTGGTTCTGTTGGCAGGATATTTTGAAATTGTTTCCATCTTTAACACCTCTCCTGCTGCCACCGCTGCTTCTGTTACTCTATTAGGCTCGTCCGACGACCTGGGATAAACCAGTGATCAACTACTTGTTCCCGTTTTCCACCAAGAGCTACACACAGGCTCGAAACCGGGTGCGGGATTTGTGTGGGTCGGGAACGCCCCAACCCTACACTAGCCTCATGCTATCCTCAGCTGCACCTCAGCAGGACCCCAGCAACCAGTCAATGAACGCAAGTAAGCACTGATGTATCATAGAACATTCTGCACTTCTACAGAAACAAAAGGAAATAAAACCAAATGTGTGCTTAAGACCGCACGGCAGAAGTGAAACTTTATTGGCAATCTCAATCAATTTATAACTTATGTAAATAGTAAATAATACAATATTATATTATATGTATTACATAGTATTAATTTCTGACTTGTTTCTCATTCAATCTACGAACACAATCCCTAATAATACTACATAATGCATAATATTATTTACTACATATACGTACTAAAATTGTACTAAATTGATTGGCAATGCTAATGAAGTTTACACTTCTGCCGTGCGGTCTTAGGCACACACTCGGTTTTTTCAATATAGCCTATATAATTTTTTCAAAATGTAAACAATGTAAAACAAATAATTGTTTTAAGTAGTTAAGTTAACCCGCCCATGCAATTCAAATGGGATTGCTGGAAATGCGTCTCAGTTTACTAATTTTGTGTTCCATTCGTGTTTAAGGGGTGAAGGGGTAAATTTGAAACTATGTATTTATATTCGTTTGAAACCTTAATTCATACTGCTCCTAATGAAACATTAATAATTCATTTTGGTTGAAAATTGCAGGCTGTGGAAGTTTTTTACTCTATGCATGTAATGGTAAATGTACCCTTTGAACTTGTTTTCCGCCGAAACACGGATGGCTTACACACTCACCTGAGCCTGAACGAAGTGGCGGATAGTAAAACTGAATATATGTCTGGAAAGAGTAAGAAAGGTGGAAAACAACTAAAGTAGTTAGAGGAAGAATTGACGAAGACAAGGTTATAATTTCAATTGAGTCAGGCCTTCTACATCTGCCCAAAAAGTTGCTTTAAACCCGCCCATGCAATTTAAAAGGGGTGTTGAGGCACCCCATCAAGCATGTTGCGTGTCGTGTTACAGGGGGGCCAGCCCAACTCATTGCCCTGCTAAAACCTGTATGTGGTGCGCATAAAGAAGTTTCACTTCAAAAGAAAAGTTATGAATAATTAAATTTTTCGTTGGATTAGGCAAATGTCCCAATGCAATAAAACTACCTGGCAGTTTATATCACCGTACTCTTAGGAAACCCAATCAGCGGGACTGTACAGAGTACCGACAAACACAATGCAATTGTCGGAGTCTGTAACAGACATAATAACAACGCAGGTACTATACTGTATCTCTCAATGTAATTAGCGATTTGAAGTGCTTCGATAATTAGATATTTAACGAAACCTATTGTATTGTGTACATGGTAATTTAAACATTGTTTTCTTCACGTATCGAACCATTTAGCGGCCTCAGTCAAACGCCGGCTCATTTTCTAAATGAACTATAACTACCTAACATTATATTACAGTCTATCTACCGATATGTTGTTGTCGTTGTCGGTGTTGTAGGTACGCTACGCTTTCACCGGGCACCATACTTACGTACATAACAAATTGGAATTTACCTAAAAACCAACAAAGTTATTTTTAGTACTTTACGAAGAGCAGCACATTCAACTTAAGTACGGAATAGAATTCTTCTTGTACAAGAGCAATCCATCAGTCATAACTCATGGGTATATTACTTGTATGTCTTTATAACCGGAGTTGACTGTATTAGTCACGGAACGAATTTGTAAAGTGTATTTGTAGTTTGCGCAGTGAAGGTAATATCCATTAGTTAGGTACTTGACGATCATATTTGGGTCCAGGGCCTCCGCGCAGGTTAGTACCAAATTGTTTCCCCTATGTCAAGACTTCCGTTTGATATGTGTGTGGGTTTACCAACTCTAATTCGAATTTCGAATTATTCCCATTCATTTAGGTATGGCACATTTTCACGGTTTCGGACACTTGATGAGTATCCCTTCATGAGGTACGATATGTGTGACCATCGAGGCCCACTATGACAGTGAGCGTGGCCCGATCAGGTCGTGGTCGGGCTGTAATTTAATTATCAACTCGGACACCTCTAGGCCGTAAACGTATTTTAGTGGACTGAATGGGGAGGTTCATCTCATAAATTTTATATAACGACCAGATAAACTGCAAACCACTTTCAGAATTTTGTGTGAGAATATAAATTATTACAATATTGGTGAAATTAACGCACATCTGGCGTGTTCTTATTGAATTTTACGTCCTCCTATAAACTGTACCATTAATCCTCAAATAATAATCTACTAGTATTAAGTAAAACCATTCAATATATAACACTAGTGATATATATTCAATGGTACAAGTAAAGTCAAAATAAATTTATTTCCTTAAAATTTTAGTTTTACAATTATTTTAGAGGTACAATATCAGGAGGGGACCCTTTAGGACACTGGACATCTTTCCTAGGCCTTTTTGTTGTTCGTCCTCGACGCAACAGCTCGGGGTAAGCTTTGGTCTCTCCCACCACTTCTCTTCCTCTGCGATGCCATCTTCCGCTGGTTATCTTACACCTCGTCTCCATCAGCTCCTTGCTACCTTCTGCCCCCCTCCCCATTCCCGCATTGTTTACGAGCCTTGGGCCCTTATATAGAGACATCGCTTCATATGCCCTACCCACGGAATTCTTTGAGTTTCTCATTATCAGCGATCTCATCTTGTCTACCTCGGCGTTTGTTCTCTCTCTCCACAATTTTGACTTCCGCATTACGATTGATGTTCCAAAATATACCCGTAGGTTCGAGGCATCGCCTCGGTGGCAGTTATCACCACCCATGTTTTGGCACGGGTCTAATTAGAGTTTTGCATATTATCTCATGCCTAGTTTGCAGTAAATAAGTTTGCTTGACGTAAAGACGTAAAGTGTTGCTGTGCAAGTGGACTTGGATTATGGTCATGTGGTTTACAGCTCGGCTATGCAACTATACCTAGGTAGAGTACCTCGATCGTGACGCCGTTGTCTACTCACGTTTTCGCAGAATACATGAGATACATGTCAATTGTAACCGACTACCATAATCCTTGGCGAAACAAGTATTGCATAGGCTACTAAACGACACCACTTTCAATCCCCAGGTAACGTTATTGAGTTATTATTGTAAAAATAGATACTACAATATATTATACAAGTATAGTACAGTAATTATTAGCACAATACAGGGCTATGGCGGGTTTAGAAATCGCTAATGCGCATCTCAAATTACAGAGTTTAATGCTTTTGGCCGGGCATTGGGCTACTAATGATTATATTTATGGTGTAATAAGTGTGGCAAATGATTGGTAGACATACCTACCGATTATTTTGTTGTTTGCAGCAGGTGCCCCGTCTTAACGGAAATCAACGCAACTTCCACTTCAGGCTATTCGCATGTGTGGTCGATTTAAATGTAAAATTTCCGGGTCACCCAAAAGACAATGTTAGCTTGCCTATTTTATGAATGACGTGCCACGGTGTTTATGTTTTGTAATTTGTTTTGCTAGTTTTTCAAAAATTCTCGTTGCATCGAAACATCCTTGCTACGAGGATAGAATTCCTGCTGGGATGTCCTTACTGCGAGACATGATTGTGCCCAGGGGCATGTCCAGCCAGGGACGGATCCTTGGGGGGGGGGGCGGTGGGGGCGGTCGCCCCCCCCCCCCCCCGAGAAAAATAGCCTTATACTAGATAGAATGGACTTTTGAAGGAAATGAAGAGAAATTGTTACTCAAGTAAGGGAAACGCGATATTTTTCAGGTCACCGCCCCCCCCCCCCCCCGAGAACTTTTTCTGAAACCGTCCCTGGGTCCAGCGGGAAGTTTAGGAGGGGGTCATAAGTTGGATGTGTAGGTGTAGTCTATAGGTACTCGTTTTTAAAATTAAGCTCAAAGCGAAATGGTTTTGAATCACTCAACACCCCTGTAGGCTTTGAAATTCCTTGCCAGAAGAAACAAGGACACAGAATTGTTTGGGAAAATTTAGGACAGCCAGCAAACAATTTCTAGGGAGTGATGTTTGAAAGTGAATGAATGAGTGCCTGATATTCTGTATTACGGTATTATTATTATCTCTATTTTTCTTTTGTTGTTATTTTTGGTGAATTTTTTAATTTATTTTTATTATACTATAAATCTATTTATTTAGGGTGGATCCGCCATTGATTGTGGCAAGATATGCTCGCTGTATGTTTTCTTGGGGGCGAGTTGGCCCTCACGTACTCAGTCTATCGTACTGTAGCCAGCGTGACTTTAGTCGTAATGACAGAGTGTGTGGAGGAGACACCCCAGGCGTATGAGATCATGCTAAATTCCAGGTATTAAGCTTCCTGCCATGTATAATGCACTTAAAAAGGTCACCAAAATACCATAATACACGGTGCGTCCTTTACGAGGAGGAGGTAGCCAAAGCCTACGCAGCATTCTTTCAATGTTATCGTCCACGTGTACAGATGAGAATTCAATTTGCTATTTAATTGAGAAGATCATGGTGACTAATATGACTTGTATTCATAGTTCTTATCAAGGTCTTATAGTAATAATATTATAATACTTTCTATAGCAATTGAGGCTCAGTTGTTTCTAAAATAGGCTACAATATAATCAAAATCTGTCCTCTACCTTACATGGGCCGCTGTTGCGCCTCCCTGCCTGTAGAGGCTATCTATACAAAGTTACATGTGTATACCTACTTCCTTATAAGATCTAAGTGAAGGCAATACTAACAAAAAATGAGCTATATATTGTACCTGAAAGCACAGCCTTTATGGGTACAATTGACACTTGGGCAGACCTTGGCACCTTCACCCCAGCCTTTGTCATGACGAGATCCGTACTGCCAGTCACCTATATACCTGTAGCCCATATTATAATTAGCATGTCCCATAACCTCATAATATCATATAATACCAAGTCTGTTTTTGGTTATAGCATTTCCTCGTTCATAAGGCAGAACAGTGCGTAGTACAGTATTCCGATTCTGTGAATTTGTTTTAATTCAATTGAAATTTGAAATAGGCACAATACCTTGCATTCAAAGAACGTCCACGTGTCTATTTGTGCCAATAGAAATTATACGGCTCATTCGTATATTTGGAAATTAACGTCCCAATTAAAAACTCCTTTTTAGCTCGAAGTCTAGCCATCCTGGATAACTGAATAACAGCAAAAACTCCGTAACACCGAGTATTTGATAGCCCGTTCGCTAGAATTCAGAATACCTAACCACCAAGAGATAGCGCCAGCCACCCGGACTTTTGCTGTCAGACGTGAATAGGTAATGCAAGAAAAATAAAAATGCCAAATCGATTGGGGGTAATAACAATAAAGCGTGTCGTGGCCAGGGCCATTCAATGAAGCCGTAAAGACATCGGGCTATTTGTTATTTGTTTACTGTCCGTGTCCTGAGTGTGACAGATGCCCCTCCATCATGCGAATTCAGGTCCGGTCAGGTCCGATTCAAGAGGTCATATTCCGGTATTCTAATAAAAATTTCAGAGGGTGGATCGAAAAGAAATAGGCTAAGAGATCTTAGTTATTATCTTAATAATTCAATCATCTAAAATATACCTAGTCTACTTTTGTATTTAAAAATAATATTAATGAAGCCGAATGTATCCGAATAACCTTTTCAGTTGCTCTAGTGGTAGTAGTACCTATATAGAGTCTTGCACAAGCACGAGCAAGCTACCAACTCTGCCATCGAACACCATAAAAATAAGAATATATTATCATATCGTAAACAAACTACCATTTTTGGGGGATTACGGACTAATTATTGCATTTATTATTATAATTACAGTATTGCCTTTTGTTCCCCCAGCATATTCAACGAAGTCAGAAGCGTATTAAACCATAAATACGTCAGGGCGCACAACCCAGGACGCATTACTATGGGCAGTGGAGGATGAGTCTCGTAATTTGAATGTCGATAGGAAGGTTTCATCTTTTTTTTAATTGATTTAACTAAAGCTTTTGATACTGCAAGCCATAGTACAATATATTGGTAAATAAACTTGAAACCGCTGGTATACATGGGGTTCCTCTTGACTTCATGGGATCTTACCTTTCAAAAATCAATGATGGTTTCATTGATGTGCTGTGGCATTCCTCAAGGAACTGTTTTAGGACCCATTCACTATTGCACCATGTTCATAATTTATAAACATGACGTTTTTAATATTGTCTTTCTTACTAAAAGACCACCATGTCCATTGAATGGAGCCATGGGATTTGTCTGCTGTAGATGTCTCCTGCCAGACTAATGGCTCTGAATTCTGATCGAGGCTCCCCACTACATCTACGAAATTGGGGTAATAAGACACCAGGAGCATTGAATGAAGCCATAAAGCTATCGGTTACTAAATAGTTATCTGTTGGCTGTCGATGTCTCCTGTCAGACGGATGGCTCTCCATCATGCGAATTCAGGTCCAGATCCCCCGCTGGCTCAGAGCTTGTAGTGCCAGCGTCAACAGGTCTTTGTGCAATTTAATTGTATCTTATTTATTTGGACCTGAAGGTCAGCCATCTGATAGGCATTGCGATCATTTTTTTGCCCGTTCTTGACCCTTGACCTTGACTGCACTGTTTTTTTATTCTATTGATATAGATTGATCGACAAAATGTCAGAGATGCGGAAGGTTTAATCTTATATCCGTCGGCAACTTATGAAAACACACTGTGACTTACTTCAACTCTTTATGTATATAGGAATAAAATAGTACGGAGAGAGCAATTTGAACCCCATTGTAGGTACGAGTACGATATCTTTCCATTGGTTCGTTATTAAACAAAAAATAACAAAAACTCTAAGTTTTTGTTATTTTTTGTTTATTAAAATGAAATACCACGAAGTCACGAGTAATCTAATTATTTATTTATCCATTGGTTCGGTCTAGCTTGTGTTTTTTGTTGGATTTTCTGACTTATCAAAGTAAACGATCTGAACATTGTGCACCCTCCTGCTGCTAAGTTAGCCGTCTACATGATAAGCCAAAAAACTGTCAGACCATGCGAACAGGTCTAATGGTGTTGCCCCGTTGGCCAGTTTTTGAGACGGTTGTTGAGTGGTTACGCTACGGGGCTAATAATACCCGGACTACTGCGAAGCAAAAACAGGATTTGGTCCAGGGGCTGACACGGGAAAAGTGTATAAGTGTAATCAGAGGGGCACAATGTGAAACCTCGGATTATAAAAAGGAGGTGAACCGGGTAGCAATAACCCAAGTCCCCAAGAGCTACCAATCCACGCCGACAAAACAAGTTTGATAATTTTTTCTCCACAGCCAGATTTTCAAAACATGAACGCTTAAACGCCTATTGGTGTGACAAGAGTTGGCAACAGTGTGGGGCTGCTGTTGAATGCCTACGATACGGCGATGATTGATACCGAGACGTCAGAAAACCTATATTTCGGCTAACATTGCCTTTATTGTATTGTATATTAATGAACTTATTAAACAAAATTGTTCCATGAAGGAATTTAAATTGTTATATAGTAAATTGTTTTCCCAATATTTGATTAGGGGCTGCCCAAAGTTTCAGGTCCTTGAGCCTACCTAACTTTGGGCTATAATGAAAATCTAAGAGCATCGCCTATTGACTTAAGCTGCCAATATAATGGCGAAACTTATTCGTTAGAAAATAGCCTACCGATACGTCATTAAATCTTAACGAAGATAGCATTAGCTTGTCGGCGGGTCCACTGAATACTTCTAGTTGTGACGGCCTTAAACCAATTGACAGTCGAGCTACTGTACTGTGTAATAGCAAATCCAGTTTAAAAAAAAAAAACTAGACTGCTAATAGCATTATACGCAATGATTATTGAACTCAATCTCATTGATTATAGTCGATTAATAGTGGCAACCAATTCCCCGACTTGTTTTCTGCCCGAAAATATCCAAAATGGCCGCCTACGAGGCTACCGGACAAGTAATGGGCCCGCACATCTGATATGCCTGTTTGGCCATTTAATGTGCGAGTGTGGGTGCGGGTTACGGGGTCAACCCCTCACCCATTATACCTAAGGTCCTGGCTGGGTAAAAATTGCATATTCTAGGCATTCTTGTTACGCCATCATCATCAAAATCGTGGCCCCCGTCTTCCTCTAAAACTCTAAGCAGCCTCAAGCCTGTCAATTTTGGTAAAGAGTGAGGTTGCATAACATTTTTATTGCAGGAATGCAGAGTGCTTATACGAACTTGGTTAAGTCGGGCTCACGTCTGTTGTTGGAGACATGCTGTGTTGACATCGAGGAGAGGAGTAGTGTGCCAGCTTACACAGATTACTTCAGACGATTTCTGGCGTGTCTGGGGAAGACAGTGGATTTTCCGTTCGGTCAGCTTCCAAAATCATTGTATAATCGCGTCCGTGTGCCTTCGTGAAAAAGTTGACATGTGCAAAACAAACTCAACATTGTTTTTTGGAATGAAAAAACACCTCAACACCATAATTTCCCTGTTCAAACTGTTCCATATTTTTCCGTCACATCAGGTATACCTGTACGACATACTTATCATATAACACGTGCCGCTGTATTACTAAATTAAAATAACTAAAAACACTCCACAATAATTTTATTAAATTACCAAAACATTAAGCAATATTCATTGATTGGCTACATACAAGATAATTTGTGAGTAATACCGCAGGGGAACTTTGACCCGTACCCGTACCCGGGTACCTAGCAACATTTAATAAACAAAATAATAAGCAATGCAAGACCGGTTGCCACACACAATTTGTTGATGATTGCTATTCATTAACATGTACACGGTTTGTGCGGTGGTTTATCACATTAATACGTGGCTTCTTCAATTTCAGGTGCCGAGTTGTTCCCAGAAAGCCAAGTCCTAAAGACTTTGGATGTTGCGTATAAAGATATAATCAACCATGTATTTATTAAAAATGCCATCCCTGCCTCACGTTTGCCGTTTTTGCTTTCCTATTTATTCGTTTGTAGGGCCTATTAGGAAAACTTTATGATTTTCGATTCCGAGATTTCAACGGATTTACACGTTTTTACAAAATGTCTGTCTGTCGGTTTTTCGGTCGGTCTGTCTGTTGGTCTTTCCGTCTGTCAGTTGAGCCTACATGAAAATTTCATCATATTCCACCGAGTAGTTTGCCCACAAATCTATGGACAGACAGACAGACATTTCGTAAAAACCACTGTTTTGGTTCCCGGGACTTCAAAACGTGTAAATGTACTGAAATCTAGAAATCGAAAATTTCAACCATCACAAAGCAGTCCTTATACTAACGTATAATTAGGAAACCAAAAATTCACCTATTTTGTTGTTTACCATACTGAATTGTATTATGTATAAATTTTACGACTTGAAGAGTAGTTGCGTAGCTAATAAATATTGTACCTTTGCCTCTTTGGACCTCGATCTGGAGGCCTATACGAGTACTTAGATTCAGTCATTAACGGGATCAAATACTTACTTACTTACTTACTTAACGTGTCCAGGTGGCATACGTTTTATTGATTGGTCCAGTATATAGCAGCCTGGACGGCCTTGTCGTTGGCTTCAGCCAGGTCAGCAGCTGTGCAAGGGGATGGTAGTAGTCTACATACTAGCATGTGAGCCGCGTCTTGGATCTCTCCACATTCGCACGCCGTGTCGTCTTCAGCGATAAAACCCCATTTCGCCGCTGTTGTTTTGCAGAGTGGGGCGCCAGTTCTCAAACGGTTCAGGGTGCGCCAGATTGGGTATGGTAAGTTGTGGCCCGCCATCAGTTCTTCCTTTGGATCGGGGACTTGGGGGTAAGATCACTTCCAGGCATCGAGTCGGAAGGATTGGGCTGAGGTTGTGATAGGCATAGGGATCAAATATGTTCTCTAAGTCGTGGTACTAAATTAACAGTTTAGCTCAAGTTAATCATACTTGATGGAGCCGGCCATACATTGTTGTAAGAGATCGGAGCGCCAACAATTTCGCGCGGTTCACACGGTATACAACTAATACACTATAACATACTATGATTGACTTATTACCCGCTATTAACATGTCAATAATCAAACTAACAAGGTCTAAACAGACAGCTCTACTCTTACAATACAGCGTATCTTCTATTTCGTCCTACTTTTCGCTCCTACATCTGACTAAATTATTACTATTTTGTAGGCTACAGATTATATTGTAGCATTATATGGTATATATAATACTGACATTAAACTAACTTAGGTTGAAGAGGCAATAACCGAAATTAGAGGCCCAGCATGGCATAGATCGTGGGTTTGAGTTGATTCTTCTAGATCCTCTAATTTCGGTTAGGCTACACAGTGAAACTTGTTCCAAACTTGCTAAATATTGCTAAATATTGCTAATTATTGCTAAATATTGGTCGAAAACTGCATTATTATGAGATCGATAATTGAGGCCCTATACCAACATGATTGTACGGGGTTTGACTGCTGTCAGGAAGTTGATAGAGAACTGGCCCATGTAACTGAGAGTGCAGGTGCGAGACTACCTGTAGACACAAACGTTCAATTCACCTGGGCCCATCTAACCGTAATGGGTGCCTTACCGACATCGGCAACAAAGGAACGCGGCTGCCAGGCATGTTACTGACCACAACTGTGGTGAAGAGGTATGATCCTTTACCAGTCATCAGGCCTTCAGAAATTTGTTAAAAAAATTTTCTGTAGAACCATATTCCTCCAAATGAGGCCCAAGTGAAATGCAGGCCTTATACCTGGTAGTGGCCTTGTACAGCAAAAACGTTTATATTGATACACAAGCAAGGTATCCGCATGATAAAAACACTATTTGTAATTCTGCATCATTAATTTTTATTAGCCTAATTCAAAATGAATGGGGCAGCCGTCTAATAAACAAGTACTAGCTAACGAGACTCGATAATCCTACTACTGATTGATATCGTAATGGGTCCCATTGATAAGTTTCGAGTCTCGGGCCTGCGCTATCTTGAAGCTCCTAAATCAAGCCAGCAGGTAGCCGCTGGCAGTACGTCCGTCTTGGGCTCGATATATCGAAAAATAGCTGAAATAGCTTCCTTATTGGGCTACCTATAATTTGTTTTGAGAGCGTCTGATTGGAGAAACTGGCAGATTTCTTTTGGTTAGGTATCTTATTGTACGGCACAGGAATACATTGTAGTATTATATGGGATATATAACACTGACATCAAATTAACTTTGGTTGAAGAGGTAACCTCCTCGTTATAAACGAAATTAGAGGATGTGGAAAAAACTGGGCTTAGCGGGATTCGAACCCACGATCTACGCCTAACTGGGGCGTCGTCTTTACCGCTGGACCACAAGCCCCGACAAGTTCAGTAATCGCCAAATCCTCTACTTATGCTCTACTTATGGTTAGGCGTAGATCGTGGGTTCGAATCCCGCCAAGCCCAGTTTTTTCCATATCCTCTAATTTCGTTTACAAGGAACAGGAGTAATCGAGAACTTGTCCCCTTTTATGGACGTTTGAACATTTGCATTAATGTAGGATATGGTGTTTGCTTACGGGGGCGTGGCCGTGCAGTGTACAGTTCATTGACCAATACTACCTGAGTATAAATAATTAGATTACTCGTGACTTCGTGGTATTTCATTTTAATAAACAAAAAATAACAAAAACTTAGAGTTTTAGAAAAACTTGTTATAACAACCCGAATTAGTAAAACCCAAATAATCGTTGAGAAATTAACTTTGTCTAAGAAACCCACTTGTGTTAGTATAAAACTCTGAGCGCTTTCGGCAAGAACTGTCATCTACAGAGGGAAACCCACTAGCACAGTTACACCTTATCTACGATTTGAGACTTGCTCAACTCGAGGAGAAGATGCAAATGCAAACATTTGTTTTGTCTTAACAAAAATTTGGCAATATTCCCATGTAATGTGCATTTAGCCTTTACTTGTACAAGAGCATTCGTATACGATACCGTTGCCCAGTCTTCCAAAATGAGTGATAATACTCGAAATCTCTTCTTTTTTAGTAGAGAGAGTGTATTATGGATCTGGTAGAGATTACTAAGCTGTTTGACCAGTGCCATATGAACTTGATGGCACGTATTAATTTCAACTATCATAACATTCACCAAATGCTAAAATGAAAAACAACGCTCTATACCTCAACATGATATAGCACTACCTATAGGATGGATACCTTATGACCTTTTAGTTTTTGCTATTTTGATACAATCAAGTTGCGTTTTAACTCATTATTTTGACACCTTACATTTGTACTAGTATATGTAGTTGGTATAGCTATGGTATTTCCTCTTGGTGGTTTAATTGGAATTTATCTGCTGACACGTTTTACCCCAATCCAAAGTACCGTATGGCTAAGAAATAATATGTATTTTCGCTTTTGGTTAACATAGACTTCTTAGTTGTATAATTCATCCCCGTATAATACTAGTAGTTAATAAGTAATTAATAACCCCCACACACTGCTGCCGAATCCCATCGGATCCCAAGCCAAGTTTTTGCACGTTCCACGGAACACAGTGATTGTAATATTTCCAGTATACGGTCCTCCCACCTCCCCCTCCCCCTAATAATTAACTTAAAACCGTTTTAAGTTTACGAAAGAAAAGTTACTTCTCTTCCCTTTTCCTTCTTCTTCTTCTAGGTAAACAGTCATACTATAAGTCATACTATAGTAAGCGGTACACAACAATTAACTTGTTGCTGCGGGTCCAGCACTCTTCTGTCCTCAGCTATACATTTCTAGCTGGCCTGGTCGAAGACTTGAAGTTTGTCCTCATCGGTGGACGGCTTCTTCTGGCTTCTATCCCCCCCCCCCCACAATATCGTGTGACGCAGCGTTCGTCTAATAACTTTCCTCATTCCGTTCTAATTTATTTGACAATTCTCAGCAAGTGACTCACTCCGTCACGCAGGAAATGACCTGGCTATTGTGTTTGGAGAACTGGAGCTTCCTGGACAAAACAGCCAAGGACTTCCCTAGAAACCCGGCCCGGAGAAGTCCAAGGCTGGAAAAGAAAGGAGCGGACAACTGGAGAATATTAACTAGACATTTGTCGCCTTTATCAATCAAATTAAGAACAAAGCAATGCTTTACTTAATATTTATGGCTCTTATAGATACGCCTAACGGGGTAAACGGCTCAAAGGAATGCTCAACACATGATCTGATGGGTATGACTTTGCTTCGCGCCTCGCCCCGGCCTCGTTGCTAAAGAATAGGTCTGCTACCTTAAGAAACTCAAGAGACAATTAAAAATAATAATAATAATAATTTGAGCAAGAAAAATGCCACAACTTTCTTAAAAATAGTTAAAAATTAAATAAACATGCCTACCATAAAACACGGATTAGCCTCGATTTACGTTGTGTGGTACGTAGGGAGTTTATGGGTCAGTTTGTTGAAACGGACATTAACTGTTATGGTGAAGAATATCGGCGATTGGAGTGAACAATAACGTCATATAGGGAGCATATCAGAATCCGCCTTTATAGGTTGAAGAGGACACTACATTCAAATACAGGTAGAGCAGGGGTCCCCAAACTTTTTTGTCCGTGGACCACTAGATTATTTTATGATTTTCCGTGGACCCCCATGGCTGTGATAGGAAAATCGTTAAATTCTAGGACCAAGATTAAGTAGCTTGTGCCTAAAATTACGTGGTAATATTTGATTAAATGTTTAGAACGGGTATCGGGCGGATTTTGTAGTTCAGTGCCAAGACTTACTTTTTTCATTTCAAATTTCCAATAACTCATTTCTTATTTCTTACTTTGGCCTGTGGACCACCTGACATATGTCTGAGGACCACCGGTGGTCCATGGACCACAGTTTGGAAACCCCTGAACTAGAGGATCAAGAGTTGAGTGCGTAGCCCTCAAGGTACGTAATTCCCACGCTACCAGTGCAGTGGCGTGCGTTATGGCTGTAAAATAAAATAGTATGGGCCGTGGGCAGCCGGAGGCGCTCCCGCAATTCACACCACTCATTTGTTTGTTCAACCTCATTTATTATTTATTTCCAAATAAATTTTAAAATTTAAATTCGGGCCTGTGCCTCACGGGCCTGACTTTATCTGGCTTTCGAATTTATGGGGAATTGTGTAACCAAACACAATGTCCGTGGTAGCAAACTGCCATAGTAGATCAGCATATATTTGCAAGATCTGCCACGTGCGAACATATTCTGCGAGTTATGGGGCTGTGGGGAGGGTAATTCAAGAGCTGGATACTGAATTTGAGCCAATCATTTGAAGGGGGAAATATGAAAAATTATGGTGGAACATAGGGGCTTGCTTAGAGTCTAGAAACTCGGCGGTTATCGTGTATTAAAAAAAATGAAAAATAAAATAAAAAGCATTATTAGTTTTGGAGCGGAAGCTCATGCGAAAAATCTTTGGACCTTTCAGAGTCACGTAGGACGCCGATGGATGGACAATAACAACTCATGCCGAACGGGAAGCACTATACCAGATGACCAGAAGCTAGGCATTAGTGACAAAAGCAGGGAAACTCATATGGTTGGGTCAAGTCGAAAGAATGCATGGAACTTGAGTGCCTAAGGTGTTTAACAATAATCCCGGTGGTAGAAGATCCATCCATCCTTGGGGAGACCGAGGAAGAGGTGGATATCAATGTGACGTTAAGAGGCGATTGGTGGAATAACTTGGTTGCAGAGGGCTATTTATTTAGTTTTCTGTGTTCGGTGTTCGGGAATCGAAACCTCTTCCCCCGGGTGGTAGTCGACCGCACTAGCACTCAGTGCGCTGCAATCTCATCATAAAAGCGATACTTAACCTCTACCTACAGTAGATTCTCCCATATATATAGCAATGAATGGGACTGATAGGGAGTGACTTATGCGGAAAACCCCTGCATGACCCATGAGGTTGGGGAGGGTTGTATGAGGCGATACCTATGCCAGGCACGTACGGGCACCACGTACCTACAGGCTCAACACAAAATACTGCACGCCAGACCTACAAAACCGTGTCCCGCATGCAGTGTGCAACGCCGTTTGTACCATGCGCATAGTATTATTAGTATTTTATACCAATGCAGATTGTCCGGGTGGTAGATACGTATTGAATTTTCATTGTCTTATTCAAAATTAGACTGTTATGATAACGACGGTTATCAAGCAATCGGAATGAGGTCTAATTATTCGATAGATAATCGGTAATCACCTGATTAAAAGTTAAGATTTTAGTAATATTTAAATTTGTAATATGATGGAGGCTATATCAAGTTTTGGACAGGTGCCATTGATAGCAATGTTGATTCAGAGCACTTAGAGACATGCTATTATCCGGGCAAAATTGCAAAAAACCCCTTGAAGGGGTGGTTAAGAAATAGTAAAAATTGGTTGTTAGCGCCCGGAATAAGTGCTCCCAACCAACTTTGCACCTTTTGGCCCGTATTGGTATTTTTCAACTGTCCTATTATATTTTTCTAGCAGTGGATGGCTTTATAACAGACACCCTTACGTATTATGTTTATTCAATTTTCGAATTTTCTATATATTATATATATTGCACCGATTACCCACATTTGTAGAAAGCTTGGAAAGCCAAAATTGTGCATATTCTCAGAATTTTGGTCAGTTTGCATTGGATTAACCAAAACCGATGTTTCGGTATACTATAGTACGTCTGATATAATTATTATAGGCTTGATTGAGGACTACCAACTAATGGCGACAAAAAGCCTGGTTTAATAACTCAACTCTACCACGGCAGACTAGTCCGGACTCCTATGCTTCAGATATTGAATTCACCTGTGACAGAGGTGGACGTAGCGACCGACACTGTGGGCAATGCCCCCCCCCCCCTTTGGAAGGCAGTTATATTCTTTGCCTCTAAAATCCAAGTGTTAACTGCACTCAAAATGCGTAAAACCCCACTATTTCAGCCCTATTTTCTTTTTAAAAAATCTCCCGGGGAGACCCCCGGACCCCCCTCGTGCACAATTTCCTTAATTCCCTTTCATTTAGGAACCTCATTGCTCTGAAAATTCGTTAAACCCCCATATTTCAGCCCTATCTTTCAAAATCTTTACCCGGGGGTGATCCCCCGGGCCCCCCTTGTGCACAATAATTTTAGTCATTCCCTGTAATATAGGAACCTTATTGCTGTGAAAATGCGTAAAACCCCAATATTTCAGACCTATTTTTCAAAAAAGTGGGTGCGTACGTACTTATGAACGCGCGTGAGAAGTTATGCTTAAAATAGTTTTTAATTGCATGCAAATATTAATTACAATAAAATAATAAAATTTGAAAATATTAAAAATAAAAATTAGTTACTGTTTTGACTATTTTTCATGACGAAATCGAGAATCTACTGAATTGTATTATGTCGTGCCCAATGGTTGGAAATGGAATAAATAGCCTACTACTTTGCATATAGGGCCTACACTACCTAACCTACCTACCATTTTTCATCTTTGGTCTTTCGCATCTTTCGCCCAGTAACTAGTTATGTTAGCTGCCATAATTAACCTTAATTTTGATAATGTCGAAGTTCCAGAATTTAAAAATATAGCCTAAAAGTAAAACCTATAGGTAGGTATGCTATAATCAAAATCCAGTACATACTGGTTGCATTTAGGCCTATAATAATGTTTAAGAACCATGAAAAACTATTGATAAAAATGAGTGCTGGAGGTTTTACTTTTAGGCTATATTTTAAAATACTGACACTGCCCTGACACGTGCGCAGTAACAAGGATACAGTCCAGCATTTTTCGTTTTTTCGTCATTCTGTGAATTGTTGTGTTACAGATGCGCGCGCATCTTCAAAATTCACTCTCATCATTTTTTCATAACACGGCTACAGAAGTATAACTTCAAAAATTTACCCGGGCCCCCCTTCACATCCTCCAAACCCTCTGACTCATGCGCAACTCAAAGGACACTAAGGTCATTAATGTAAAAGTTGCGTACGTCCATGGGAACGGCTTTCCCCATTTTATGCACTTTTATGAAAATGGGTGGAGGGCGCCAAATTATTCACTGCCCCTTTCGAAAACCTATCGTTACGCTACTGACAAGTGCCTTCCCCTTTTATGAGGTCTCGGAGCGCCTCTGACTGTGAAAGCTTTCAATTCAAATCTGTATTGTTGGCAAATTTACTGTGTTGGGGAGCGTTATCTATGACGATTTTAGTGGAGTGTCATAGTTTTTGTTAAGAATTCAAATTCGATAAGATATCGTAGGTGCAGTGGACGCAGGCTATTAGGACAATTTTGCAGGTTTTGTTGATAGCAATGTTGATTCAGAGCACGAAGCGACATGCAAATATCCGGTCAAAAGTTGGCAAAACAACCACTTCCAGTTGTTAACTAATTGTAAATAAATATCCATAGCGACCGGAGTTCGTGCTCCCAATTAACATTGCACTTTTTGCTCAAATATTTTATCAAGTAATTAATTAATTAATTTTTCTGTGCCTCAGGTCCCCAATTTTAAAGCCAACTGGCTGCTGTGTCATTTAGGTACCTATAGTGTAGACCGTACTTCTAGTAGTAGTTTATCCGCTTCCTTTTTGCATCATTTTAACCGGCACTGGCTTCAAAAAGCCGGAATTGATATCGTATGTTTTACGGTATAACTAACCGATGGTTTAATATTATATTTAAGTAGGTGGAAAAGTAGGCAGGCACACGCTGACTATAAAATATTTGTTGTTGCAGCAGCATGGACCTATTTCAAATATTTAAGTGACTTATTACTAACTTTGGCTAATTCTTATTCGGTAATATGTAGTTCCTATGTCGGCGTGCGCAATTATAATATTGCCCGAGGACCTGGATATGGCCCTATACGACGATAGTAAGTGCTAGATTAGAATACAAACAGTATTGTATTGCAGTATTGTGCGGTACACCTGTCAGTGCCTCTTGTGGACGGATGAGATCCCCGAAGAAGACGCAGGGGGGTCAGGGGTCACGAGTGGCCCGACGGGCTAATAGCTAATAATACAGGCTGCGATTGAAACGTTTTCCAATGATACGCCATAATAAATAGTCAACCTCACTATACATAGCATGCTCCTCGTCGGTAGGCTTGGCCGCCAGATGGTGTTCTGTAGTAAACATGGTAAGCACCGCGCACTTCCAAGTATCAGCGGCTTTGCTTCCTATAATAAAACTAATGATACAGACTATTACCTACACAAATCCCTCAATGGCCAATGCTTACAAAATTACATGACTGACTTTCGGTTAGTTATAAGAGTGGGCCGAGAGGCCCAAAATTCACCCAAATGGAAAATAAAGACAATTGTTTTTCTTTTTTTCTTTCTTCTTTCTATAATTAGTAAATAATAGTGCCTATTACACGCCAACTCAATTATTGTTAAATGCGAATCGAACTCCCCCAATATCCCAATTCTCAACTATTTTTTTTTAAATAACGAACTTCAATAGTTGTGACCAATGGAACAAGCAATAATTATGTGTGATATTTGATGTAAGATACCCTATAGTGTATCATTTTTTTTAACGGAAATTATTAATGAATTAATGGAAAAATTCTTCAAATTATACAGGTTTACATATAAAAATTTATTTCGGGGGGGGGGGTCCGGTTCCTATGGACCACACCCCTGGGCACGGCCATGCCTGAAGGCTTTTCCTCGTCCAATTATTATCCCTTAGCTTTGTTAATATGAATTATGAATTGTTAATTGTAAATGCAATTTTAACTATCACTGGTGCAGAATTTCACAGCGGCTGTGGCTGCGCGCACAAATTAATTTAAGTTTTAAGAACGATTAAATTAAATCTGAAGCATTTAAATAGAACATGAGTAAGTTATGTTTTGCGTATTCTTGGGATTCCTGTGGAAAGTGAAGGTGCGGCCCATATGTGTAGTTTCGTGCACGCAGGATAGCATTACAGCTACAAAACCGCCCAATAGTTTTATTGGGATAATCTAAGGGCTCGTCCTAAAGGGTCCCCTCCTACTGATATTGTACTTCTAAAATCATTGTAAAACTAAAATTTGAAGGAAATAAATTTATTTTTACTTTACAGTTATTTTATCTTTTATTCATTTAATTATTTTTACATTACCCCGGCACATGGAGGTTTTGAATTGATGTTATGTTGGCAGCGTCCCACAACAGGACAGGTTTCCCACATAAAAAATTGCATGTAATTGCAATACAATCAAAGACATAGCGCCGCACACACAGCCAAACTCCCAATGCATATTAACTGCGAAATTGAGCGTATGTATAATTTATGAACAGTGATAAATAGTGCCATAACTTAGAGAGCAAGGCATTACGCCCCAGTTAAGTGATTTCTATGTGTTGAGGTTGACAAGTGTGCTGCATCGCTATGCTAATGTCTCATGCTACAACGTGTGAGATGACATCATACACAGTTTATAAACTTCCGTAGCTTATCTATTCGGAAACCGAAATATAAACACAATACGATTTGGTAGTGGAAGACTCAGAAAATGTGCAACTTGAAAATATAAATAAACTGCAAAAAAACAAAGACACAATGGCACAATGACACAATGGCACAATGACAATGGCTAGTTATCGCTTTCCTATTTATACTTGAGTATAAGGAAAGCTTTGTGACGCTTGAAATTTTCAATTTTGAGATTTCACGATTATTCGAGGTCCCAGGACCCCCAAGAAATAGTTTTTTGAGAAATATCTGTCTGTCTGCTTGAACTCAATTGATAAAAATCTGCATGTAGGCTAGGCATGCTTTTGAGTTCAGTTGACAAAATTTTACCATGAATGAAATTAAGTTGTACTCGATTTTCTGCATAAGATTTGCATTTTATGGGACTTTTAGGTCTGATTTTCAAATAAATATTAAAAAATATATTATAAAATATTTATTTATAATTTGCTCGCCAGATTTTATTTTTCAACCCGTTCAATTTTACCCCTATGCATGGGAATGTGACACTGGTAGCCCGTTAGGTATTTCCAATGGTATGGTACATGGTATACTGACTAAACTAACATTAGTTGAAGAGGTACCGTAATCTCCTCGTTACAACCGAAGTTAGAAGTCCAAAACCTGGACATGGCGGGATTAGAACCCACGATCTACGCCTATCTGGGGCGTCGGTTAGGTTCCACTGTCATGGGTTACTATAAACATATTGTGCGTAAAAAGGACGCCGTTATCCATAAGGGTGGAAATCAGAGGCGTAAAGTTTTAGAATGATGGCGGGGACAAAACTAAGCAGACCTTATGACGTCTTCAGGCAGGATTTAAGGAAAATTGAAAATATAAGAGCAAAATAGTAGGGTTTTACGCATTTTAATAGTTGTAAAGTATAGCTGTAGATTTTACAAAGCTAAAAAAGGAATGCTTATATTCATATTCCTGCAAAGGGGACCAAGAAGTATGAACTACGTCTTACAGTGCTCGAGGCTGGGGGGGGGGGGAGCAAGTTGGACCGTGCCCCCCCCCCAACTTTACGCCCCTGGTGGAAATGGAGAAACAAGTGTACATTGGCATTGGCGGCGACTTGGCGAAAATTCGGGGGTGCTCGGACATTAAACAATTTTAGCATAGGGTTGTGTTTTACAATAAAGTATCGCTTTTTTATTAAGTCCATGAAGTGGGTTAGCATACCATTTGCCATACCATACCATATCAGTAGTCCCCTTCTCTACGAAATCGGGGAGGGGGGGGGGGTGCTTGAGCTTCCAAGCACCGTACAAAGCGGTGCCAATGAAGTTCGGATAAGATGAGGCAATAGACGAAGGTACACACAAGTGTATGAGTAATGGGGCTCATGCTGGGCTTCGTGATAGGTAAAATTAAAAGTGGGATACTTAGGTACCAGGTACCATACCTAGCTGGCTATATTTCTATTTATAGAGAGGGCAACAGATGATGTTGTAAGTAGTGGGACTCCCCGTGGACTTCATATAGAAATTATCAAATCTGCTGCTCAATATGTCTTCATTGTATATGGTTTGTAAGATCAATAGGAGTTGGCCTGTATATACTATATATATAGTATATACATAGTATATATATACTATATAGGCCCTATACTGTCAGCCTGGGAATATCAATGCACGTAGCAGCGCTCGAGCCGAATTCCCCTACACGACCACAGAAAAATTTTATTTTGTACGAAAACTGATTATGGGGACTTGCGATGCAAATACAAATAAACATAAGCAATATGCTACGGGAAAGATATTGTAGCCTAGTTCATGAAATTTCCACCAGAGAGCTCAGGCCGTATATTACAAGCGAAGAACATCTCAATGATAAACCCCGATTAATTGAACGTTTCATATACATAATAAATGACTGTAGAGGCTATTAGCATGGCCCGCAATAGGCCGTTAATGACCATTGAGACCTTATACGTACAAATCTCATTACTCGTGTCCAGGTTAGGTTAATCAGCCGGGCGCCAAAGTGCCATGCGGCCTACACCACGCAACCTGCACAGGTAATGGACAGTGTGGGTGCCCGGCGATCTTGACCCCTCACCCCCGGAAAACGATGCATTGTCGACAAGTATCAGTCGCAGATGATGGTCCGGAAGCATCATCTATCAAATTTCTCATAAAAATTAGTTAATATAGGGACATAAATGAGATACCATAAAGTAGAAAAAAGCTTCTTTAAAATTTAATGCCTCTAATGTAAATGTAGCCGGCACTAAAAGTGTTTGAAGTCGTGAACCAAAACTAATCATTCATGTTTTAATGCCTTCAAAAACTGTCACCAAGCCAGTTTCATACTACCCATATGTATTCACTCACACAACACAAGATGGCTCCACACACATCCTGTCACACAACAAACTGTTCGAACCACAAGATCTCAACACCAATCTGAATATATAGGCATATCCTATTACAATTAACTACCAATCCAAATAAAGTCATTAAAAAACTTCAATTATTTCGGAAGAGCAGTTACACAATGGATAAAGACCGAACTACTACCAACATAAAAGTATACCACCCCGTAAACACTCCACCCCCCCCCCCTCCCTCCATAGCCAGATAGTATAAGTCGCACACGGGCCCTTGCCTTGCGACATGGACTTAAGAAAACGCTGTAACATGGCATTATTGTATTGAATTATATTATATTATATTATATTATTATTGTACTTTATTTACTTCTATTATTCATGCCATCGATTTTTTATGAGAAATTTGACTTGGGCAAAAAAGTGTAGTGCTGGGCCGCTGACTTGCTTTTAACATCCCCAACTGCGGGGAAGAAAAGCGACGTCGAGAGACGACTGGCGGGATGATGTGGTTGCGGTGACCAAGGCTCACAATGTTACAGCCAACTAAAGTCAAGTAATCACAATGAGGCTGATTAGGATTAGTTAGGTCTGCTGGACATAACGAGTTTAGCTTTGCTATCGGTTGAAACCTTTAAGACATGCAGAACATGGACCTATGGACCTAAAGATAAACGGTATTCTGCTGTCGGATGAAGGGGTCAGAGCTTAGGCCTGTGGTAGAGATGGCTCTTTCTTTGCGATAGTTCTGTATGGAATTTTGTGGTGAGCAGCATGCCCAGCTGCCGCGTTTTCCCTTGTAGTAAAGTTGTCAGTGTTGGGTTGGCGGATAGTGTGCAATTTCTTGTTTTTTAATTTCTGTTGGCATAATCCAGTTCTGTACCAACTAGACTACAGTCCTGCCACAATTCCGTAATCTACAAGCTACATTAAATTATTAAGAAACTTTTTTTTTTTTAAAAAAAAAAGAAGAAGATAAATCGCATACAAACAATTTAATGAATGTATCCGATTGACCTTTTCAGTCGCCTCTGTAGGTTATTACCCGTGATGAGTACGTCACGTCTCCGATTGCATGGCGTGTAAAGACTCGCACAAGTGCAAGCACGTTACCTCCTGGCCATCGAAGTCCAACATTAGCATGCAGGTACTTTTGTATGTACAACAGGCATTGTATGAGCCGCAATGGGTGCCATTGTGGGCCTAAGAAGTCCGTCATTAATGTATTACAAGCCATAAAACCATTATAGTGTAACGTCATCATCCAATATTTACACATCATTGTATCAATGTTATGTTAATAAAAATGTCTTTATCATAACAAAGAATTGGCACTTGTTGCCAAAAGCAGTCCCTCCATGTTTGATTTAAAAACTACGCTGCAATATGATACTGTCATATCTATTTGAAGCCCTTCAATACAAAACGGCCTAAATGAAAACACTAAGTTACGTTTTAGGTTTATATTATTAACAGAAATAATTAGATTACTCGTGACTTCGTGGTATTTCCTTGTAATAAATTTGCTGAGCAAGTCTGAAATCGCAGATAAGGTGTAACTGTGCTAGTGGGTTTCCCTCTGTCGATGGCAGTTCTTGCCGCAAGCGCTCAGAGTTTTATACTAACACAGCAACACAGCAAGTGGGTTTCTTAGATAAAGTTAATTCCTTAACGATTATTTGGGTTTTACTAATTCGGGTTGTTATAACAAGTTTTTCTAAAGTTTTTGTTATTTTTTATTTATTATATTATTAAGGTTTCAGTTTAAGGTGCTTTTTAAATTGTCGGTATGTATAACATATTGGTCGATATCCATAATTAATAGGCTACGACATGGGCCATAGCCCATAGATATGGAGAGAGTTTTTTTTTCAAAAGTATAAACCAATCCTTGTAATTATAAACGTTTCAGACACAGTAAGGAAAAAGTGGGTTGTTACGGGACAGATCTCTGAATACTTTGTTGACAAAGAATGGCCGTGCAGTTTTGATGACATTAATAATTTCGTTAAAGCCTCAAAGATATGAAAGTGGTCAAATGAAAAGTTCATACAAATTCTATAAAATCAGTTTAATGCACGTGTTTACAGAAGTAATAACAATGGGAAAATGTGAATTGCCTTCGAAAACATGAATTTTATTTGAATATTAATCTGACGACTTTCATAACTTGGCGCCAGTGGAATGGGAAAGTTAATTAATTTTGTTAAATACCCACAGCCATTTCTTGTTAAAAAATATTTCGAAATCGAATTATTTTTACGTGTATTATTTGAGTTGCAGGGGCTTCACTGTCTCAGAATTCTTTATATACAAGAATAAATAAGGACTTTTTGTTGTTTCTATTACTAAGCCAACCTAGCGGAGTTAGGGCTATAAAGCCTTCTCTTACACTCAACTAGGAAGGCCCGGGACCACCTGCTTTACATGTCCTCCGAAGCATGGCCAGAAAATGTAGCCAGTGTGGGACTCGAACCAACAACCTTTCGGGTGAAAGAATATACTCGTACTTAGACATTATCGACATCGTTACTTACTAATTCTTCTACTAATTCAGTTTGACTTTTCCGCACTTAGCCCGTTATTGATTGCAGGTGTTTATCATTTGTCAAGTCTATGAATAATCGGTTTATTCATTGTTAGTGCGGTGGGGACACCACGTGGGTCTTTTTATTGTAAAAGAGTGAATTTGTCATTATCGTCGGAGGATCGATTCGTTGGGCGTGGTTCATAATCACACCTTCGCACCAATACATTTTGGGCTGTGAATTATGGTCTGCTAATTATTAAGCCAGACAGAAAGGATTTAGGCTTTTTGATGGGTTACAGCTGGAGAGGTGTAACTCAAGTCACAAGAGAGGTCCCGTTCTCAAAAATCAAAACATTTATTGGTTTATTGGCAGCGTATACTTAATAATAATGTCCTGAAGGACTTTAAGGTTTACTTACAGCATGGATTTCAATCATTACCTACTTCCATTGTGTTCGTATGAATTTGGCCATTGGCAAACAGGTACATTTCCTACGTATGTCAACCTACACCGGATAAAACGCCACCTAACGGTGGAAATATCCGCAAGGATCCCACGTCTTAAAAAATACTAACATTATGTATGTGTAATCATACTTTTGAATGTGAGGGGGCGATCTTCCATGTCTGCTATGACCAGCCGCTGAAAAGACGTGCAACTTCGCAACAGGACATCGCCCATACCGGTACTATCTTTTTCTGACAAGCTTCTGTCCTCTGCTCTCTGGTCTTGCATTCTTATATCAAATTTGGTTTTGTATCATTCGTCTTCCACCTGAGCCAGTACTGTGTCTACTGCCAAAATAATAATATATAGGACGTTACATATACTCGAAGCTGGTTCCGTGTGATTGTTGCCTTTTGTGAAAAATTGCAATGGGTTTTAAAAATGGCAACCTATATATGAGGGCAGTATTGATAAAATACCTGGACTATAAACCACTTAATGTCTGAAGAAGTGTCATTAAACTAAATGGAAAGATTGTATAGAAGATCAAACTGGAATCGTAAAAAGGCAATGACTGATTTTATGTCTGCGATGAAGGAAGCGATAAAGAAAGTGCAACCGAGCATTAACTAAGCCTCCTTGCAAACAGACTTTCGCCTTGTTTTGCAGTCCGCAGAGTTATGTTTCATCCGAGTAAAATTATTGCTTCCTGCAGGCTGATCATGGCGATTATACCGGGGTTTCAATAATCCCTGGTGTTAAAAATGTAAACAAACAAATTTGGAAAGCACTTTCCATTATAAAATTATCTTGTTTACATTTTTAATACCAGGGATTATTTATACCCCGGTATTATAATCGCCATGATCAGCCTGCTGCAAAACAGTGAGCGCCGAGCGGACACTATACGTAAATGTTGAGTGGTTAAGTGGTTGACCACGTACTGCATTTTGGGTTACAATAATCGAGTGCTCACTCAAATTCGTCGTTATCAATGCTAACAAAACCCATAACGTCGCTTCACTCTTCATAGTTTGGTTATGGGGCAAAAAAATAAAATAATACTCCATTTTTGTAAAAAATGACTAAAAAGTAATTTTTCTGTGGAATCTTTCTATCGATGCTTTTTTATTTCAGGTATGTTTTACTCGTAGGTGCTAAACAGAGCACCAAACTAAAAAGGTTTCTTTACAAAGCTATTTTTGATTTGAAGAAAAAATGTTTTATTTTAATTAATGGATAGATAATTAATACGCCAATGCATTGTATGCTATGCCGTTATTAGTGTGTATTATTATATGCCTGCTAATTGTCGACTTTGCGACTGTCTCATCGATTAATTCAGTAGGTACCGTACATCAGGGAAAAGGAGTTTAACCCTACGACAATTATACATAGCTACCATGGTCCATGGGGTTGCTATTCCATCTATTACGGCAACTATACTAATAAATAAATAGGAAAGCATGACATTAACTCGGACCGGTGCTTTAATTTGACAAGGAAATCTATATTTTTTGATCGGAACAACCTGGTTCGAGAGAACTGAGTGCGCCGGCGGGGGGCCAGCCCCCGGTCGCGGGTGGGGGGCGCGTGGGTCGCACGCATGTTCTCGGCCTTGTAGCCCCCTCCTCAGCATGGCTGCGACACACACTGCTTGATTAAGAGACCTCCTGACACCGGGATTAATCTCTCGGCTCCCCGCATTATTCTTAGCTGCATGCTCCCCATGTAACAACACAGGTTGGCGCCCTTGTGGTGCCTGGTGCCGGCCACTTGCCTAAATTAAATCGCGAAAAGGGGGAGGTTGAATGTATGCAAATGCTTGTAGCTAAATTCTGGTATGCTGAGGGTCATGACTTATTCTGCCCCCAAGATGAGCCTCAAGGCTTTTTAGCAGTTCTACGCACATGCTTACAACGCCAGCGGTTGTCTTTGTGGTACTTGGTGCCGGTCAGTTGCATTTAAGGTCAATCGCGTTAAATATGCACTTGTGCAGGTAGTTCTTGGGCAAATGCCTCCCTCATAGCCTTCTGTATAGGCAGCCAAATTGAGACTTTATTAGGGTCACAACTTATTCAGAAGCCAGAATGAGGCTCAAATAAATAATTCTTAGGAGCGGGTTCCACATCAAGAAACAAACTTGTATCGGATTCGTACATAATACAAACTGTAGGCTACAATATTAAGCATATTAGGCCTAAATATGATGACTCAAGCAAGACTAGGTGCAGGTCAGGTGCATTATCACCCTCCGACATTAAAAATATTTATACTATTAATTAACCCGCAATTAATAATTATAATCCGTGCGATTATTCTTTTGAAAGCGTTCCAATGACAGGCATTTTGCATTCAACCGATGCCAACTTTTTAATAGCCTCATAATACTCATAAATAATTATTAATTGTAATATATATTTTACGTCGAGTCTATTTTAATCACAATGGCCATGGTAATTCAGTGTGTTATTCGACACTTGTTTCAAGACATTATTGCCAACTTATCCTACCGTACTGAAATGTACCGTGTGACACGATACACACAATATCATGAGTTATGCGCACAATCATAACGTAATGTAACACAATTTTACAGTGTCGAGCTCTCTCGTGGGATGGAAAAAATGTTCCCCTGCATTTTGATACATAACATGTGGCCACCACTCGTACATCTCTCAGTCACTCATATATAATACGTCAGAAGTGCGCAAATATTCAGTATATTTTATGTAAATTTCTCGCAATCATCCCGATAGAAATTTGTGACATCTTATCCCAGCAATGAACCCTCAGCGGTTTACTCTAAAAATTTTATTATTTTGATACTTTTATTAGGTGTGTGGGGGTCCACTACTCTCTTAACTGAAGGATTCGATAGAAGGCGTTAAGTGACATATACACCGATTGAATGCGTTACACTCCACTCTTCCACATATAATCTGTTTATTTCATGATTATCGTGCATTCTTCTATGGGAATAATCCTGATGGTCTGCCTCTGAACCACCAATGCTCAAACTGTATGCTAAACATGTAAGAACCGGTATAAGTCAACTCGTGAAAACCTTACTATTTATCTATTTGTTAGGTACTGCAATAGTTCCATATAGCCCAGGCAATGAACGCTCAAAAAAAGGTGTCGAGGGAGTTGGGGGAACACAATTTTTGACTTTGTAACTTTGTTTAGAATAGTTAGGAGGTGAACATATCAAAAGTCCTCGCTCGTACCCCTTGAGCCGGGGGGGGGGGGGAGGGGGGGGCTTTGAAGGTACCGTTTTTTTTGTCTTTCGCTTATATCTCGGAAACTAGGCGCCCCAGCGATAGTTCTGCTCTATACCATATTGATGCTGATTAAATTTGCTACAATTTATATGAAGTAAAGTTTTTCGATATCTTGCATAGTTTTCGAGATATTTGCTCTGGAAAATTAGTGATTTTGGAAAAAACCATTTTTTCCTAACTTTTTTTGAATTTTTTGACAAGATAGCTCTTGAACGATGCAATCAAAAACTGAATGCACGCCATAGGGCTGTAGAACATTAAATTTCCTTATATATAATAGTAAATATGGCCCCTTGTTTAAATATGAGCACCGGTAGATTTTACCTATCCCGAAGCACTTTGAGATTATCATAGCCTAGAATGGGCAGACCAATAATATAATACAGTACTACACATTAATAATGGTATGGTATGCAACGCATTGGAGATTTGGAGCTCCGGTTATCCATAATGGTATCTACAGTATCTAAGTAGGAAAAGGATTTGTCAAGCGAAAAAGTCACAAACGATTTCACAATGTTAGTTTGTTTATATTTTACGAACAGTTTATAATACTGTACAACAAGGAGGTATAGAAACATAGTATAAACAAAGTACAATACAATTGGCTCTAAGGCTGTCCATTACCCTGCAAATCACACTGTCGAAAATCGAAATCAGAAATCAGAAAATCTACAACAATTAGATTAAGTTGTCAAAAAAATCTTGAATTTATTACAATAAGGGTTTTCACCATCATACGGTTAAGTTTTAAAATGATAATTAATTAGAACTTGATAACTGAGAAGTAAATAGATAAATTTACAATTTTTTCAATGTTTCTCTTCTTTAGCGTTTTAACTTTGCATCGGATAGTCATGGTATGGTATCCCCTTATTGTACTGCCATACAATAGATTGGCAATTATGTTATGACTAAGTTACAATTATTAGATTAACTGCTAATAATTATTTCATTGCAGTTGGTAATGTCCTAAGTCCAAATCCAAAATGTATCACATTGTATTGTCTTTTTGCAAATTGCTGGCATACAATTTTGTTTCTTCTATGGCCACCAGCCTATTACCGCTAAACATAAGATATACTGTATTTATCTCTGCACAGAAACATGCTTTTCGTGAAGAAGGACCAAAAAATAATATAAAACATTCAGTATGTAGCTTTTTAGAATTTAATGGACTCTCTTACTAGCTTTATTTAGAAATCGTGTTACCTTTTCATTAACGTGGAATTCCTATAAAAAGAAGTATTTGCTTATGACTTAGAGGTAGATGGAAAAAGTAAGGGTAAGGCCTGATTTAGCTCCATTACCTAAATGTGGAACCATCTTCTTCTCCTGGAAGAAAACCTTACGGCTTATTCAAAATTGGTGAAGCTTCTATAGTTTTTAAAAATTCCACGTATTGTTATAATTTACCACACTTAATCTACAAGATTTTCCCGCAATGTTGTTAATAATTTAGATTATGCGAGATTGCACTGTTATACAATATATAGTGTAGGCTAGCAGTTTCGTTCAATACAATTTTTTCTGGAACATTTTTGTGGCAAATATATTAATTAATTAAGCTTATATTATGGCACTTTGGTCACGGGTGCGAAGTTCTTTCTTGTAGAACGGCACATTTGGTTCAGCAGGTTTCACAACACCTCATACCTTATATTAAGTATTAAGTTATACAAAGTTAGGAAAGAGTAATTATTGCGAAAATATATTTTTTATGAAACATGTGATTGAAGATGATGCAAAACTGTATACAATGATGTTACAATAGCTAAGTTACCTCCAAACATAATCATATTAATAAGTGTTTGTTCAAAAAAGTTTCGGAATGGAAAAAGCTATGTCTATCAAACTACTAACCATCACCTCAACTGACTCCAATATTAGGACAGGTCCTAACACTTTAAAGGCAATATGGCAGAAATTATGATGGTAAAAGGTAAACGAGAATGTAAAACCAAATACCATAAAGCTGTCTGAATACATTACAACAATATTGTACTATAAGTTAATTTATCAATCAATTTGAAACTATTATTCTTACATAGCTTAACAGTTAAAAAAAAAAAATAACTTTTAGCGTACAGCATACATATTTTATGACACCAGTGAAATTATTTCTTGTAAAGAATTATTTTAAATATGGGTATAGCCTGTATACCAAATATACCGTATATGGAACAACTCACTGTATCACAAATTACAGTATTACTTATTGTGCTGATTATTGTAAATTCAAAATTCAGCATGTTGCTTACGCCTCACGTAACCTTCCAAAATTTGACTCAAGCAGAACATTATACAGCAATTAATAAGAATGTACAAGTAAATTATTATAACATAGGTTTGGAGCTTGACCTGAATTTAAAAATAAGTCGAACTGTATCTTCCAAGCTTGCTTATATTGTAGATTTGTACAAGCCACAGTTCCCAATGCAATGTTTCTATACTGGATTTTAAAGTCAGTTAGGACTACTTGCATATGTTTGTACGATATGTACAAAATTACTGGAGTTTCCATTTCTAATCCAATGCAAAAGAACCGGTCCGAGTTCACTCGAACATGCTTTCCAATTTATCAAAATTATTAGATAGAGAAAATTAGTAATTTTATGGCAAATATTTTTCCTATGGTTAAATTTCCGATATCTCGGGGGGGGGGGGGGGGGCGGTTGTCCACCTGACGTCACTGGAAGTGAGGTAAATTCTCGATAGGTCAAACAAACACATTAATTACCACACAGCAATAATGGCAGGGCATGCAATGCATTTGAGCGCGAATTTTCTATCATTTTTTTCAAAAATTAATTTTTTGGGCAAAACCAAATATTTTTTTGGGAAAGCAACCTATCCGGTTTCGTTACTCAATTTAACACCTAAAACATGCTTGAAGGTAGAAATCATCGATAGAAAGGTTTCGCATTTTTTAGTCATTTTTTCATTAAAATTTAGTTATTTTTATTTTTTTACCCCCAGAAGCAAACTATCAAGGGGCAAGCGACCCCCGCATTTTGTCAACATTAATAACGACTACAATCTACGAGAATTTAAAAGAAATCGTTGGAGCCGTTTTTGAGAAATAATTTTTTTAGACGTTTTTTTGGAGTTTTTTGAAAATAAAACCCCCCCAAATTGAGTTAGCCAAAAAAAAAAAATATGGTCCCGAGGTATGATTTTTGTAAATCTACATGCCAAATTTCACTCAAATCCACTGAGTAGTTTGCCCGGAAATCGACGAACAGACAGACCGACAGACAGACATTTTGTAAAAACCACTTTTTTGGGTTCCTGGGACCTCAAAACGTGTAAATCCGTTGAAATCTCGGAATCGAAAATTTCGACCATCACAAAGCTTTCCTTATACTACGTATAAATTGGAAAGCAAAAAAGGTATGGGCGACACGACATTGCTTGTTTTCTGAGTGAAAATGTACTATATTCGTAAATGAACAAACATAGGGTAGATGAAGGAAGGAACCCTTATGTCATGATGATATGGTGGTTGATATTAAAGTACGGTAACTCACAATGAATGTAAAAATGACACAATATTAATAAATTTCATTAAGTAGAATGAAACTAAATCCTTAAGGCGGCATAAATAACAATAAATGAGAAATGTTTATAAAATAAACCCCTCGCTAATGGATGGGGAGGTAAATGAGACTCAATTTATGAAGCTCAAGATTTATAGGGGTGGCCAATCAACGACACATTTATCAGGGCTATCCAACCGGTGCATGCAGAAGCCGAGCTCTAGACTAGAATAAATGTAGTGGTTACTATCCTTAGTAGTTTCCAGACGCAAACGAAAGAAACTACGATATCCCCTATTTTAGGTAAACACCCGCCCCCCAAATTGAGTTAGCTCAAAATTTAAAAATAACGTCTTGAGATATTTGAGTTTTGTGAACCTACATGCCAAAGTAAACCAAAATTGTATACACTTTTATGAAAAAGGCTGAAAACAGCTCCCTTCGAAAACCTATATCGTTACGCTACTGACAAGTGCCTCCCCCTTTCATGAGATCTGGGACCGCCTCTGATATATACAGTATGTTGCACATCCTCTTAACTCAGTAGTTCTGTACCTCTACTGTAAACTAAAAAAATAAGTTGGTTGGAACTTGGAACTCTGGATGAATAGCGCTTGCTCAGTACAAGCCTCAAGTAGGCTAGTGTTTCTATTTAATTTCATGTAATTTTTACCAAAGATACGACCTTTACGCTGAACAAATGCGGGCAGTCACGTTTGGTTGTTTGCAAAGCTTTGTTAACTCAATTGCCAGCCTATTTGCAAAGGTTAATTCTTTCTCCTCGTATAAATGGACTGACCGCGCATTGTTTAGATGCACTTAACTCGGTAAAAGGCTTCTTGTATGTAATTCTCATAGACTCCCATCTTGTGCTAATAGATAGGTAAGAGCTCCAAAGCCTAAACCAGTTATCACAATAAGTTTTATGTATTTGTTTAGTACAGAAACGTACTGTATGGAGCCAGGATTTTTGGTAGGGGGCGCCAACAGCTAGGGTTCCAGTTCAAATAGACATCCTTAGGGCTGAGGTGATTTGCTATGATGGGGGGGAATTTTTTGAAGTGTAACTTCTTTGGGCGCACCACATACCGATTTTAGCAGAGCAATGAATTGGGCTGGCCCCCCTGTGACGCGACACGCAGCTAAAATATGTAGGGTTGTAGTCTGAACTATTGGGCATACTGAAAGAGGGGACCCCCCCCCCCCCCCCGTGGTACTATTGAATTGGAAGGGTCGCCCTTCGAGCAGGTATGCCCCTTAAACACGAGTGGAACACAAAATTAGTGAAACTGAGACGCATTTCCTGCAATCCCATTTGAATTGCATGGGCGGGTTAACATAACTATTTAAAACAATTATTTGTTTTACATTGTGAGGCTTGCTTGTGTATTTAGCGGTTTGGTAATATTGAAAATATATATTAAAAAAACCGAGCGTGTGCCTAAGACCGCACGGCAGAAGTGAAAACTTCATTAGCATTCCCAATCATTTTAGTACAATTTTAGTACGTATATGTAGTAAATAATATTATGCATTATGTAGTATTATTAGGGATTGTGTTCGTAGATTGAATGTGAAACAAGTCAGAAATTAATACTATATTATACATAATATTGTACTACTTACATAAGTTATAAATTGATTGGGATTGCCAATGAAGTTTCACTTCTGCCGTGCGGTCTTAAGCATACATTTGATTTTTTTAATAATAGGTATATAGGAAGTAAATTTTAGGTTCTCCAGTAGATACTTTACTCGTCTCTGACCTTTGACTATGTAAGAATGTCAGAAGTGAGAAGAGCGCATGGCGAACAAAATGTATCAAGCAAACATGACGGGATGACGGGGATGGACGGGGCAGGTGATGCCAGAGACCAAAGCTCACCCCGAGCTGTAGCGCCGAGGAAGCAGAAGAAGAATTTGTGGCATACGAATACATCATCCGACATCAGCGGTACAATGTTAATTTACAACGTAAACCCTTCGGCAACATCGGCTGGACGTTTCGCGATGACTGGAGGCCTAACGAAGTTGGCATCCCATCAAAAACTGAAAAACCCGATTGAGCTTCAATACGAGTCGAGCAAGCAATGCATCCTTGGGCAACGTTCGAACATTTATGGTGGAAAACTTATCAGATTCATCGTGTACGATGCCCACCCAGTTGGAGTCCTTCGAGCCGGAAGCGTCCGTAACGTCCATCATATGACTCATGAGCGATTTGCGATCCCTCACGCTACAGTTGAGCAGATTGGTTCCAGTTCCAGAGCCAGGGGCGACCGGCGCTCCAGACACCCACGGCCCCTCAGCCCACGTCGCGCAGCAGAAAAACGTGGCACGACTCCGGCTCGGGGTCCACTAATGGAGAAATTAACTAAATATTTTATTGACTCACCAACAACTAGGTCCTTAACATTCAAAGCAGATTATCTAGGCTATTAATATTGTACTATCTGAAATTTTCATTGGCTAATAGGTCATTGCAATTGTTTATATTCAGGTGCCTTCGAAGTGCGCAGAATAAAGTCCATGGTGTAAGCTGTTGAAGGGTAGTAAGTGTGTTAACACCCGTAATCAGTAATGGGGCCAGGCATGATGCACAATACCAATTTAAAAAATACGTATTGCGAACCGAGTGTACAAAAGTAGAAACAAGTGTCAGCATATTTCCCCCTTCAACTCACATCACATGGGAAAGTCACTGCCCCACAACGGTATTATTCGACTCGGCCGATAAAGACAGTGCACTCTAACTTAACTATCCATTACCAGTCACCATAAAAATGTCATACACCTGATAGCACGCACTGCAATTAAATCTAAAAATTTCACTGGTTTCAGAAATTATTAATATGCTAGACTGTGCCACATTGCCATTTTGACCAGACTTAGGGCCATTCGTTAAGTAAAGTTCTACTATGTTTCCGAATATACAAAAAAAAATCATTCGTTACGGTACATTACATTTAAAAAAAAAATATTTTAACATAAAAATTCAACATTGAGTACAAAACTTAGTAAATTAGCACAAAACATATATAATAATACTCACGCATGGCACTACATTCCAACATTTTATACGGAAAATACGGTATTTTTTCTTGCTTTACAATTTGTATTCTATAATATAATGGTTGTTGATTTCAATATAAAACTCGAGGATTCTCGAAATCTCCATACCGTAGTAACTTATAAGTCCTACAAAATAAATTAAGAATAAGGTATTATAGTCTTTGAAATTATTTACTGGTCACGGAAGAAACTTAAAAGGTTAATAGTAGGAAAGTATGAAGATTCCAAAATAAAGTATACAAAAATAAGGGAATTACTTTGCAGACTTAAATTAAATCTAAAAATACTATTTTTAAGAGGATGTGGAACGTAGCTATGTTGGTCACCACTGCATCACTCCCAAAATCAGTCATCAGTAAATATATTCTTCTTCTTTTAATGCCTCTTCTATTGAAGATTGAAGATCACCATGGCAATTTGAAGATTGCTATATAATTACAAAGGCTTTCACGGCCGTGAAGCAGTAGAATCTCGGATAGTAAGCCGTGGTCGATCAGAAAGTGTACTTTCAAACGTTTCGTGATCATCAGTAGAACTGCATAGAATTCTAAAATTGTATCTCAGCAGCAACTGTGCAAGTAAGCTTTCAGATCGACCACGACCTATTATCCCGGATTCTACTGCTTCATGACTTGGAGACTGCTCCTGTGAATAAGGAAGTCGTGCTCTTGCCGAACCAGGCTTTTCAACCAGGATGACCATATTCTTTCTATATAAATCTTCTTTTTATATAATTCTTCTTATATAATTTACTATTCTAGTTGTAGAGGGCTTCTAAATACGTAACATCATAGGGTAATTCAAATTTTTGCTACATTGCGCTTGGGCTATCAATTTTTATTATGTGAAATTTTAGTTGGCAGTAATTTTCATGAATTAATTACTATACCAATAAATTAAAAGGCTGGCTGCTGATATTGCCTTCCCCTTGATCACTCCAAAATTGGTCGGTTTCAATTTTTTATTTAGTTCAATAATAATTAAGTCATAACGATTTGGTGAGTTGAATTAGTACAGCACTATTTCATACTATACAATAGTACTACAAGACATTTTTTTTAGTTTTCGTTTGTGGGTTTTCCCAGAAACTGATGGGTGACAGAAATTTACCAAATTGTCATGTTCATGTATTTTTTATTTGAATTATTATTTATTATTATAACAACAAAAATGAAAAACCCCTTATTCTATAGTAGTATGGTGTACGAAATAGTCATCTGCCAATTGAATAGACCAAATCTTAATAACTTAAGTCTGATCTTGAATAACAAATATAAACCAACCTATTTTGGGGTGACACAGTGGTGGCCAATGGCAACTATAAGCTATCTTTTCAACGCTGTAGATTTCCCAGTTTTGATTCCCCTGACGTTATAGTCCATTTTCGCCCATTTTAAACAGAAAGAAATAGAAACCATATCGCATAGAATCAACTGCTTGAGAAAACAGCAATTTCATTTTTAGCCAGAATAACCTGTTTTCACAGCACAGCCGAGCTTTTTGCTTGGTCTCCTGGTACTACCCTATGATATCATGTATGAAATAGTCTTCTGCAACTGAAACTAAATATATTTTATTAACATGTAGGCCTATAGTAAAATAGATCAAATTAAAAACGAAGAGATTTTGCGTGATCCAGGGGTTGGCAAGTAATTTAAATAAATAAATTTTCTACGGACCATATCCTCCCAAATAAAAATAAAAAGTCACTTACCGTAAGTTAATTTATTAAAATCTTAAAAAAATGGGAAAACAAATTCCAGGTATTTAAAAAAATGCCTGTAGTGAGATCCTTTATAGTTTTTTCACGAGGAATGAAGGTGTAATGGCAAGCAAAATTATGAAGAAACAACAGAAATATATCGGCAAGTAACATTTTGTGACTGGCTAGGCCAAGAACGAGAACTATACGATATCCGCCGACGATAACGACCATCAATACAAAGATATAACGATATCAATATTGGTAAGTAAATCACTCGGGCTAATTCCATACGGACACTTAAGTCAGGGCCGTGCGGCTCCAAGAGGCACGTCTATGAGACGCCAAATTTACATTGTTTATATATTTGTCACTAAAAGCTGAAGATAAATTTATCTGCGGCTTCACCGTGATATAGTATATGAGCCTCTCTTTTATTTCGTTCCATAATGACATCGGAAAACTTTGAAAAACACAGTGTTCCCAGTCTCCATACGGGCTAAAGACTGACAGAATCAAAAAAAGGCTCTAAAGTTTCGTGCGGCTTCGCTGCGCTTTGAATAGTGTTAAATGTAGCTTACTGTTAAAATAAAAATATTTTTAACAGTAGTCATTCTACGAAAAAAAACATGGGTTTTGCCTTGATTTATTATACTGCATGCAATAATTTTATAATTTACTGTATGTAAGTTATATTGCTCCCTTTCGGAAAGGGGCGCGATTTCAAAGACTTGCCTCATGCTGAGAAAATTGACCGCACGGCCATCGTTAGGTAGTTCCCACAATTAGGGCGGCTCCCCCCTTTTGTAAGTAAACCAATGGTAACTGGAATCCGAAAGGGGATTTTTCATTATAATTTCTTCCTTTTTGCCTGGCGAATGACTACAGTATATAGGTTCGGATTCCTGCACTTGCCTTAGGTTTATATCATTGCTTGAAAGTCTCCTCGGTAAGGAATACGGCACCGCCTTGTATTGAAAGATATCGGGGTCGTCTAGTATTCCTTCCCCAGACTTCCAAGCGATGGTATGACCTGCCCTTCCATTGGTTGTAACAATAGGTTGCCAAGTACTTCTGACAGTTTACTTGGAGTGTTTGGGCTGGTGTCTCTTCATGTGTAGCGCCAGATGGTCGGACCTCGCGAAGGACCGTTCACAGACGACGCATTTGAATGGCTTGGCTCCCGTGTGTTTTCTGTAGTGCCGCGTGAGCTCGTCCGATCTAGCAAAACGCCACTCACACTCCGGCCAGATACACTTGTACGGTTTCTCTCCTGAAACAAAAAGACACCCATGTTAATATTATGGAGTTTATATGAATTGTAATAGCCTGCTATAAAGCATAAAAGAGGGGATGGAGAACTTGAGACTACTTGCGCTCTGGAGCAGTTCTCTAATCCCGGGACGTGCATTATCTGAAGTTTATCACAAGATAATGCCATTGGTAAGCACTCAATTTACGGGACTGCGGGGATACTCGAACCGTAAGTTGTAGTCATTGTCGATCTTGTTGGTTATCAAGCCCATGGTCTTTTTATTATTTATTTATTTTTATTTTCTTTCGGTGTAAAGCAAGTCTGTCGATTAGTATAGCTTGATGGATAGTGAGTCATGAGTGGGTAGCGGGTAGGTATATGAAAACATTATAATTCCCATGGATAGCTAAGTTTTCCTTCAGATCCGCTTTTACTGTTGATGGGGGGCCAATGGGGCACCATTTTGTTGCTGATCGGGTACAGTATTTTTCTTAGGGAGTCCCCAGGGAGAAACATTTTTAAATGCAGCACATTAACAAAAAGGATCCTTCATCAGCCAATCTTCCTTAACAGATGGATGCTCCTGTTGCCATAGTGGCAAATCGGCCTTTGGCCTAGTTAGGCAAAGACAAAATATGGACAATAGGAACAAGGCATGTTGTCACTAGTTTTCTAATGTAATACAATTAAATATTGTACTACAAGTATTATACAAGCAAGTGAAGCAGCGAGTAATGCCGCGGGGCCTATAAGGATGAGGCACGCCACCTGTGCCGGATTTGCATACTTGTAATTTTAAAATTTCACGTCTTAGGTAGGCAGAAGCGTTAAGATATAGAGGCAGTGGTGATCGAAATTTAAAGATAACATTTATTTTAATCATTACCTATTTCAGGACATCCATTCTAAAAACTAGTTTGCCACAATGTTTGGCTAGGTGGGTCGTGAAGATCACTATCCAGGGTGTCTTGCCAGCTCTAGATAGATAAAAGGTCATAGAAGGGATATGATTTAATCTATCAAGGAAACTACAGGAATCAGCTACAGGCTATAGAACCATTGAGTTGCTGACCAGAACGTCGCAAACAGCAGCAGTGGTCCACCAGTCCTCGGGCGTTCAATCTAACCCTCCTGCCTTCATTCATTAATTTGAAATATAAAACATTCCGATAAGTTCGCCACTCCTGTTATTTTGGTAGCAATAGTGCTCTGTATTTTTAATATCATTCACGGGTTTGAGATAAAAAATTACAGTTTGAATTGTAATGGAAAATAAATATAAATGATAAATCCTTGTGACACCCCATACCAGGTAAGCCGTGTGCCTTGTAGCAAGCAACGGGACCACAACAGGTTGTTTTACACCTGAAACCACATTCAAAGAAATTACCTATCGAAGAGAGGAAATTACTCTACAGAACACAATCATCAATTTCAGACTAATAAACCTCCATCAAGCTGCTACGTTAGAGATTATAATGAATAGGGAAAAGTAGGAGGCTGAAGTAGCCTAAAATAAACAATAATTAACAAATCTAAATCAATTTCGGGACCGATTACCTTTGAACATGGAACGGTAAAATGGGAAAGGCTGGCTCTAGGTTGGCGGCTAATTATACCTAACTGGCATGCCATACCTGCTACCTCTCTCAGTGGGGTGTCTCTAGGTAAACCATATGGAGTTGCAATAGTTTGCTGGCCTCAAACTGTGAGAGGTGACTGGGTCCATGACCTACCACCAGACCTAGCAGGCCCTATCGCAGTTAAGGAACAATTGGACCCCATAGTCCGTTTTTTCACTTTGATTAAATATCGAACGAACTGCTATAAAAAGGTCTCATTGCTTACAAGAATTATGTTCTTCTACATTTTGATGTATATTATGTGACTGTCACTAAGACCATATTAAAAAAACGCATGTTGGATGCTGACTTTAGCAACATCCTAAAGTTAAGTCCAGGAAAGGGCTCATTTTCAAAAAAGCCATTTTACGATTTTCTTGTGTATCTCTCTTAAAAAGTGAAACAGTAACAGCTCCACAGCTACAGTATTGGCGTAGGCCTTGTGACCTATTGTGACTCCTGGAGAGAATTCCTACGACCTTGTTTCTCTTTTTCCTTATATTTTGCAGGAATTTGATCTTCTTAAGGGTACTTCAGGTAGCTAAGTCCTCATTTTGCGCCGTTTTGCGAAGCCACTAAACAACCACCTCACACAATTGCAAAACACCATCAGACAAGCAAGTGCATGCTTTCTGACAGGCTTAGGCAATCTAACATGCATGCACGGCCATTGAACATAGCGGAAATGGGGGAACAGTGTTGTAATCGGTCGGGCTGCAGGCTGCTGCAAGTCAATACTTCCAACAAGAAACCCTGTGTTGCTTTAAGCAACTGCGTTGAATTTGACTTTGTTGCAATGCTAGAATTTCGTAATTTTTACTTTCTCACGTACGCCCCGTACGTGAGAAAGTCTGCTAGCTTTTTAACGATATAGAGGGCCTTAACCCACAGTTACTCTGTACCTTATTGTCGGTAGTGCCTAGGCACACTTTTCCCTCATTATTCTTTTGTAGGGCCATGTTTTACCTTGTGCCGCATGTGGCCGCACGCCCGGCATTTCGTTCTACCCAATCAACTACAGACAATAGTTCCTTTTTGTAGTCAACTGTTTTGCATCTAGTTAGACAAATTTTATTTCTTTACAGAAGGAAGTTGACTCTTCTTGTCCACAATATGGAACAAGGTTTTGTGTGTTTTCATGGTACTGTTGTACGTACCTAGGTGATTGCCGTTCATATGTTGTACCATAGAGTCGACAGTAGGCATTAATTGTTAGTTCTAAAGAGTAAAGACATTGCAACTTGCAAGTGGTATTAGGTATAGTCCGGTATTCTAATATAGAAACATTCAAATATCACTTGTAGATTGTAATTTTTTTTTCATTTTCACCTTTCATATCTGTTTGATCGCACTTTTTGCCTACTTGTGCCTGGCTGCATACCAAAGCAGAAAGCTTGAATTAAACGACTAGTATGGCAGACGAAAATAACTATAGTACTTGATGTGGAGAAAATTACTTTATTACGGGGAATAGGTATCATTTCCTCCGGCGCGAACAATGAATGGGCCGCATTGTTTTCGATACCTGTAATTTGTAGCATTACTGTGTTTGGTCGAGCTGTCTGCTTTCAATCAGCCAACAAGTCTACGGAAATGACAGAAAGGGGTGACGCCCTGTAAACCCTGTGCGCCAGCGGTTGTGTGCTCTGGGTCTATCTCTTGTCAACAGCACAACAATTCGCGAGGTCTATGGAAATAGCATGGCGTCCAGCATACGGGACCAGTATACACTATAGGCCTTGCATTTTTCCACAAATTGTATACTTTTGTAGTGCATGCGCTGCAAGTCTTATATAAATAATCACTTTTTGTTGTATTACTATAAGCCAACCTAACTGAGTTAGGGCTATAAAGCCCTTTCTTACGCTGAACTAGGAAGGCCCGGGACCGCCTGCTTTACATGCCCTCCAAAGCATGGCCAGAAAATGTAGCATGTATCTTGAATATTAGTGGCTTGTTGCCTATAGTAATTTTTGAGTAAGCAATTAAACAGTATTTCCCCCGGTTAATTTTAAAAACATCACTGGTCAACATGACAAAGAATTGGGGATTATTAATATTTGCAGGCACAGTATTCCCTTCGACCTGGTCGACCTTCCTACAACAACCGTAATAAACTGCATTATTATAGCACGATGTAAAGGATATATTGAATAGCATTTTATGCGCGGTGATCGGTATAATTTGACTCCCCCGCGCACACCTATAATGAAGACATTGATCACGGCTTTATTTGCGGCCTTGAGCTGTGCAAACTGTACCTGAACCAGCCTGCATATCCGTGTGATAGTATGGGCGCCGCAACGTCCGCGTTGCCCATTTCGTTATACACTAGCCCCATAATCTCTTTAATGAAGTCATTTTTCTATAAATAAATAAATATTGACTTTTTCTGTTATTTTACTAAGCCAACCTAGCGGAGTTGGGGCTATTACACTCAACTAGGAAGACCCGGGACCACCTGCTTTAAATAGCCTCCGAAGCATGGTCTAAATGTAGCAAGTGTGGGACTCGAACCAACAACCTTTCGGGTAAGAGTTGGGGTCTGTACCACTACTCCTCATGTCTCGACATAGAGACAAAGACAACGTGGCATTTCTATAACGCTCGACATTTTTTCGGCGAGAAAACGGGAGTACCTGAAAAACATTGCGAGCAGATAACTGATTTAAGCCTCACAGGCTATTTATAGATATAAGATATAGAAAATACGTAGATACTTGATACTTCCAGCGGGAACACTCGTAGCTGACGATACACGCTCATATTCCTTTCAACTCTTTCTGTCACAGATCACAGTCCTTAAGAAAAAATATAATTTTCCCAATGGTCGGCCTTTTAAACTTCCGACTCCCGTCGTTGACTTTCTGCAATTTTATATAGATGTAACATGTATACCTGCTTACTTACTTACATGTAGGCTATACTACTTTCGCAAAGTGGACAAATATGAAAAAATAAACGTTTATCTAAACCAAATCCGACTCCACGGGAGGACCATGGCCTAGCCAAGGGACCAAACAAATTTATTCCATGTACCTTTTTACCGATTAAACAAAAAATGGCTTTAAAATAACAGGAGACAGCAAGCCAATTAGTATTGTTTTGATATGGCATAAGCACAGCATGAGCGCAGTCGGCGTATATATCTTTTTCTCACGTATTAGGTGAGATGTCTAAATAATGGGGGACTCGTTCTAGATGGCGCTATCGGCGGCTTGCTATCGCATTGTTCATTCATACGTAGATTCATTATAGGCTGGCCATTGTTTTCATTGCATAGAGGGGAACTGTCACTGTAAATATTTGTGGTGGAGATGCTTTCGATATTACAGTGTCCACGACGCAGTTTATGAACCACCGCATTCTAGAATACATGTATACATCCCTGTTTTTTTTTTTTAGAATTCAATCAAGATACAATATATTCAACGCATCAGGCTCTATGCAACTCGGCGGGTCCATGTACAGAGTAAGAACAGATGACAGAAGACGGCAAGGCAGGCCATGAAATTGCAAGTGGGAGTCAAGTACAGTAGTGTGTCAACGGCGAAACATATCGGCGGTGGCTTGCTCAAGGAAGACAAAGGACTGTGCGATGACTGAAAAGAGGTTGTGCCCACCGTGAGCTGTAGCACCGAACAAAAATTACCATTGTAGATCACATGCCTATATACTATCTCACCTCAGGTTTTTTTTCAGAATTTAATAGGCAACTGGAGGAGAATGTAACTGCAAAAGCTTTCACGGCCGGAGTCAAATGAAGAACCAGTAGAATCCGGGCTGATGGGCCGTCTCGCTACGGAGCCACCGAGGTACAACCTTCGAAGTTTACGCAGCGCCACTGAAGATGTCGACCGCAGATGTTGACGAAACGTTTGGAAGTTCACTTTCAATTCGACCACGGCCCATCAGCCCGGATTCTACTGGTTCTTCATTCAACTGGAGGAGAGAGCCTTACTGGTGTAAAAAAATCAAATTCCACTGGAAATATCAAGCGTATAGCCACAAATGAGGTGCCATAATGTAGAACTAATGGTCATGTGCTTTTTGATCAATGAGACCGATCGGCCACAGTAGTACTGACCTTGATTTGTACGATATACGAACACCGAAGAATGAGGATGCTAAGTCGAAGGAGTTGCAAAACTTTTTTTTATTGGATCTTATTGGATTTCCTGATGAAGGGACAATTTATCTGATCAATTCTCAATTTGTATTCTGCAATCTTGATGTAAACAAAATTAGCGCGCGTGTATCGGTGTACACATGTAAGAAGTGAAACTTCCTTATGACATCATTTTTCAAAAATGATCTACTACAATATATTTACAACTTTACAGAAATTGGTCAAGTAAAGCTAAATTAGATAAATTTTAGGCAAAAAGCTTTTATTATTATAAACATGTATACAAATAATTCAATTATTTTACCTTATTGTTGCTAAGATTATAATAGAATTTCATTAATTATATTGTATATAGGGTGTCTGTAAGTCGGTTGTAAAGTCGGTTTACAGACGATAGTTTAACGTGACTACGCCTAAATAACTAAATTTCGCTAACATAAGATATGGCTGGAAAGAGAAAGAAATGTGGAAAACCCCTTAAGTAAATTGAATTTTTTAAATTGATAACAACGCGGCCGAAAGAGGCCTATTTTTGTTGAAAATCGTGCGCACCCCCTGACGTTTCATACCCCCAAAGCCAAACCCCTTGCTTGATCACCACAAATATAGCATAGCCTGAAAGAGGAAGAATAGGCGAAGACATGGGTATAATTTAAATTAATATAGGCTTTCTAAATCTGCCCAAAAAATTGCTTTAAACCCGCCAATGCTATTCAAATGGGATTGCAGGAAATGATTTTTTTCGCGTCATTTTTAACAAATTCCACTTGTTCCACAAGTTCCACTTGTGTTTAAGGGGTGAAGGGGTCATTTTTAAATTATGTATTTATACTCGTTTGAAACCTTAATTCATTTTGCTTCTAATGAGACAGTAACAATTAATTTCGATTGAAAATTGCAGGCTGTGGAATGTTTTTACTCTATGCATGTAATTGGAAGAGTAGCCTTTGAACCTGTTTTCCGCCGAAACACGGATGGCTTATACACTCACCTTAGCCTGAACGATGGGACGGATAGTAAACCTGAATATATGCCTGGAAAGAATGAGAAAGGTGAAAAAGAACTAAAGTAGTTTGAAGTTTTCAAATTGATATTAACACCTCCAAAAACGCGGCTGAAAAAGGCCTATTTTCGCTGAAAATCGGCAAATTTGGGCGCACCTCCTCACGTTTCCTCCCCTAAAGTCGAACCCTTTGGCCTATCACAACAAATATAGCATGACCTGAAAGAGGAAGAATAGACGAATACATGGATATAATTTTAATTGAGATAGGCCTTCTACATCTGCCCAAAAATGAGCGTCATCCATGAGTACAGAAATCAGGATGGCGCGTAACATTATGGCGCGTAACCGACATGGCGCGTAACAAAAATTTTCTCCCTACGTCATTAAAGAAGTTTCACTTCAATAACTCTATATAGAGCAATATAATTGAATAATGGGTACTTAGAAGAATCGTGTCAACCTGCAGAGTGCAGACTATAACAGGGCGATGGTCATGAGAGATAGTTTATTTTGGTTTTGTTTCGAAATTACAATAGTATCGCTATGATTGAGAGGGCTGGCAAACTGGGTCGTGTACAAACAAATTCCTTTCACTCTTCGTTGCGTCAGCCGTACAACTTACAACTGTTTGGGCCGTAAAACCGAGAATTAGTTGGCTGGTCTGCAGCTATCAGGACCTTATTTAAATGTAACTCGTAACTTGAGCTCAAAGTGTTGCTCGTCGGCTAATCTGAGTGTTGCATCACAGGTTGCACATTCCTTTATTTTCATACTAATTAGAGTTTGACTGTCAGTTGAGTTTAAATTATAAATCTGAGTCAACAGATTTCGTGCAAGAAAAGCCCTTTCGCATCAGAGCGGGGCCCGCCATTTTTTGTTTCTATAATATATGTAGATGCCACAGTGCTGGTTGCTTCATCAGAAGAACAACAGTTGTTATTAAATAAAATTAGTGCAGCAGGCAAATAGGCAGAAATGCGGGCATCGTGCAGAAGGCGCAAGTGATGACTGTCAGTAAAAGAGGGCAGAGAAAAATCGGAATATGGTTCTGGGCGGTGCGCCTGTAGTACAATGTAAACAATACCGGCACCTCGGATGCATGGTAAACTGTGAGTGGGAGGTGAGTCAGGAAATTCGCAGCCGCATTGAACAAGCTCGAAATGTCTTCATCAAAATCCAGAATTCTGTGCCAGAATCTGTGGCTGGACCTTCGATTGAGAAATGTTATGTGTTCCCGTTATATATTGTATTGAGAGCTATGAGAACAAAATCAGGGCAATTGGAAAATTGAACACCGTCCTGTTACTATTACAAACGGAAACTGACATACTTCGGCCATATGATGAGGGACGGAAAGTTTCCATACATGATATGAGTTCATTCATTAGTAAAGCGTGAATTATTGTTTCAGTTGGACTTCTAATTTCGCAGATCAACCAATACATCGTGTATGCAAACCATCATTACTATCGGTATAAGCTGTAATAACTTAATGGAATACAGAAGGCGACATCAAGCTCAAAGCAAAACAAAAGAATGGTTAGGTTAGAAGGTGACAGGCCAGGCCACAGAACCGATGGAGAGACGAGTGGGACTGTGACCCGCGAAATATGTCAGTTACGGCTTGGCATAAGCAGACAATGTACCAGGATGTCTGGGGAGCTCACTCTACTGAAGGAGAAGCATTTCAGAAGGAGATATGCATTTTTTGATAACAAACTTGTAGTAAAACTGTGTTCATGCCCAAAAAATTGGTTGTCTGTAAGTCGGCTTACGGACGATAGTTTAACGTGACAACGCCTAAATTAACTTAAACATAATTAACTAATTAACTTAAATTATATATGACTGGAAAGAGATAGAAATTTGGAAAAGCCCTCATGTAGTTTGATATTTTAAATAGATAACATTTTTGTTGAAAATCGTGAGCACCCCCTGACGTTTCACAACCCCAAAGCCAAACCCCGGCTTGATCACCACAAATATAGCATGGCCTGAAAGAAGAAGAATAGACGAAGACATGGATATAATTTAAATTAAGATAGGCCTTCCACATCAGTCCAAAATATTGCTTTAAACCCGCCCATGCAATTCAAATGTCTCAGTTTACTAATTTTGTGTTCCACTCGTGTTTAAGGGGTGAAGGAGGAAATTTGAAACTATGTATTTATACTCGTTTGAAACCTTAATTCATAATGCTTCTAAAGAGGTATTAAAAATTTATTTCGGTTGAAAATTGCAGGCTGTGGAATTTTTTTTACTCTATGCATGTAAATTGAAAAGTACCCTTTGAACCTGTTTTCCTCCGAAACACGGATGGCTTACACACTCACCTGAGCCTGAACGATGGGACGGATATTAAAACTGAAGATATATCTGGAAAGAGTAAGAAAGTTGGAAAAGAACTAAAGTAGTTTGAAGTTCTCAAATTGATAATAGCACCCCCATAAACGCGCCCGAAAAAGGCCTATTTTGGATGAAAATCGGCAAATTCGGGCCAAATTTGGGCGCACATCCTCACGTTTCTACCCCCCAAAGTCGAACCCCTTGCCCTATCACAACAAATATAGCATGGCCTGAAAGAAGAAGAATAGACAAAGACATGGGTATAAATTAAATTGAGATATTTATATTGAGAAATCATCTGCCCAAAACCAGCGTTACTGACCCGCGTTCCCGATCCGCGTTACATTTTTCGTACATGCACCTAGTATTCAAGCCGGCGCTCATCAATTTATTATTAGACGTTGTTACGTCAAAAAAAAACTATGAGCTTACTTAACAACTTCAAAATCATAAATAATCGAGTTTATAAGTATAATTTTTCAAAATTTGTGTGTAAAGAAGTATAGTACTATAAAATAGATGAAATGCTTAAACCCGCCCCTTTTTTTAATGGCAGAGTACCCTACCTAGTACCTACTGCGCATCAGCATCGTCATTCCTCCTGAAAGGATTCCCATGTAGTTTCTATTGTAGTTTACAGCGAGAAAGAGAGAGAGAGAGGCCATTTTCTGTTTGGTTCACGGGACCTTATTAGTAAGGGGACTGCAGAAAATTCCCGAGAGAAGTAATTAATTTTGTTCGTCTCCAGGACTGACCAGCATTTCCTGCAGATCTCCAGCGCCGGGAAAACTGCCAATAATGCAAATAACTCGAGCACTAACCTTGAGCCTGCGTACACTCCATCACCCTTAATAATTTAATAACTTCATTTCAGTAGAGTAGAAAGGGGGTTCCTGGGACACTTTTAGGCCACTCTTGCTTTTTACCTCCGGGCATGGGGGTTCCTGGGACACTTTTAGGCCACTCTTGCTTTTTACCTCCGGGCATCATTATTGTTCTAATTGTACATTGTCAGCCTCCGGCTATCACTTATTTTATACTACTTCTATGCTAACCTTGTAGCCTATAAAACCACAACACATCATATCACAGGGGGTTTCTGGGACACTTTTAGGCCACTCTTGCTTTTTACCTCCGGGCATCATTTATGTTCTTATTGTACGTTGTCAGCCTCCGGCTATCACTTATTTTATACTACTTATATGCTAACCTTGTAGCCTATAAAACCACAACACATCATATCACAGGGGGTTTCTGGGACACTTTTAGGCCACTCTTGCTTTCTACCTCCGGGCATCATTATTGTTCTTATTCTACGTTGTCAGCCTCCGGCTACCACTTATTTTATACTATACTTATATGCTAACCTTGTAGCCTTTCTTCTTCTTCTCTTCTTCTTCTTCTTCTTCTTCTTCACACAGTGTAAGGGGGTCGCCCCCTCCTGTTATCGGACATCATTCTCATTGTTTAAATAAATAAATAAATAAGGACTTTTTGTTCTATTACTAAGCCAACCTAGCGGAGTTAGGGCTATAAAGCCCTCTCTTACACTCAACTAGGAAGGCCCGGGACCGCCTGCTTTACATGCCCTCCGAAGCATGACCAGAAAATGTAGCAAGTGTAGGACTCGAACCAACAACCTTTCGGGTGAAAGTTGGAGTCCGTACCACCACTCTACATGTCCATTCTCATTGTTTCTTCTTCTTCTTCACGTAGCCTACATACCGTATTTCGGGCGATTTCGCCTCCGCAATGATTATTTATTTGATTTACATCATTTCATAGTCTATGATTAAGATAATCTTTCACCTTCACCATTATTATTGAAGCAATAGTATGTTTCTTTCAACCATTGGTTTTTAATAATCATTATCTAATTATAAGCTTAAAACTAGTTATGTAATTAATAAAACAAAAACAGAAATATTTAAAGAAATTATTCATATATTTACATTTCATATTATTGGTGTAGTTAACATAATACTTCAGTACATAATGAAATCTTCATTCTAGGATCTGTATGTTGACACTATTTTTTCCCCTATGGCTTGGAACGATGAGATACATCTCAGCTCCTGGAGTGACTTTGCTTCCTTGAAAGGCTGACAGGTATAGTTGAGGTATAAAACACTCCACAACTTCTTTTTCCGGTCCTCGCAGTATCACTTTCACAGCTGGCCCATATTCTGTTTTGTCTATCTGCACTATTTTCAGTATTTGGTACTTAGCTCCAATCACCAGTTTTCGCATTGACATGGTGGGCCCGGCTTCTTGGTTGATGGCATTAACTTTATCACATAGAGATGCCATGTTCTAAGATTACACAAATTCACTTGTAAAGTTGGCGTAGTATTACTTGAATGAAGGTTTGGTCTCAACTAAGCCCCTCAACTGAGATGAGGGTGTATATCAGGTAAAATCATGTTGTGAGGGCCACAGCCGGAGGGGGATAGTTAAGTAATTTCTCCATTGCACCATATTTGTTAATGTAGGAATCGTTTCTTAATGTTGATCTCTCATACACATCGGTGTATTATAGGCAGCTTACAACCTTAAATCAAATGACTGATTTGTCCTTCTGTACCTAAGGCACTACATTTATGGTACCCCACCTAGTTCTAAATCGATTGTGTCTCATTATCTCTCTTTAATGACCATAATTAACCGGGTTGTATATGTAACATGTGTGAAATAGCATCAGTTGCAATTGAAAATGAAGGGTGTCTTGACCACATATTATCCACTTCGTGATGGACTAAGCATTATTGTTGGTTTGCAATTCAAAGCATCAGCATTCGAAGTATACATCATAGTTGGTGATAAGGATCATGAAATTATATTCAATATGATCGAATGGCAGTCATGGTGTGCAACATTACAATCCTTTCGTTTATATCTACATAAGAAAACAATGTGTGGAAATATGATATGGACTCCTAATTTCATCAAATCAAACCTGACGATGATGTTAACGAATGATAATGAATTGGAAATGAAGTCCTCATCATCACATATTAAACTATCTAAAATAAATATTGAGAACATACAAGCGTTGAAAGCAATTCTTCATATTGTTTGCCATGAGTTGGAAAAGAAGAAGAGGTTGGCTAATTTCCATCTAAAAAATATTATGGAAGAGATATTTATAGAGTTGGAAACAGATGATGTTTCAATGGAAGCTCTTTTACAGTTTGCCCAATCTCCAGCTCCAATAGTAGCTACTATCGAGGATGTTCGCAGTAAACTATTGTGGAAGAAGCATCAAAATCAATCAAATCGTATGTATTTAGAAATTATAACCATCTATGAAAATGAGTTGTGCTATGAGATACTTAAGCGCTGGTTGGAGCGAGCTAAAGTCATTATCAATCAGACTGTTGAACACGATGGAACCGCTGGGGATAATTGAGTTTCAAGGTTTCAAAGATAATGAAAATAATTTCATCATCAAAGAATTGGCTATGGGCCCTGCATGCAAGAACCAGTATGAACATTGGTTTTTCCGTCCACCCTTTCCATTCACCAATCTTACAAATCAAGTAAAAAGCAACAACACATGGTGCACAAATAATCTCCATAAGCTTCGTTGGGAAGAGGGGAACGTGGACTACATTCATTTAAAGAATATTTTACTAGAGTTTGCTAACCAATATGTTAGAATTGCTACTAAAGGAAAGGAGAAACAAGTTTGGCTTGCAGGAATACTAGAATGGGTTGTGTATGACTTGGACTCTGTGCTTCTGAGGAGTTTTGAGAAGTTACCTCATCTAGAAGCTAAAAAATGTATTCATACAGGAAACTGTGCAATGATCAATTTGAGGAAACTACAGAAATGGTTTCAAGATGTCAATTGTTTAATTGATGATGATGTTGATTAAAATAAAGTTATGTTTATAAAATTTCCGTTTTATTAATCCATGTAGGTTTCGGGAAACCAAGCCACTTCACATACAATTTATCCTTAGACTTTTTCAACACTTTCTCCACCAAATATACATCTGTGTGCTTGGTTTTCTGCAACTCTTCCATATACCACGACCCTAATATAGGTTCACCATCCATAGCCTCAAGGAGATAGGTAGTAGGTCGAGTAGGTTGTACAAGACGCACACGAAATACTTCTGTAGACCAGTTCGGTTGGTAACCCTTCTCAAATAAGGCTTTCTGCTTGCTGATTCTGACGGGATCACCCTCTCGAAATTTCTGTTTGGTACTACCTTTCTCATCAACAGCTTTATACATAGATAATAATTTTGCTTCATGTTCTTCTCCCACATCGGCAGGACACATCTTAATGGTCCTATGCTTCGTAGTGTTGTATTGTTGCACTAAGCGAGGTAGTAAATGTAACCACTTATAACCACCCTGCAAGCTGAATTCCTTCCACATTCGATTTTTCAGAGTGCGATTCCAACGTTCAATAATTGAAGCTTTCAGTGTAGAATAAGTAGCATAATGATTAATGTTATATTGTTTTAGAATACATTTCATTTGTATATTGAAAAATTCCAGTCCCATATCTGTCTGAAGGTGGGCAGGAGCTTGAGGAGCTCTATCGAGAATTTTTACAAAAGCTTCAGTTACATCCTTCATAGATTTAGTTTTAACTGCTTCTGCATAGCCGAACTTTGTGAATGCATTTATCACTGTTAGAATATATTTATATCCTTTATTAATCTTTGAATATGGAATCATTTCCACCAGATCTGCTTGCCATAAATCATGCATTCCTTTAACAGTCACATGGCGTCGGGGATAATTCCGTCGAGCAGGTCGATGAATTTCATCAACCAAAGCTTGTTTCATTGAATAATAATATTTGCTTCTCGCAATTCGTTGATAATATTAATGATTTCGTTTTGATGGCTTGTATGTCCTGCGGCATGTGATGCATTAAGTAAGCGTAATCGTTCAACTAATTCATTTGGATCATTCCAATATTGATATTCACCACCAGATTTTATTCCAAAAAGCTGTTTAACAATATTTTTATATTTATAACGTTGACTGCTCCTAAGACGACCACTAGTAGTTAAATGAGCTCCAGTTCTTTCCAATATATCTTTATAGGCTTGTAAATCTTCCAAAGTATAGTTTTCAGGTTTGTTCAATGTTAATAATTGATACAAACCCAATGTGCCTTGCCATGTTTTATCTTCGATTGTGATCGAATCATCATCAGCATTAAAATGTACAGGGTATGAACCCAGCATAAATACACCTTCATTACTTCGTGTTACTCCATAGTATGTATCAATGGTTTTCCTATTATATTGATTAGGCATTAATAAGTCTAAATATTTGCTAACTCCAGGTTTATGAATTGCTCTTGCTATCGCTGTTTGTTTGTTCAGCTCAATTAATTCTTGTAGAGGTTTCAAGACAGGTTTTAACTTCCGCTCTTGCTGAGAAGCCTCATTGTGTAGATCACGTTTAAGATTAAGGTACTTTTGTTGCAGAGCTTTGCGTATGTTGATAATATTCTTGATAACTTTGGTATCCATATCTACTACACCGTGTTATAGTCGAATGAATAATGATGAGTTACGTGTTAAGCAGAGTTATTTATATCTTTGAAATAGTGATCGAATCCCTGCCGATATCGTCCATCATTTAATCCAAAATCTTTTGCAATAACTAGGAATGTATGTGACTCTTTCCATGCTTCCGCACAGAGTTTCATGAATGTCGCTAAATTCATATCTCCCGCAACATGGTCTCTATACACATTCTTTATATTAAGCAAATCCTGTTTGAATAATACGATAAAATTCAAATTATCTCGCAGCAAATGTTTCGGAATGGAGGTATAGGTCTGAGTGAGATAGAAGCAATCAACCCCTTTATGACGACCCATAGAGTAGACATTTCGAATTTCCCCTTGAGATTCACATGAAACATCATCGAATATTAGCACAGAGTTAGGTTTGATGTCAGAGAGTGGTGTAACCGAATCGCCTGACCCTGTAAAAGTCATCCCACGAATAGAATTGATATTTTTCTCAAGCTGCTGGTATTTATGTTGAAACAATGTCTTGCAGAATAAGTACACATTTTCAAATCGTAGACCAAACGGATGATATATCATGCTGCATAGTAGGCTTGTTTTACCACAACCTGATGGACCGCAGATTGTACCACGAATCGATGCAGGAAGTAAAGGCCCATTCTTTCTATTACTCCGTACATTTTCATCTTCTTGACTTAGAATCACACTGAACTTATGTCTTTGTGGTACAAGCTTCATTATATGAGTGATTAAAAAAGCTATAAATACCACTGTATATACAAACATTTTACTCATTCGCATTTGAGAATACCTATGTTGAACAACATAATTAATAAGTTACCAATTGAAGCACATATCCCCGGCTATCAATTTTGCGGACCAGGCACTAAGTTAGAAAAACGATTACTTCGTGGAGATCGAGGGAGAAACAAACTTGATCAAGCTTGTCGTGAACATGATATAGCCTATTCACAATCATCAGATATAACTAGTCGACACGTGGCTGATAAAAATTTGGCAGATCAAGCGTGGCAACGTGTAAAAGCAAAAGATTCGTCTGTAGGGGAAAAAATCGTTGCTTTAGGTGTAGCAGCTGCAATGAAAGTTAAACGAAAGCTGGGATTTGGGTTGAAGCGGAAAGTGTCTTTCAGATCACTATTGACTTCAGCTAAGAAAGCGATAAAGCTTACAAAACCACCCACTGTGGCGGATGCAATCAAGATCGCATATAAATCTGTGAAAAATTTAAAGGGAGATAAAAGGAAACCTCCTCGAATCATACCTATTGCCAAGACAGGTGGTATATTACCACTTATCCCGATATTTGCGGGGCTTTCTGCCCTAGGTGCTCTCTCTGGTGGTGCTGCAGGAATTGCATCGGCTGCTAATAAAGCCCATAGTGCACAGAAAAAGTATGAAGAAATGAAACGTCATAATCAAACTATGGAATCTATAGCCATTGGAAAAGGCTTATATTTAGCACCATACAAGAATGGGAGTGGACTCTACTTACATCCTTATTCAAAAAACTAAGTTGCATGCCTCGGAACCGTCCACTGACTAATGTGGAACTTATAAAATTCGCCGCTAATGTTCCTCATTTTCGTGGTGTGTTCATGCGAAATGCACTACCTCACATACCATGGCAACATTATGAAGCTGGAATAATTAATTTAGATGATGCTATGGGACCCGGCACACATTGGGTTGCTTACCGCAAGATTAGAAACCAAGTTATATACTTCGATAGCTTTGGAGACTTGAAACCACCTTTAGAATTGAAACAATATTTTCACAACTGTGCAATATACTACAACTATCAATCATATCAAACCTATTCAACATCAAATTGTGGGCAGTTATGCCTAAAATTTCTCTACATGAAAGATCCATTTTCCATGATATTAAAAGTTATATAAGCTATGCATATGTTTGATTTATTATATTATGTCGCTAACATTGACACTAAGTGGTAACAAGTCATTCCTAGGTAGCAATTACTTCCCTCCAATTATACTTGAAGGTGTATGGGAAATCGGCTTGCTTGACCTTGAAACATATAATTCAATACCTAATCTCTCAAAGGGTGTGATTAAAATTATAAACGATTCAAAACCTCTGGAGGCTACAATAATTGAATTACCAATAGGATCTTACGAATTATCAGACATAGCTAAATATATAAATGAAGAGTGGGGTACTGAAATCGTATCGATAAGCGCGAATCGGAACACCATGCATTCCGTAGTTTGGATAATACTTGATGGCTTCACGATTGAAGTAAATGAAGAACTAGGATACCTGCTAGGCTTTGGTTATGATGGGGTGACATTTCCCACAAGTGGAATATATAAATCAACAGATAGCATTAAAATATCTAAAGTCAATGCAATTCGAATTAATTGTAATATTACAAGAGGATCATATTTGAATGGTAGACCATCACATGCTGTTCATGAATTTTATCCTAATGTACCACCTGGTTATCGGATTGTTGAAGCACCACATACAATCGTCTACCATGCTATAAATACAAATATACTTACAAGTCTAACATTAGACATTGTCGATCAAGACAACAACACGGTCGATTTCCGAGGGGAAACTATTACTTTACGTCTTCATTTACGTAAACAACCATGAGAGTATATATTTCACAGCGGTATACACCATACAACATTCCAACTCGAGCTTCCACACAAGTACGCTGTGTTAAGCTCACTAATGAGAACAGACGATATTTACAATCAATAGGTTTTAAAATCCACGATGACATCAATGCTAAACGTGAAGGAGTCCATTCTCGTGGATGAAAGTTTAACACGTTATGAATACCATAAGATTGCACCCTATTCATCAAGCAGTCTAAATAATAATGATGAAATTCGCATACCAATCCATCAACAAGATATACTTACTCTACCATGTGAAAGCCGACTGTATATTGAAGGTGTGTTAGAAAAAGGTGTGAAAACAATTGCTTATGAGGATGATGATGGGCTTAGTGCTAATGCTATGGCACACTTATTCTCTGAAATACGCTATGAACTCAATGGAATAACTATTGATCATGTGCGAAATCCTGGTATTACCACTCAGCTTAAAGGGTTAGTATCATTCACCGCTCAAGATGCACAACGTCTTACAAACAACTCATTTTATACAGATACAAATAAAACTGAGAGGAACTTTAATTTCTGTTTGCCATTGAAAATGTTGTTTGGATTTTGCGAGGATTTCCGACGAGTTCTACTCAACGTTAAACAAGAGCTTGTCTTAGTACGATCACGCAGCAATACGAATGCCATGCGGGATATTTCAAACACTAAAGACTTGACATTGAAACTGACTACTGTGATGTGGGAAATACCTTTCGTAAGTGTGAGTGATAGTCAGCGCCTTGAATTGTTGAGTGTACTAAGGGAAAATATTCGGTTGCCGATTGGCTTCCGAACATGGCAACTGTATGAATATCCCAACATTCCCTCATCAACATCATCAATTAATTGGCCTGTGCGAATGATTTCTTCAAGTGAAAAACCACGGTTTGCTATTATTGGCTTCCAAGCAGCACGCACAGATGATGTTAAGGAAGATGCTAGTGTTTTTGATCAATGCGCTATACGACAAATACAACTATTCCTCGGCTCAGAATGCTATCCATACCATCCGCTACAGGCGAACTTCAGCAAAAATACTGTTGCTGTATTATATGAAAATTTTCTCAATTTCCGGAAACACTACTACATGCAGGATGAAGCAACTCCAAACGTTTCCCGTAGTGAATTTCTAAAATCATACCCCATTTGGGTTATCGATTGCTCACGACAGAATGAGCTCATGAAAACTAGTGGTGTTGATATACGTTTGGAAATTCATTGTCAAACTAATTTCCCTGATAAAATGAGTGCCTACTGTCTACTCATTAGTGACTGCTTATATGAATATGTACCTTTAACAGGTATTGTACATCAACTACAGTAGAACCCTCGATATCCGGTAAATGAATGTAAACCATTTAATGATATAACAATTTTATAATACATGTATTTTAATAGAAATCAATGTCGTTATAATCACTTAAGATAAACCTCCAACACAAGGTTAGTTAGGTTATTAATGTTTGCTGGTAATTAGTTCTAAGAGCCTTACAATCATTTACAATTAGGGTGAGGTATTTTAAAAGAAATCAATGTCATTATAATCACTTAGTTAGATTATTTGTGTTTGTTCTGCTGGTAATTAGCTCCAGGGTTGCGATACAATTAGAGTGAAATGCGATAATGACCGTGAGCTAAACTATCAATTCCATTACGACACACATACCGTTTATCATCATAAGGGCTGAGAGTGAGTTTTTGTTGTTTAATTGTAAAAAGTTTATGATCAATACTTTGAATACGGTACATTGGTTTACACGAGTCTTTTACACTGTAGGACTTAAATAGGGTATTGTAATAGTCTTGATGGGAAATATGATGTTTGAGGGTTGAGCGAACTATACCTTTGCCCACTTTCTTTTCTTTTCCCTCCTCAAACAAGGAATACAATTTGGGGCGTAAAGCAACACATTGTAAAATGTGAGAATGAGCATTCTCATCTTTAAACGTCCCCACTTTCTTTTTATTTTCAATATTGTATAAGAGATGGTTTGAGGGATATACTGAGTTATCAAATAAATGGGGGTATGGCTTTAAATCAACATATAAATCATCACTCTCAACCTCATAAACCAGAGAATCTGTATCTGTTAAAATCAGTGTAGCTTTATCACCATACCTTTGTTTTACAAAGTTATAATGAAATTCATACATAACGACCTTAGATAGTTCCAGAACGGTTAGACCAACAAATATTGGCTTATTAAGTAAAATATTAGTTTTTTTTGAGCGGACTGCAATTAAGTCTTTTGAAAAAATCTGAAAATCTTTAAATGCGGGGGATGAGATAAGTTTGCTAGCTCGTTTGGTAGTGTTAACTAACTCTAATTTTGTGTGTTTTCTAACATTCTCCATTGTCTTCCCAAACATACTATTAATTTTCAATTTGTAAAAATCCTTCTCGAAATCATTACAAGCTAATTTTCGTTTTTCTGTGTTAAAATCGATAAAGGGTCGCATCCAAGCGCTTTGTTTAAAAGCTAAAATTTTATGTGTATTTTTTAATTTTAAACCCAATTCTAAACATTGCTTCAAATTTCGATAGTGTATAACATAGTTGTGTTTATCGTTTAAGTTGGGAATAAGCTTTGAGATTGTGGATGATAAAGATATATTATTTTCAGCAAGAAATTCCTTACAATAGGGGGAAATCATGTTTGAAGTAACAACACAATGTTCGGCTGCCAGTGGGTATTCATTATGTAAGTCGTGCAATTTTTGTGGATATTCCAAGTCCACCTGCAATATAAACCCATCATCCCCCTCGTCAGGTATGAGCATTACATCAAAGTTTTTAATTTCTTCCATATCCATCCAACGAAACCCACTGACAGGCAAAAATTGGCGCATCGCATGTCCGTACAAGTTAGTACAATCCCAATATACTATAAATTTGGATGGTTTATTTGATTCAAATTTTTTTAAGTATTTATTGTTACTTTCAGCAAATCTTTTTGAAATCATACTTATACCCCCGCGAATCCCAGCCTCACAAAACAAATGCATATTAGGATCAGTCAACAGCTCAATTTCTACTCTTGTCATTTTTAAGCAGCTTTGAAGAGCTAGTCCTGGTGCTGTGTACATGTGACAAATTTCAAGGTTATCGTTTTCGAAACATAAGGCTCTGAAGGCTTCAAAAACATCACAAAGAAGAAGGGTGTCTGTTAATACATATAAGTCTTGGTATTCCCCTAAATTCTTTATGTTAAAAACATTCCACACTTTTTGAGCGTGTTCATATTGTTCTTGTGAAATCTCCTCTTGAGTTAATCGACTAAAAAATGCTTCGATTGGAGGCAAATGCTCATCATTAAATTTTGATTCATGCGTCATATATTCATAGGGGAAGACACCTTTCCTCAACATTAAGTCTAACTTTTCACCCACAAAACATGTTTTCATAATTTGAAATTTATCTTTACCCACATCAACAAGATTTTTTACTAAAGAGTCTAATGAGGTGGCCATAAATTGGTATGTATCTAAAAAGCGTAACTCCCCAATACTGAAGGCTATATATTCCTCCATAGTTTTAGCTATACATGTAATTTTTATATTTTTTAGCTTCCCAACCCCTTGCATGATAAGATGTCCATCATAATGTCTCAAGTTATGCATAAAAACGGGGATATGTTTTGGAGTTCGAAAATTGCTCATATTACAGACATTATGTAATGCTTGTCTATATTTCCCCGTTATATGGCAGTGGTCTATTACTCGATCAGCTCCTAGTGGCTTTTGACAAACATTACAAATGATAGAGTTTTTAAAATTTTCTCTATCCTCATCAGTCATAATTACCGGTTTAATATTTTTATAAATTTCTAAAATTTCATCCTTAACATTTAATAGGGATTTCAAAAATACATCAACAGCATCGGTTCCCCTGTAAACTACCGGTTCTTTAAACTTATTCCCATTGATATCCACAACAACGTAGGAAAACCCTGATGGTATATGCATTGATAATTTTTCAGTGTTACAACTGGTCCCTTCAATGGGACTGAGAATGCTCTCGAAATCGGCATATATTCTATATGCTACAGGGATCATATATTGTGGCTTATCGAATTTCATAATACTTTTCTCCTTAGTTGGAAATGTGGTTTTTTGCGGATCATGTGTTGAGCAGAGTGGTTTATGTTCGTGTAAGCGTTCAGCACTACTGAAGGGGTGTATACACCAACGGCAATAAAACTTTTGTTCCTTATGTTTCGTGATTGAGAAATTAAGTTTGTTGAAATTTTTAATAAGACAATAATGTGAATTTTTACCTTCAGTTATGTAAAGCAGATCTACTAGCTTATTATAATGTTGACTTTGTGATAAATATAATGGAAACAATCTTTGTTCATAACCAAACACATTTACTCCGATATTATTCATTTTTTCAAATTTTGGAATGACTTGTAAAGATACTGGGTATGTTATACCTTTCATATTTAACTCCTTCTCACACTTTTTATAATTATGAACTCGCTCAGCGTGTATCTTTACTGGATGCAAGTATGCTAAAATTGACCATATAAAACATTTAAGGTCTTCATTTTTAATATTGATTACTGCTTTGGTGTTATATATTTTTTTAGGTAAAGGAATGTAACTACTACCACTGCATGGATTATATTCAGCAATATAGATACTAAAACTTTTTAAACATTTCAACACCCACCCGCTTCCCATTGCTTGAAATTTATCTATTTTTATTAGAATTTGTTCAATCATTTGTTGATATTTTATTGTGGGGTTATCACTTAGGAGAAGTTGTTCGTTTTTAGCACGAAACCACGCCTTAGTATAATTTTTATCGCTGTCGGGTCCACGTTCAAATTCAATATGTAGAGCTACATGCCATTTAATAGCTTTTAAAAGTTTTATGTTTTCAGTTGTAATGGTGTCAACCTCGCCTGTCATATTATTTAGATAAACAACTGGATCATGTATGGTCATGTTTTTATAATTATATTGTTTTACAACACCATCTAGAGCTGTAGATGTTTTACATGCAAAGTTCTCATCGGTAGATAGCTCTCCCCCGCTCATAATTGTGCAATTATTTATATGATTAGTAAAATAGTCTCTCATAAATAATTCGTTGCAATTGAAACAATTAATAATATGTATGCTTAATATGTGGGTTTTCAAATTATACTTTCGAGTAAAAGGTGCTGAACAGAATTCACAAATAAATTTATGTTCAGGGATTTTAACAGATTCAAGATTCTTGTACTCACATGGAAAGATGGATATGCATTCTTTACATAGAACTGTTTCAGTAGTGTTGATGATTTCACCTCCGCAACTCTTGCATTTCCCTCCATTCCCAGTCGATGTTGGTTTAGGTGTGATTTCATATGGAAAGATGGATGTGCATTCTTCGCACAGAACTGTTTGAGCAGTGTTGATAATTTTCCCTCCGCAACCCTGACATTTCTCTCCATTCATAGTAGATGTTGGTATTGGGGCAATTTCGACAGGTTCAGAATTCTCGTACTCACATTTAAAGATGGATGTGCATTCTTCACATAGAACTGTTTGACCGGTGTTGATGATTTCACTCCCGCAACCATCACATATTCCACATTTATATTCACCCTCGTTCAGTTTCCTTTTCTTCATTGGGGGTGTCATGTTGAAAGATCACACAAATTTACTTGTAAAGTGGTATTACTTGGAAGAAGGTTTGATTTCAACTATGCTCCTCAACCAATGTGTTACAGTTTTATGCAAGTTTCGAAATTAACTATTATTAATAACCATGAGTCAAGTACAATTGGCTTAAGGTTAGCATATAACTTGAAGTATATAATAAGTGATAGCCGGAGGCTGACAAATTATGATAGCTAGTTACACTATTCTGAGTTTAGACCAAACCCTCATTCAAATAATACTAGGCCTACTTTACAAGTGAATTTGTGAAATCTTAGAACATGGCATGTCTATGTGATAAAGTTAATACCAACTATGAAATGATGTAAATCAAATAAATAATCATTGCGGAGGCGAAATCGCCCGAAATACGGTATGTAGGCTACGTGAAGAAGAAGAAGAAACAATGAGAATGGACATGTAGAGTGGTGGTACGGACTCCAACTTTCACCCGAAAGGTTGTTGGTTCGAGTCCTACACTTGCTACATTTTCTGGTCATGCTTCGGAGGGCATGTAAAGCAGGCGGTCCCGGGCCTTCCTAGTTGAGTGTAAGAGAGGGCTTTATAGCCCTAACTCCGCTAGGTTGGCTTAGTAATAGAACAAAAAGTCCTTATTTATTTATTTATTTAAACAATGAGAATGATGTCCGATAACAGGAGGGGGCGACCCCCTTACACTGTGTGAAGAAGAAGAAGAAGAAGAAGAAGAAGAAGAAGAGAAGGGAAGAAGAAGAAAGGCTACAAGGTTAGCATATAAGTATAGTATAAAATAAGTGGTAGCCGGAGGCTGACAACGTAGAATAAGAACAATAATGATGCCCGGAGGTAGAAAGCAAGAGTGGCCTAAAAGTGTCCCAGAAACCCCCTGTCATATGATGTGTTGTGGTTTTATAGGCTACAAGGTTAGCATAGAAGTAGTATAAAATAAGTGATAGCCGGAGGCTGACAATGTACAATTAGAACAATAATGATGCCCGGAGGTAGAAAGCAAGAGTGGCCTAAAAGTGTCCCAGAAACCCCCTGTCATATGATGTGTTGTGGTTTTATAGGCTACAAGGTTAGCATATAAGTAGTATAAAATAATTGATAGCCGGAGGCTGACAACGTACAATAAGAACATAAATGATGCCCGGAGGTAAAAAGCAAGAGTGGCCTAAAAGTGTCCCAGAAACCCCCTGTGATATGATGTGTTGTGGTTTTATAGGCTACAAGGTTAGCATAGAAGTAGTATAAAATAAGTGATAGCCGGAGGCTGACAATGTACAATTAGAACAATAATGATGCCCGGAGGTAAAAAGCAAGAGTGGCCTAAAAGTGTCCCAGGAACCCCCATGCCCGGAGGTAAAAAGCAAGAGTGGCCTAAAAGTGTCCCAGGAACCCCCTTTCTACTCTACTACAAGAGTGGCCTAAAAGTGTCCCAGAAACCCCCTGTGATATGATGTGTTGTGGTTTTATAGGCTACAAGGTTAGCATAGAAGTAGTATAAAATAAGTGATAGCCGGAGGCTGACAATGTACAATTAGAACAATAATGATGCCCGGAGGTAAAAAGCAAGAGTGGCCTAAAAGTGTCCCAGGAACCCCCATGCCCGGAGGTAAAAAGCAAGAGTGGCCTAAAAGTGTCCCAGGAACCCCCTTTCTACTCTACTCATTTCATCAAGCACGCGAGCCTATTAAAATTGTAATAAAAGCACTGTATGTATAGCAGTGCGGCCTTGACACCTACAGTACGTTACACGTACATCTTAATCTCATTAGCGAGCCAATCAATCATTTACATAACAGGCCCACGTGGTCCGATCTCTGCCGAGGTGACGGCAGAAAGGGTGTGGGTGGGGGCAAGGTTTGGACAAGGTTGCAATATCAACTGAACCTTAGGTGCCCATTCCATTGACCGGCTAGGGCTATTTCCAACAACGGTGACGTGGTAGCAGACATTCCAGACTTAGGTGGCGTTTCCACCGACCTCGCATTGCAGAATTGACGGAAATGTTTATTTTCCTCTATGCCATAGTTAAAATTGATCAATGATCATACAGTAAAATCACAAACAAACAAACTAAAATTAAGAAATGGCTTCATGGGATATGTTAATTATAAACATTTTAATAGATTTCTATTGAAAAAAAAAAAAAAACATTTCCGTCAATGTCATTTGCAATCTGCAATGCGAGGTCGGTGGAAACGCTACCTAAGTCTTGAATGTCTGCTACCACGTCATCGTTGTTGGAAATAGCCCTAGCCGGTCAATGGAATGGGCGCCTTAGGAGACTATCGCAAACCCCCACTATCCATTTTCGGTACAAAATTTAAATTTTATATGGAATATTGACAATTGACAAACACAAAAATATTCCTCTACCTTTTATTTACTTTCTAAGGACAAACTCAACGACCTAAAAAATATATATCGTCTGCTAATGGCACAGGCTATATACTGAACCGTGACGGGCAATGGATGATTGGGTCATCGACGGTCACGGTACCCCTTCCTATGGTGTTATTTTTAATTTTTGTTGAAGTGAAAAAAGTATGAGAAATTATTTAACTTTTTGCACACATCAAAAATTAATATTAGCACAAAATTTTCTTACTTATTTTTACCTTTTATATGCCATGAAATTTCTATAATATGATATTGTTATGTATTATTCAAGGAAAGGGAAATGTCAAGAATATTCTTCTTTCGAAGAGTAAATTATATTTTTAATTTTATGTTTCAAGCTGTAAACTTACTTACAGTCTAATTAATCCATCAATAATAAGTTGAGCGTTCAAAAGTCACAATAAACAATTTATTAAAAAACAAAAAACAATTGACATTGTTGCTCGTTGCCTAAGAGGTCAAGTGCAGGGGGCAGTACTCGCGTGCATGAACTTTTGGTTTTTTTGCCGGTGGTGTCGGTATGCGTGGCGCGCCAAGTTTGACTTTTAAGTTTGGCCAAGGCTCACACATGACATCATAATAATGTGTACCTATGAGTCATCGTGCCTTATCGTGAGTCATACCAGTATTTATCAACAAGTGACAATTAAATTGTAGGAGTATATTTGCTGATTTACCCGCAGGTCCATCGGACTGGCCAGGAACCATTGGAAAGCCCCTTAGCGTTAAGAAAGTAATGGTTAAAAGGTATCAAGGGGCGACAGGTTCACAATTTTGCTTTCAAAGCGATTTGATACCCAGAATTTTTTTAAAACTTAACGTAAGGTAACCGCGCTTTCTAGGTTGTGAGTACCCCGGTTTACGTGTAGTTTTGTAAACAAGGGTCATATTAAATAAGCTTACATATTATATAATACGGTATATATATAACACTGACTTTAAATTAACTTTGGTTGAAGAGGTAACCTCCACGTTATATCCGAAATTAGAGGTTATAGAAAAACTGGGCTTGGCGGGATACGAACCCACGATCTACGTTTAACCGGGGCGTCGTCCGGACCACATGTCCCGACAAGAACAGTTGATGTACCTACTGTAGTATATATCCTCTACTTATATGCTCGTATTGACTTGATTCGTAATGTTAGACCGGTTGGCACAGCTACGCAACTATCTAACCGAACAAGTCTGAGAGCTTAGTTAATTAGTTAATGCTATAAAGGTCGGGTTAGGTTACTAGTAGTAGTAGTGTTCGTCGGGTTAATAACGACTTAGGCCTCATATTTGGGCCCATAGAGCGACCCCGACTTGACTGTCCTACGCCAGCCCATAGGACAGTGGACCTCCTGATCATAGTGGATTACAAACCACTCGGGAAACATAGTGAAGTCACACGATTAGTTCGGAGGTGACCAGGACAAGTCCTACCATGTTTCCCTACCGGCACTGTGCACACGACCAAGTTATCTGCAGCTTTGAACCTGCTCTGGTTCGCTGGATTCAACTTGGTATGGCGGCCGGCTTAGGTTAGGTTAAGTTTTGGCTAAAGGTTTTGAATGCGTGGGAAGAATGCAATGCTAGGCTCGGACCAGACCTTCAAACTTATGCTCAAATGTTGTTAGTGAATGCGAAATGATGTACAGGAACATTTTTCAACTACTTTGGGTGGATGACATCTTATGTATGGCTTTAGAGGACATTTGAATTGGTACACCCGTAAGGTGTTTCCCCTCCAGTTGTCTCTTAAGATGCTCCCAGATTTTTTTTAGCTGATTTCAATAGTAAAATATGGAATAATAAATAATGTCTCGGGGTTGAGATGTGACATGGTGGTAGAATTGCCTTGGGAGGCCGGAGGGAGTCTCCACCAATGACAGAGACCGGTCTATCTGATATGTCTTCGTCGGGAGGATGCAGGAATAGAACTCCGACTGGCTGCCAACAAAAGCCTTGGCACTGACTGTCACTAAATTACATTAAAAAAGTAATAATAAATGAAATGTAGTAAATAGAAGTACTGTCTATTCCAAAGTATGAATATAGTCTACACGTCTACGTCGTTCATGAGATAAAACACATTTTTTCATTCCTTTAATTGCTGGTCAGATAGTAAAACATGTCAACAAGTTGAATTACCAGGTTTCAAAATAGAAATGGGACAGTGAATTTGAGCACGTACTGTATCTATAACGGAACGACCACGAGCCAGGTCGTAAATAAGGCTCGGATTCGCAGAGGTTCATTAAATGGCCATAGCTGATACCTGTACCTGCACCTGGTGCAAACCTAAACCTAATTTGTCCCACAGCACAATATTTATCACAGCCGATACCTGGCTTGCCACAATTAATTTCCCCCTGTCCCGGCCGATGTTTATTCGTATTTCGTCCGATACCAATGAGATTTTTCGTTTACACCTCAAATGGAATTTTTAGTTATTTCCCATGCCTGTACGGACTACACAGCTATCTCGTCACTATTTATGGTCAAGCTAAAATTCAATTATTTAGATGAAGATATTCAAGTGACGGGTTCGCGATACGCCCGATAATTTCAATTTAAGGTCAAACCGGAGACTTTTGACCTTGAACGTTGGGCGTTGAATACATAGAAATATAATAGAACTGGAGCGGCGGGAGCCATAATATGCCTTACGAGGCACCCTTTAACCATAAGCCAACTATCAGAAAGTACCAACGCAAAAAATATCGAAGTCTTACACACTGCAGCATAGCAAAGCGGATACCTGGACCCGGTCAAAAACTCTGTAGTTTAGTAGTTAGCTTGTGCAGGCTATTTCCCCGCCGAATTGCGTACTTATCTTGTGCAGGCTGCGCGTAGCAGCCATATTGATAACGGTCTCTAGCCACGGGATGGTTGAATATCCATTTTATAAACAAAGCCCCGCGTCGCGTACCTGTTCTGTATTTCACATTTTATTATTTCAAATAATTGCAGTTTTACCTATTGTTTCTCTTTACTGTCAAATTAAGTGTTTATATTTCAAGCCACATGCATTTAATTACAAAAGTTGGAGGTTTTTCTTCCCTGTGGGGCACGTAAAAATGTTGTAAGAGGTATGTTTTTAAATGCTTCATGCACAAATTTGAGACCTATAGTAATAGTAATTTTAGTTTGGTTTGATAGGGTAAGCATGTCTACGCGTATACTTGTCCCTCCTATCGATTATTACTATGCCCCTGCGGTTTAAAACGTGTATTAGGAACCCCCTGCAATGTCATTTCCAGGCCAGTCACGTGACCCCTCCGGTTAAGAACAAAGTAACAAGTACCCACTACGCTTATTTTTTTACAAAATCGATTTTAACTGGAGATATTGAACTGCCGTTAAAAATATCCATTGAAGTATGACGAATTCTCCTCTAAATTTTGCTGTACATGACATATGGCCTTCACTAACACCAATATTGGGCACAGTTCTTAAACCCTTCCTCGGGTCTTCGGTCTACCACACCGATCGTTTTTTGTACAAATGAAATTCAAAATTGAGGACAATCTGTGTTAGGAACAGTTATAATACAATATTGTACGATTCATATTTCATGAGATATTTGATTTTAAACTTGTTCAGCTTCTCCCTTGTCTCCGTCACGTGATACTTGCTATCAACAAAATGTACCGAATTTTACCTTAAAATTGATCGATTCAAGTGAAAATTGGTTTAATTTGTTGATTTTAATTGTTTTATTTCGGAAGTACAGAAGAAATACTATACCTTTACTTGTATTGGCAGATTTCCCCAGCTACCGGCCAGATCGTTGAAGTAAAATTATTCTTCCATCTTATCTTCCATTAATAATACAGCCACCTTCCACCGAAGATTCTTCTCATCAATAGAAGTATAATAATAGGTTTTAGCTTTGATTAGCCTAGTTACGGCCCTGGTGAGATGCAATAGATGTGGCCACTCAAGTGTTCCGTCAATGAAGATTCAGCTCCAAATGGTACTTGAGCACGCCGAGACTAGCAAGATCAACATCGCCAGGGTGGCCACACATACACCCACCAGCTCAATGTTGCAAGTTACCCAGAAAAAGGACAGCAGATGGTCGTATTGACTGCTGGGCCTAGTTACACAGCAGCAGTGGCGTAGCTAGCAGGTCAGGAGGCAGCAGGGTAGTCAATACCCGTTTACTCAGCCTAGAACTTGTCACAACCACTGCCGCACTACAAGGAGGTTCCGCACCGCAACATTAAAATTTAATTGCTTTCATATATGGATATACGTTTACGTAGAGAAAAACCTTTGTGATGGTCGAAGTATTTCGAGATTCGAGATTTCAACTGATTTATACATTTTGAGGTAGCAGGAAACAAAAAAGTGTTTTTTACGAAATGTCTTCGTTTTCGTGGGCAAATTACTCACAAAATATTTTATTTTTCATTTTGGGCTAACTCCATTTTCGTGGGTTTTACCATCCAAAAACTCCTAAAAACGGCTACAAATTTGTTTTTCTCAAAAACGGCTCCAACGATCTTCTTTGAATTCACATATAATACAGTCGTTACTAAGGCTTACAAACGCAATAGGTGGCTTTCCACTTAACAGTTTGGTTTTGGGGGGGGGGGGAATAAAAATGGCTAACAAATAATTTTTCTACTGAACCTTCCTACGCATCGATGCTTTCCAACTTGACGTAGCCTATGTTATAGACTATTCACTGTGTAATAAAGTAACAAAACCAAACACGTTGCTTTCTCATGGAAAGTTTTGGTTTGGCATAAAAATTTTTTTTTTAAATAAATGATAGATAATTCATGTCCCAATACTTTGCTTACACCTGCCATTATTACTGTGTTGTATTATATTGGTCTGCCCGTTCGTGACTATGCAATCGTCTCATCGATCAATTCAGTGCTTTTGGATAGAGATAGTCGAGGCAATAGAAATGTAACCCTATGACAATTATTTACTATAAAACTGCTCATATTATCAATCACGGTACCTATATACTCGTAATTTATAAATATTACAGCATGTACGGGTTCAGTCGTACCGGTTCTTTTAGCACAACGTCAATACGTTTCCTCGGCACTAAGCCCGGGCAACTGAGCTATGTGATCGTCCTCAGGGACTTGTCGCTACCGCTGCCGCACATGTTGACGAAGCCGCTGATAATTGTATTATCGTATTCAGTAGGCCACGTAATGGTACGCACCGTGACGCTGTGAGATGCAATCGTAAATCGTATGGTGTTTAGCACGACGCGACGCCTGCAGGCCAATGTGCATTGTTTGGCTGAGAGCCGTCATCCGCGCTATGACAGTCCCCGTATTGGCCCATTGTGCGGGCAACAGGGCAGGGGTCACGCGGGGTTCTGAGAAATCGCTTCCGGGGCCTATACAGGATCGTAATCAGGTTTAAGGTACTATCCACCAAAGTCATGTCTAAATTCGTACCCATAGGTACAATCTGCATATATCCCACCTACATAGATTATTTCATATATTTTTCACTGTCTATATGAAAGTACCGTAGATGGAATTGTAAAGCAAGCTTGGAAATTAAAATCCTCAAATCTGTGATAGTTTCAGATCTTAAGTTTCCTACGGTGCCTTTACAATGCAATTTCACGACAAAAAGTAAGAGGACCTTATCCATCGGACATGTAGCTTGTGGAAACACAGTACTTTGTTGAAGTGCTTATGTAGCAGTACAGCAGTATGGCAAGGGGTGGGCCTACCCCGTATCCAATTCAAATGGGATTAGATTAGATTACATTAGATAATTCTATATAGCACCGATTTTCAATACAATAGCGTAAATAATAAATAAATTATAAATGTTAATACAATGCACAATGCAGTCAGCCAATAACTTAACAGAATTCAAAAAAAAAGTTGAAAGTGCTTCCTTATTCAAAAAACTCTTGGATGTTGTACAATGTCTTTTGAATAAGGAAACACTTCAAACTCTTTCTAACCTGTGCCAAGATTGTCAAGAACTGAGTATGCTCAAGAGCTCAACTGCGGTCTGAGGCAGTAATGGAGTCCTTTGGTACCGAAGTCCACAGAGAAAGTACCACAATTTGACGAATGCCATTGTTTTGACTGCGGGAGGAGGCCCGTGGTCTGATTATTTGGGCGCAAGCATTATCCTATGCGAAAGAGGCTCATTTATTGCATGATATGGTACAATAGGGCAATAGACTACATCGTACTTTACAGTATAATAGTACTAGTATATACTATTGATACTATTGTACATGCACTCTTGTAGTAAGTGAGAAACTATCAGTTCCAGAAATTCGGTCACCGGTCTGAGGTTCGTCTTTATCCAAATTTCAAGTTTTTATGAGTTCAAAGTTCAAAGGTCATAAACAAGGCACCAAAAGCTATAATTTAAAGAGAACTAATATGGCCATAAAAATGAGACATTTATGACGAAATAATGGGCCATCCAGAATAGAAGACCTGGCTGAGTAAACATATCATACTAGACTTCTCAATACTGGACTTGTTAATTTTCGAGTCTTGTGCACACACTGAGTCATTGCACTTCCCATTCATTCTACTACCCCTGGACTCTACACAGGGGCGGATCAAGGCTACCATACAGCACCTGTACAATTGTCTAAGTAATAAGTAAGTAATATATATTTATCCCAATTTTACAGATTTTTACAGCACCTGTACAGTCTGTCAAATACGTGGCGACGAGCGAAGCACCGAGCTTCCCATGGGCAATGTCTTGTGCAATGATTCATTAGAGTAGTGGTACGGTCACCTATGAGAGGTCATTGGTTCGAGTCCCCCACTTGTTCCATTTTCTTCGGAGGGTATGTAAAGCATACGCTGCCGGGTCTTCTTAGTTGAGTGTTAGATTAATTTTAAGAAATGTACTGCCTCGGCAAGTTTGAAACCACATTTTTTAACATGACTCGTATCTGTACTTGGTTAAATCGTACTTTCACCTGTTACATTGCGTCAATTGTAAGCTTGTCCATTATCGCTTGTAGCCGGTGTAGGCATTCAGAACGTAAACCAGTTTGCCAATGGACAAAAATTCCTGCGGTAATAATATAAATAATAATGTCCAAAATCCTTGGGGTCTTTTGGCATTGGACAAAGGACCAATAAGTTGGCATAGGTTTATAAAAAGTCCCTCAGAACATAAAAAAAACTGGGAACATACGCACATATCCGCTATATCGTACGTTTGTAAGAAGACACTAATTTACAAGCTTTCAATTTTGGACAGCATTTCCAGTACCAGGATGGGTGCCGACAGTCTCCGGTGTAAAGAACTGCACTGTTAATATGAACATCTTAGGTTCAGATTCAAGCGTTTGGCACTCAACTTGTTCGTTATCTACCTCGGCTGCCGGCAACGTTGCTAACCATACAACCCCAAATTTAATATCCCCCTTATATAACCTTACACTCAAAAAATTTTATTGTAAATATAACCCGACAGGGCTTACTGCAACACGAAATTTCGTGTAACTTTTGGACGGCACGAATAGGGTGTAAATCCTACTAAATGAGTTGTGTTAAATACGTAGAGTAATTGTTACAATAATTGGGATAGATATTACCCATACAAGTTTGGTAAAAATTACACTAGTTGTGTAAATGTGATTGAGTAATGCTTACTAAATTATCTGTGTTTATTTTACACAACTCTTATGTAGAATGAAACATACGACATGTGTATCTTCTACCCAACTATTTGAGTACTATCTAGTTTAGGCTACCTGTTTGGGTTCATGCTACTCAACTACTTGGGTAAAATCTAGCCGACCTTATTGTGTGGTTGTAACACAGCAATATATATGCATTGGGTTGGATTTGAACACACGTTGTGTAGAATTTACAGAAGGCGTTGGGTGTTACTTGTACCCTCGGTTAGGGTTGCACCTAGCTTACTCAAGAGATGTACCGTAGGGCCGTTACCATGGTGACGTTCAGTTGTTAGCTTTTTATAAATTATTCAGCATTTGTAATTAACGTTAGAGCCTCAAATAAATTTAGCGGGTCTAACATTAATTACATATTCTGAATAATTTATAAAAAGCTAACAACTGAACGCCACCAAGGCAAAGGTCCTACGGTCCATCTTCTCATTAAAAAACTGATTATTCGCGATTTTTTTTCAAAGTTATTTCCATTTCATTTGGCAGTCACGAATAGGGAGTTTTTTTTTAAGTAAGGCAAGTAACACCCAAACCGCAGGTTTCTTTCACTATCCCACTCAGTTTCATCGGTAAATTCTTCACACTGTGAACAAACACAACAAAATACATACATAACAACAACAACAGCCTAATTTAGTGACATTCGCATGTCTCGAACATATCATGTAGGTAAAAGTTCTACACTCACAAACATTAGCTGCACGTCCGGAAAATACGAAAGTGACGTCAACCATTCGATGTATCAGGAATAATATTCGACAGTTGATACAAAACAAAAGAAGGATTGAGACAAACCAAATAAGAATAAAAGTTTATATATTGGCATATAACATATAATGAACAAAACTAAGCATTACATTTTACCGTAATGATCAAAAGGAATTTCTTGTTGTCGTTCAACTCTTAGCATTACTTCTGTCATGTCTTCGCCATCAGAGAACAATGCTGACACGAAATTTGGAGAGCTAAATATATCCATTTTGAACTTTAAACTTAACAAACTTTCACTTTACATTAAATTTGAAGAGGCCACACTAAAAACACTTCTCCTTCTTCTCCCCCCCCCCCTAGTGCCACATGTGCAGCGTGGGGGGGGGGGTCGCCCCGAACCCATTTCCTGAATTCGCCCCTGTCGAACGTTAACGCCTTGAGCTCGGCAGTTGTTTTCCATCTTGCTCCGGCGAGTTGTTCAATCCTTTCCTCGAGAGTTGTCCTCGGTCTGCCGATGGTTCTTCTTCCTTGTGGCCTTGCTTCCGTCAATCTCCAGGTGGCCCTTTTCTCGTTCATCCTTTAAACGTGGCCGAACCATTGCAACTGCTTGTTCTCCATTCTTCTCTCTATGGAATCCACTTGCAGGTCTTGCCTGATGCGGTCATTTCGGATTCGTTCCCATCTTGTTCGATCAGCAATCCGTCTTAGACACTTCATCTGAGTCCCGTTTATTTTACTTAGGTCACTTGTTGTAGGTGTCCAGCTTTCGCTCCCAAAGAGGAGAATCGGCTCCAAGATGGCTTGTTGGACTCTGGTCTTTGTCTTCCGTTCGAGTTCTCCTTGCTGTTGTCTTTTGGACTCTCATCTTCACTCTTCATCCATAAAAATCAGGAATAATAGTGGGCTTAAACTGTCCCCTTGTTTTACCCCTCTTTTCATGGCAAACGGACCTGACTTCTCGCCATCTAATCGCACTACTCCCTCCATTTTTTCGAACATTGACTGAATTGCGCTGAAACTAAAAACACCTAAAGGAAAATAAAGTCCAAAAGTTTGACAACCGGCTACCGCACTTGCTAATAGACATTCAATGACTGAACGACCGCTCGTCTGAGAGGGATAGGGAAGCATCACCATCAGGCATCGCGGGTATAACGGTATTTCAGGTTTGCAGGTGTCACCCCGCTGTACATTTTACACGACCCTCGCGTGGACTCTATCCAAGTTGTGTTAGCATTACACAACTTGTATTCACATTTCAACGGTTTTTTGCCAAATAACTGTAGTTTGTTGCGTTTCATCGTGCTATTATTAAATGTTATCATATACAATAATATGTATATTAATGTCCCTGATATTATGGGGGTAGTTGGGGGGGGGGGGGGGGTTCCTCAGTGATACGCCACATATTATTATAATTACATGGCAAAGCTACAAGACTGCATTACTAGGGGAATGAGTGGAGGGGGTCTATAAAATATAAGATTGAAATAGGAGTAGGCCGTTGACATGGCCGCGTTTGGAAGTTTTAGATATGTAAAATTTGAAAATTCTACATACAGTAGGCCTATTACGAGCGAGACCGTCGTTCGACTTCATGGAAAATTTATGCATTTATGCACTAAATATTCATAAAATTTAGTCTCAATTGTACACTGAGAAGTAGTGTATATTTAAACAAATGTGTGTAACTTCCAATCAATTTTATGTATTGTATACATTTTACACAACTCCGTGTAGAGCGTTCCCGCCAGAATTCAAATTTGTTAAGTAAACATTAAGGATTAACGTATAAATACAAATTAAATTGTTATCAGTTGATAGTAGACATACCAATGAAAGCAATAGAAGTCATAGACAATGTTAAAAGAAAATTTCAATCACGATTTAGTAAGAAGTTCAATATTGAGAGGTGATTGTAACATATTGCATGCTTCATAGCCTAGGTCCTATGTCTTTCAAAAGAAAATCAAAGGACTAGTCTGTTGACTTTCAAAATGAGCTCCTATAACTCTAGAAATGGTAAATTTACTGTTCATTATTAGCTACTTTGGCCACAGCGGTCAAGTGGCATGGGTATTAGGCTACTGATGAGGTTTAATACGGGACCGGCCATGAGTCTAAATTCCTACGTTTACACCTTTGCCTATCTCAGTTTTTGACAACACTTTAAAATACGTAATTATGAACCGATTTTGATAAACTTGGCAAGTAGAGACTTCTCCTCAATACCTAGACTATGATCATTGGCATGATACTTACTAATATAATATGGTATTAGGCATATGGCAATAATGAAGGAAAGTGTGGGACTTGAACTGACAATTCTTTGATTGGCAGTGAACAAATATCTATCGCTGCATAAATAGTACGGACGCAAGGCCGTGCCCAGGTTTTGATTTCAGGAGGGGTCCAAAATTTTTTTAACGTAATTTCTTAATGAATTAGTGGATAAATTTTTCAAACCATACAGGTTTACATACAAGAATTTATTTCGGGGGGGGGGGTCCGGACCCCATGGACCACCCCTCTGGGGTCGGCCATGTACAGATATACTGTATATCACAGGTTCGTGTAGATTTCACCTAAGGGTTGTGTAGACTAAAAAAAAAATATGCATTCGCGTGTATGGAACACAAGTGGTGCGGCTATGACAACACAAGTAGTCATTGCAACTTTAACACAAACTGTAGACTAACATTTACACCATTCTCTAGTGCTCATATTAACCAAATAGTTTAGATTTTACCCAACTTCAGCCACCAACACAATTTGTGTAAAAGGTACATAGCAGCGTTGTATTTTCGGCCCATTTTATTCGTTTGAAATTTACTCAATACCCACGGCTAGAAGGTACATTGAACACCGAGTAATACTGACCCAATTTTTGGCCTGCGTTAACAATAGTTTCGTGTAAATAGTCACCCTACACAAAATAGGTTGGTAGAACCCTATCATTGTGTAATGCTTACACTAATGACTTTACACATATCATTTTGTTGATGGAAACCAATTGCTACTCTTAGTTTAAAACAAATTTGGGTAATCTTTACTTTATTGGGTAATATCCAAACAAGTCCCGGCTTACACAGCGTGTGTAAGAAATATTTTTTTCAGTGTACATTTTGCTTCCTACGTAGTCTTTACCAACACACCATCACCATTCATAGTAGTTTCCCTCCCACTTCATAATAAGGGATTTAAAAAACGAGTCCCATAATCCTTCCATATAGCTGATAAGCAACTGCCCTGCTGCACGAGTAGCAGCAAAAGAGGTGTTGGTATTATAATGATTTAGCCATGTCAAATTTGCTTAATAACTATAATCCCCCAACAAATACAATTCATTCATACGGTGGCTGGGTATTATGGTAATCTAAACAAGATCGGAGAAAGAACATGCTCGAGTCAATATTAGCACAGGCTCACACCGTGACGGAGCAAAATCTCAAATGTCATGTCCAAATGTTAATACTTTTGTGGTTTTTGATCGTCGAGTGCCACAGACAATTGTTATGAAAGCCGGGCGAATTGTAGTGGAAGCCAATACAAAGAAATTGGCTCAAATGTTTGCGAGGATAGTAAAGTAGCCCCCCGTGAACGCAACAGGGCAAGATCCAGGATTTTCTCGTCAGTGGGGGCGGAAACTAGTGCAGTGCTCACGACGAAGGGGTCTGAGGTCTCCGACTCGGAGGAAAATGTTGAAAACAAAGGGAAAATCAGGCGTCTATGAATTTCACGTGGTTTTATTTATCTCCTCTTCTGGATCTGGCACTAGTACGATTGAAATGGGATACTCTTTAATAAAATTGATGAAATAAATAGATCAATCCAACCTTATTTGGCCTTTTCGAATCTGAACAACTATTCTAGAACTAGAACTTTTCGCTCTATGTTCTTACTACAGTGTCTCGGACTGTCTCCTCGAATAGAGTCTACTGCGGGCAGTTGCTTCCCCTTGAGCCCCGCAAAGACTGGTTTTTGCGGTACCCAACGTGTATAAAAGTGCTTCAATAACTGAGTGGGAAACGTCTCATAAAATATATAAGTGCTGGTCGATCTTCGGTGAAGTTTTTACAAATTGTTCCACAAAGAGGATTTAAAAATGTTGGTGTGGAAGGTTCCCGATGTAGTCCTGTTGGTAAAGATCGGTGGACTATGCCAGTCATTAAGTCGAGAAAGGAAAAGAATGGGCCAGCCTTAGCAGGCATGTTTTGCTTTAACTCAATGCAATGTCGTGCCACAGCATTTTTTTATTATTATAATCTTGTAACGCAAAAATATTCATAAATTGTGCGAAACAAGAATAACTAAACAACAGTCTTATCAGGTACCCATCACGCAGGATCTTGTGATGACTGCGGAAGGACACACACAATGAAATATTCATAATGCCGCGTTTTGCTATTTCGAGAATTCTGTAATTACTTTGGTATTCACATTTTGCGATTCGCATCGACACGACTTCTTGTACCTGAATGACACCTCGCCATGACCCCCCGGACCCCATTGGCGCAGGCAGTCCAGGTATATGGCAGTAACGTGCAAGATTTTGTTTCAGAGGGGGCGAAGAGGGGGGAGCAGCTGACCAAAAAAATGGGTTTTTAGCAGTAAATATAGTACATTAGTAGTTAGTTTAGTGCATAGCGCCTTCGCCGTTGACAAAAAATTGAATTTCTTAGTTAAAAGCTTAGCCGCTCCTTCTGTTATGGCCCTGATGTGTGGCCCCTTACCTCACCATGACCCCCCATACCCCATAGGCGAAGTGATGTGTGGCTCCCATAAAAATAAAAATAAAAATCATTGGTGACAGCTCATTTTTTGTCGATAATGTGAACGCCTGTATTGTGAAATATTGACAAATTGCTAGGATGAGTGATGAGAGGTTGACAGGGCACTGCTGAAACTGCCAATGTAGGCCATGGAACACTTCAAGTACGCTGCCATATACGACTTCTGTAGAAGACACTGCTGGGGGAAAAGTGATGTGTTATGGCACTGAAAAATCTGGGCTAACGGGTCGTGGTCGAAAGGACAAGCAGTGACTACTGAGCACTGAGCCTCTAAAATATAATATTTTAAAATTCGCCCCAGCGCAGGCACTGAGTTTGCCGACACTGCGTGTTACTTCAACTCGGCTCCCTATTCAGAAGATGGGGGCAACAGCCTGTGCTGGTGGATTACTTTGTATAAGGACATGCGTTCTGAGCATATCTGACAGATAGTTGGGAATGTCTGGCAAATATGGATACTTGCACTTGTGCTGTACTTATACTTTATAGTGTAATAAGATTACACCATTAATTTCAGTCAGTTGATTGGAAATATTACAATAGGTCTTCATATTGTGGTTATGTTATATATAAATATGCTAAAAAAAAAAATGAAACCCACTCCGCTACGAACAATAAACTATAGTATTATTATTAACATATAAGCTAAACTAATTAACTACAATAAAACTAGGCTCAGTTGACCCGTGCGTCATTAGTTGTTGGCGTAACACTTGCACAGTCATATACAGTACATGTCACTTGCCAAGGAAAATTTGGTAAATTTTACTTGAATCAAGTATTGTATGTATTGTATATCAAGCACTAGTGAGACCGGGTTGCCAGGTAACCCCAACTTCTTACCACGTACTGTATACGTTATTATATTTATTAGAAATAAATAAATAAATAATATGTATTTCTGTTAAATTTTACAATCAAGTAATCAACAAATAATCAGTAAGAAAGTATAAAGAAAATCAAAAATATTATCAGGTGTACCGCTGAGAGCCACCACCCTAACAAAGGCATCGGTAAGGACTGTTGTACGGCACTGCTATTCATTACCGTGATGAAACACTCAACAACTAAAACTAACACTCAAACTAACTAAAATTAATTTCGACTGAACCTCCCCCCCCCCCTTGGGGCTTAGAACCAAACAAATGGAACATGTAAGTTTTGACGTGATACACCACCATTCAATGTATTCTTGCAAAATGGAAGTGCCGTCCTGAATTCATTACCGAGACATTTCCAAAGGATGGGCAATGCCCTAAAAGTCGGTAGATGTACCTAGGTACTGTATATACTACAGACATACTGTTGGCAACAAGAAAATCCTCAAGTGAGGCTCTATAGGGTTGAGGCCTGGCTGTTTTTTAGCAGTACACAATATTTGGGACGTGGTAAGGAACATGACCGGCAGTCGCGTTTTCCCCTACCGGTTGGTACCAGGCTCTGCTCAATTTATTTTCCCGTGTCGGACCTCGTCCATTTGTTCCATAGTCCATGCCCCACTAACCGGACTATTGCGGAGCCAGACAAACACAAAGCTAAAGACTAAAATTATAGCACGAGAACTCCCAGGTGAATGCGGACTTTTCGGCGTTGCGGCCACGGCAATATTGGAATTAACAGCGAACATCAGTATAATTTTACGACTAAACAATCGGAGGCGCAACCCGTAAAGGGTCGTAAATCAAAAGCCAGTGTATTAGATGTGCACAAGGGCCCATTGTCGCACACAAAATGGCCGCCATTAAGTGGTGGGGGTTCTTGACATTATTGTTGGCCTATTATGATGGTTATAAACTGTCCGGACCACCTAGGGTCACGAGCTACTGGGCTTTTTTGGGTTCATTGATTTAAATATTGTCCGGTATATCCATGAGATTAGAGGTGAATAAGGCGCCCATTCCATTGACCGGCTAGGGCTATTTCCAAAAACAGTGACGTGGTAGCAGACATTCAAGACTTAGGTTGCGTTTCCACCGATCTCACATTGTAGAATGCAAATGACATTGACGGAAATTAGAATTTTTCTTTTTATAGAAATTTATTAAAATGTTTGTACTTAACATATCCCATGACGCCATTTTTTAATTTTAGTTTGTTTGTTTGTGATTTTACTGTATGACCATTGATCAATTTTAACTATGGCATAGAGGAAAATAAACATTTCCGTCAATTCTGCAATGAGGTCGGTGGAAACGCCACCTAAGTCTTGAATGTCTGCTACCACGTCACCGTTTTTGGAAATAGCCCTAGCCGGTCAATGGAATGGGCACCTAACGAGAAAGTCGTCGTCATATTCTTGCCAAGCAGTGTATTTGTATTAGAATATTTAGATATACTGTATGTCTCATATATAATAATTTCACGCATGTTGGATAAGCTACATGTGGGTCAATCTTTGCTAAGGCGCCCATTCCACCGACCGGCTAGGGCTATTTACAAAAACGGTGACGTGGTAGCAGACATTCAAGACTTAGGCGGGGTTTCCACCGACCTCGCATTGCAGAATTGACGGAAATGTTTATTTTCCTCTATGCCATAGTTAAAATTGATCAATGATCATACAGTAAAATCACAAACAAACAAACTAAAATTAAAAAATGGCGTCATGGGATATGTAAAAAGAAAAATTCTAATTTCCGTCAATGTCATTTGCATTCTGCAATGCGAGGTCGGTGGAAACGCCACCTAAGTATTGAATGTCTGCTACCACGTTACCGTTTTTGTAAATAGCCCTAGCCGGTTGGCGGAATGGGCGCCTAACAGGAGTCTCTTGACTGTCTTTTTGGCGTGTCTTGTAGTGGAGGCCGAGGCTCCTAGGGATAAAAGTACAGCAGACAAGAAAATGTTGAGGAGCCTGACACCTGCGAATGAATTGCGTGGTCTAGTAAGCTGGCTAGATTCGGGGAGAAATGGCTGTGCGTGGTAAGCTGAGGGACTATAGTTAAGATACAAAATCTGCAGCAGCCTCATCGGCTGGGTTGAGTGCAAAAAAATATTTAATAATTGTATTCACGGCGTTTGAGCACTTTATAGCTAAAATATGTGCATTTATTTTATTTTACCAATTTGATAGGCACCACGCGAATTGAGCCATGTAGCCTAGTGAATTGGAGCTAGATTTGTTCGCGGCTCTTTCTCGTGGTACTTTTTACGTTTTATTTGTTTCTTCTAGAATTTTCATATTTTGGTTAGTCTACATATTTTTAAATGCAAAACATACGCTTCTTTAATCTAATGTGCGGTGCGGTGGCGCCTTATTTGCTTCCAATAGCGGGTCGCCACCTCCCGCTGCCCCATAACTTGCTAAATTTCGAGGAATTCTTGTGTTATATCTCCGGTTCGCAACAGTGAGAATTTGTATTGATGTATTTTATATAATTTTTCACTATTTTGACTAAATTTCAACCTGTTCCTTACTTATACTGCTCATTATTATTATTTTGACGAAATTAAATGAGGTTCACACTTGTTATTATTCTTAATTTTCAATTTTTAAGTAAATGCATAAACATTAATTGTTTCAGGGCTTAAGTTTCCGGTAATTATTATAGCGAAGTCTCGAGTCTGCCTAGATTAGTTAAGTTACCATACAGACACACAGTTTACTATTATTTTTAACCCCGCTGTAGAGATCTCCTATTGCATACAAAATTGTTAAACTCTCTAAAAAACTCTAAATTATATAATCCTACATATATAGAAATAGAACATTGAAAGTAGGCACCTTTCACCATTGCCTTCACTTATTTGAATTGTGTATTTCAAAAGATGAGTTAAACCCTCTGGTATAAGATAGCGAATACCACTTCTGCAGTCCTACTAAATCGTTTACTGATTAACACCGGAAATATGATTAAATCACTCTCAGTAAGCCCCAATCGATTCTTTTGTTTTCAACAAAAAAGTGCAAAATTGAATTTAATAGATTGATCCTCGGCTATATTGTTCTCTCTTACATTTGGACAAGTTATTTTCAATTCGTAATATAATCCAAAATTGAAACTATAAATTTCAATGTATTTCATTCAATTATTAATTCTTGAATTCCAATAATTTATTAATTTGAATTTCCCGCACATTTTGCACTGTTTGGTTTAAAATAAATAAATAAATCAATTGCTGTTTATTCTGTATAATTTAATCCTACTCGCAGTGATTAGTTAATTAAATTAAAGCGGCATAGTATAGGTAGTCAAGACTACTCGTACGAAGTTACAATTTTAGAGACTTACCCGTATGTATTCGTTGGTGTGCTTTTAGGTGTGAACTTTTGGTGTAAACTTTGGTACAACCTGCAAACAAAATATCACATATTATAGTCCCCTCGGCAGTGGCTCCATAAAACATAGTTTCCTCAGATTACGTGATACAGCGTACCTTGCGGAATGCTAAACGGGGCTGAAAGTGTAAGCAGTAAAACAATAACCTGTTAGTTCCACCATTGGGATTACAATATACGACGGACTGGATGTTTTATTATTTTGGTAACGAAGTACCTGACCATAATAGTATGAGATTTACTGTTTCAACCACTTACATATGCGTTCGTCAACTTGGTCCATATATATGAAATTGTCTCCCTTGTAACTTTGGTAATATTTCCAACACATTAGAATAAAAGTAACTGAATAAGAAATTACGAAAAAAATATATAAAATTGTCAATGACGACTGGTCGAAACCGGTAGTGGCAGAATTTTATGTGTTTTTTCGAAAAAAAATTATTTAGTTACTTTTATTATAATTTGTCCATATATTAATGAAACCAAATAAATAAATACTCTTTAGCGGACATTAATATAATAACTTCTTCCATACTAAAGCAACCTAGCTGTGTTACGACTATTCTCCTATACACAACCAGGAAGGCCCCAAGACCGCCTGCTTTTCATGCTCTACAGCAAGTGAGAATCGAACCAACAACCGTTCAGATAAAAGTCCATTTCACCATACTAGAGAAAGACTGTCTGTGATACTACTTTCTTGCTAATTTTCAGGTAACCAACCGGACGTTGGTCGTATCGGCCCATAATAACCGTGGCACACATTGTTGTACGCCCCCACGCCATATCTTTAATCTAATCAACAAAATTGGTTTCGACCCAATTGGTTCGATTAAAACACCAAACTCCTAAATTCCCTAAAATTGGCAGTTTGTGTTGGAGGTCGGTCTGAGACGTAAACGTATGGTACCGAGTGCCGACATTGGGCACAACCTAGTCACGACTGGGTAACTACAATACCTGTGCCTAACCACAGCCATTCAATAGCTAGACCACTTTCCTCCCGTGGCGCTTTTCGCGATGAAGTTACAAACTAGACTATACCTGAATACCTATACGGGCTATACGTATACATTTTTATACTAGCCCTAACCTCAGCATTTCAATGAAGGAATGAATAATTATATATTGAAACACACAGTTCAATGCAATACAATTATAACTAAACTAAAAACACTTAAAATCTAACATTTAACTTAAATAACTAACAACAATAAAAAATAAAAATAAAAATTTACAAAACGAAATAAAATTAGTCCATTGTAAGAAACAATCGGCCAAAATTATTTTACGCATTCCCCAGAAACTCATCAGACTAATAAAACACACCCTCCACCAGGTAGGTGTGTAATATTCGCCTGAACTCCCTAGCCTCCGAACGCAATCTCTTAATGTGGTCCGGTAACTGGTTGAACAGCAATCTTCCCTTTATTAGAATAAAAATGTCGGTGGCGTGTCTTCGGGTTCGGCAAATGTGCAAGTCGATATCGGCCCGCCGGGTTTCACGGCCCGATATTTCTCCCACTCTTGTAAAGTTGGCTTGTGCGAGACAGTGCATTATGGCCGCTAGTATATACATGGAGGGAGCAGTAAGAATTTCGAGGCCTTTAAAGGCTTGCCTACATGACTCCCTCCATTTAAGTCCGGCTATAATTCTAACAGCACGTTTCTGCATGACCAATATTTTATCCATATTTGATTTGGCCGTACCTCCCCAGGCAACTAGATCATAGGATATTATTGGTCGAATAGTACCGTGGTAGACCATCATGAGAACTTGCCTGTCATTGGAGATTTGTGTAAACTGCCTTAATGCGAAGATATTCGTGCTAAGTTTGTGACAGGCGGCCATGAGGAGCCCATGTGACCTCAGCATCAACTTTGATGCCCAGAAAGTTGGTTTCACCAGCAAGAGGTATGTTAGATTCACCCATCACAACGTTTGGGATGACATCCGCTTTTCCTCGTAACTTAAAAACTACTCCCACCGACTTGAGGGGATTACAGACATTTTCAGACAGCCATTGCTGCACTTGGCACAAATCTATATAAGCATCTATTTCAATAGTTTTTATGTCTTGGCCGCTGAAACCCATAGTAGTTTCATCCGCATAGAGGGTAGTTACCCCTTTTGATGGAACTTTATGTATGTTGTTAATGTAGGCCACAAAAAGTATAGGGCCTAAAACGCTGCCATGGGGTACCCCTTTTGACATCGGTTTTATTTGGGGGTGGCAGTCTGAGACTGAAATATAATGGATAGCTAACCCCGTTTCCTCCCATTATATTACGTGTCTAGTTTGTCTCAGTCCTCAGACGACAAGCATATGACGATGACCTCTCACGGACGTGAGCCTGGTGGAGTGGTCCATTAAACCTTGTTCTCTAATTTGTACCGAAAGTCCCAGTTTTCGGACATTATTGGCATTTTTTCCACTGTCTATATTTTTTAAAAAGGTTAATTACTAACAGACACCTTAATGAATGGATCTAATTGACCTCTTCAGCTGCCTCTATACTCTGCAGGTAAGCAGTTGTAGTACCCGTGTTGAGTTACAAGTTACAACATGTCTTCGATCGCACGGTGTATAGCGGTATAGGGACTCATGCCACATATCAGACTTAACCAAGTTTTGTACGGTTTAAATAAAAATATTGTCAAGAATCTGTCATCAAACGCTCATGCGCACTTGCCGCTGTTTCTGTTCACTAATGCCCGGACGATCTTTCGCAAAATTTAACAGCACCAGTGTGCACAGAGAATAAGTTTTAAGAACAATGTAATTAAATATGAAGCCTACAAATAGGACATGAGTATGTTTGGGGGCACATATTTCTGGGGCACTAGGGAAAGTATAGATACCACACATGTACAGTTTGATGCACACAGGACACTGCTTTCCTGAAGAAAAAAAAAACCCCGCCTAGTGCCCCTAGCGGAATAATAGGTGGGATGCACTTGTTAAGAGAATAAGAATGGAAAACCGCGCTCTAGGTGTTGTAGTTCTGTGGTGCTAGGTCCAGTTGTGGTGCCCACGGGCACAGTTCAAGATTGGGTCAAGTAGACATTCGGGCTTATAATTTCACTTCATTGGCTTATCTCCTTCAGTTCTTATTTCATGGAAAAGTGTTTTCTTGCGTTCTCAATAATTGTTAATTCGTAATCTATCATGGGCAATGTTTCTAATGTACTGTATTAATTTGATTAAAATACAATTAGTAGGCCTAGTATGTAATTAACATTAACATTAACATGTAATAACAGCAGCCAATAGAGCATATTTTGCCAACCTAAAATTGCTCAAGTCAAGACTTATCTCTAGAGCCACAAAACTACGAATATACAAAACCCTTATAAGACCAGTTGCAACATACGTATCGGAAACCTGGAATCTCACTGTAAACGATGCCAACAAACTACGTGTACTCGAAAGAAAGATAATAAGGAGGATATATGGACCCCTTTACGAGTACGGAGAATGGCGTATAAGAAACAACGCTGAAATCGACGCCGCTCTCAACGGAGAAGACATAGTAAGGTTCATTAAAGCACAACGATTAAGGTGGCTGGGACACGTTGTAAGGATGTCTGAAGAACGCATGCCACGAAAAATGTACAAAGCAAGCATGACGGGAAGACGACTGCCAGGACGGCCAAGAAACCACTGGAAGGACGAGTTAGAGAACGACCTTCGCGAGTTGGGAGTCTCCAGATGGTGGAGCGTTGTGCAAAACCGAGAAGAATGGAGGAGTGTTGTCGAGCAGGCCAAAGCCCACCAAGGGCTGTAGAGCCGGAAGAAGAAGAAGAAGTATGTAATTGAGTTTAAGTTTTTTACAATAGTACACAACTACTATACTGCTTTACAATTTTACGCGGATGCATAATCAGCAATACAAAAATAGAAACCCTCAATGTCAGCAAATGTTTTAACTTCGTTGCCCAGTGTGCTGTTTTGATAGCAGTTTGCCAATCCACACCCATACACTTCTTCAATATTCTTTTGCGGGGAGCCTTCAGTCCTTTAATCTTCCCTTGGATTATTACATGCAGAAGATGATTCTTTCCGTTCCTCATCACGTAACTAAAGTATCTTAGTATCCGTTTCTTCACCGTCACCAGCAACTGGGTTTCTGTATACATTCGCCTCAGTACCTCAGCATTGGGGACAGTGGCGTAGCCAGAAATTTTTTTTTTTGGGGGGGGGTCCAGTTTTTATGCAACATCAATACATAAAGTTTGCCCGTTTACGATAGGACTTCGAATGGGGTGGTGTTTCACTTGCCCCCCCCCCTACTGTATTTTCGTAAAATAGTAGAAAAATAGGAAAGCCGTCCTCATGGGCGTACGCATCTTCTAATTAGGGGCATGATCTTAATTTCCAAGCACAAAAATAATTTTAAATTTTTATTATGACGGGAAATTTAAAAATGAGAGGTCTTTTTCAAAATTAAAGCTATTGCTAAATAGGCCAAGAACTTCGATGCTCCAAAGGAGATTGAATATTTTGGCTCTCCTCAGCTTAGAAAGAGATATTTTGAAAGATCTGAGCGTTGAATCTATAATTAATACATTTATTATATTATTATATTTATATAAATATAGACACAAGTCTATTTAAAATGAAATGTAAGGACAAGTAATATGCTCTTATTTTTTTTTGTTCCCTCTTTCCTAATCTCCTACTATACTCTAGGTCTACATCTGCAGTGCAACAGTGAGGGAAAGCCAATGTAGCTGCTTCCTTTGGTAGAGCCCCCACAGAGAACTGTGCCTTGGGGCTTCCGAAGCCTAAATCCGGCCCTGACTAGCAGTAGGCTATTACATATATGAAAAATCCACCCCATCTACAGCCTTCAATGGCTTGTGAGGCGGGGTGGGGTCCAAACAATACTTTACATTAATAGTATGATTTAGGTTAGGTGATAAAATTAATCATTATTATGTAGTCTAAACTGGAGGATAAGAATAAATAGGTTAAAAATAGGTACCGGTAAGATAACCGATGTTACTGTGTGATAATGGGGGACATAGACAGTTACTTGGGGAATAGCTTACTAAGGAATTGATTGCATACAATAGTATGCCATACAACAAAATGAAGATGTCACAGCATATAAACTCTGGCAAATAAATATGAACACAATCGACATCATACTATCATAGAATCAACAACATAGAAATTAAATGTTGTAGGCATAATAAACAAGGTGTCTGTATTACATCTACGCATGCGCCTCCGCCCAGATGACTATCCGTGTCCACCCAGCACGCATTTCAACGACTTTATGTACAGCAAGCTAGGTATAATATGGTAAACTACGAATGACGAATGGAGAAAAATTGTTAATGAGCTGTAGCTGTGGCTGTGTTGGGTATAGGTACAGCCGGCAAAGGTACTAACTAGGCTAGATCAGTTTAATTGCCTAAGTCCGCCAAGAACACACAGCATAACTTACAATAGGAACAAGGTTCACGTGGTTGGGATATGTTTGGAGAGTACGATTGATTTAAACGTGTTCCAAAAAGTCTTGGATGCCAAAATAAAACGATGGATGGCTTGACATTCATATCTTGGAAGATGTTATTATATGAAGCACATTGCCAACTGCAAAAGGAAGTAGAATTAGTTGAGGGATGTTGCTCCACAGGGACTGGATGGCAGATTATGATGATAATGACTTGATGAATATATTTAGGCTAAGCCGGGGAAAGGCAAGTTCGGGTGATGATGAAGGAAAATGATGAAAACTCAATATTTATATACAAACCATCACCTGCCATTTTTGCCTATCTAAAGTGACACACGCCCCCTCAAATGCAAAGGAAATCAATGGGTTTACTATAGAGGAGATTATGAATGGGAGAGCGGCGGCCATTTTTACTACGGAGGTCCATTCATGGAGCATCCATTGACCAGCCTGCAAATTTACACCTCACACGTCTGTGTCAAGAATAATTTAACTCTCTACTCAGTCCAAATTCGAGATACAAGTATACCGTGTAAATTGTAATAGATGTTAGGTATGCAAGTAAAGAATTTAACACATTCAGCAGGTATTGTACCTTAAAATGCCTTGTGGCACCTATACAACTGCATATGTATGTACTGCGTATGTACTGTATCTATGGTATGCCAGAAGAGAACTTCTAGAAAATCGACCATAACTTATATTGCCTAAAACGGTTACATAGCCTACAGGTACGTGGTACTTGTGGTCCAGCGGTTAAGACGATGCCCCGGTTAGGCGTAGATCGTGGGTTCGAATCCCACCACCCAGTTTTTCTATTTCTTCTAATTTTCGGTTATCATTGCTAAGTCGGAAAAAATATCACAATCCATAATTTTTCTTTTGAAAGCTTTGGAAAAATACTCTTCAAATATTTGAAAGCTTCGGACTCATGATTAAAAGGCTTTACAAATTGTTTAATAAGACCCAATTTTATATGCAATAGCGGCATTAATTTAGTCTTAGGATCGACAATTATTGCCTTCCACTTAACATTGCATTTTCCCACTTCATATGTACATGTTACAGGCCACGTTTTTGACGGTAGGTAGTGAGAGAAATTTTACCCCTTAATAATTTTTATGAAAAAACTACAGTACAAAAATAAAAACTCCCTATTATATGGTGCATGAAGTAGTCTTCTACATTTCAACTTAAATGAGCCAAATCTTCAGCATTAAATTGCGAGCTGCCAATATCCTATGGGAAGTAGGTCCTACACTCTTAAAAAGCATATTTTTTCGATTTGTAACTGCAATTTTTTATATACTGTATACTTTCATAACCAAATTTTATAATGTAAACCCCAGGCGCAATTAATTTTTTGTTGTTGTTGACCGGTGTAATCAGCTCCAGACTCATGTCACACGGGTGTGATGTACGAGCCTTCCCCACTCCTTTCTAACTTACTCCATCTGACCAGTCAGCATTTCCTGCGGTTCCCGTCCGACCCTCCTGAGAACCGTATGTGTTTGGTTCCTGGACCTCCTTCTTGGTCTCCTTAGAGAGAAATATAGGAGAGATAAGACTTTTGTCTAGCCAAAAAATTTGTTTTTTAATTTTTGGTGGTACCTGCCATATCTTTTACATTGACCGGTCGAAGACGAGACATTTCCATTTGTGGAACTCTAGGTCTCCCTTTTCGCCCTTCGTATACCCTATGGCCTATACCTTCAAGCTACATATTATGCATGTTCAAGCACCTGCTATCATCAACTAATCGGTTATCAACTTAATTCGAACGTGGTCTGAAAGTTTGAACACATTGTGTACGAACGAATAAAATAAATTCTAAAGACTTACCGGGAAAATCACAGTGATGAACCCTCCTCTTTTCCAACTCTGGATTATTCCGCCTATTAAACTTGAGAATCATAGGCATACTTGAGGTTTTGGTACACTGGGAGGGGTCGGGGGCAGGGTAGGGGGGTGGAGGAGTTCTTCGCGGGGGGCCTTGTAAGGACGCCCCTGGGGACCCGGGCTCGGACGTGGGCGGCGTCGGGGGGTGCACGTACATCAGTCTCGCGGGGGGAAGGTACCCTTGGTAGGCTGCGCACACCTCCACTTTGGGCACGAGGCAGGGCCCGGGGGCCGCCAGGTAGTCTTCGGGGGGGCCCGTGTCCGGCACTTCCGCTTTAATCGGTCCGAGCATGTTAGCGTTGTCGGGGTCGAGCTTCTGTATGCTGGACTCGAGGTCGTCCCACAACGGCTTGTACTGCTCGTCCTCGACCACATTGTTGAACCGCATGCCCGGTACATAACTGTTGTAATTCCGTTGTTGCTCGAAGATGTCGTCGATGTGCGGGACAGAGGGTTTCTCAAGAACTGGAGAATCATCTGCGTAGCGGGGTTGATATTTATCCGGCTCTTGCCGGCAGAATATGGTTTCCAAGTCCAAGTCCTGCAACGAAAAAAAAATCAAAAATCAGCAGTATACAGAAAACGACATCCAGCTGACAGGATTTGCCTTGGCAACTGGTTATCATTGAATTTGTGAACGTCTGGTCCTGTGGCAAACTGTGGTGACAGCGCAGGAGCAATGGACAACTTTCCTATGCAAATCCAAAATGACAGGCCTCACTCTCATTGGTTTGGCTCAAGCGTTTCTCCTATACAAAAGTTGTCCATATACCCAGGAAGTCTACTAGCAAACCCACAAGTTAAAAGCTTATACGTATGTATAGCCTTCATCATAAGGTGGATAGGTAAACCAACTTTTACGACAGCCCTGGTGTGTACAGCAGGTATCCTAATATACAGTGTACGGACCTTATCTGTAAAGTATTAAAATCAAACAAATGCCAACGATAAAGTGTACGGACCATTTCATTGGCTGATATTTCATATTTGAATTATTTAACAGCTTTGGCTAGGCATTGCATCGGACAACGGAGAAAAGCTTAAGCATCTCACGAATTGATTTCCAATAGAAAGTTTTGTGACTAGAGCCGGAGAGCATGCGTAGCCTATAGACACAAGAAAGATCTCATTTTTTCGTCTATATTCACCACATATCCTCATAATAATATAACATGGAACTCAGCGACAATTAAGTAGCTGCAAAGTGGCCACACAAAAGGCAATAAACGATTAGGAGCGGGTCCCTAAAAGGTAGGCCTACATCTCCACCAGGTGCAGGCGCGGCTAATTGCTTTTCATTTAGAGATGAGTTCTAATGAAAAAACACTCTGCCAGATTTTCACACCGACTGTCATAAGTTCTCACCGCTGAAAACGTATACGAGGTGGTCTATGAAACGTTTTTAATGTTTCGTGATTCGGAAAGCACGTTCCCTCGTGTCCACGATCTATAAATGTCGGCCGAGTGATATCTGTTGGCGGCGGGAAAACCAAGTTCCGACAACGTGTCTGCACAATCCGGATATACCAGGCTACAGAGCTCTTCATTAGTGCCCTGTGTGCCTAGGTATACTGTGCACAGCTTTCGGAATGCATGTCACGCATGTGGAAGCACAGTGATTCAGCGGGTCTACTGTGCCGTTTAGTATTAACTTATTCCTGGGGTTAAAAATACACACAAAACAATTTTGAGTAACACTTTCCACTGTAACATTACCTTGTTTAAATTTTTAATCCTATTGTAAACTCTCGATTTGCATTTTGCAGTAACAACAGAGAGATTTACACAGTGCGTAAATTTTTCAACTCCAGTAGGCCTACTATGCCGTTTAGTATTAGGCCTAACTTATTCTTGGGGTTAAAAATGTAAACAAATTTATTTTGAATAGAACTTTCCGCTCTAAAATTATCTTGTTTACATTTTTAATCCCAGGTTAAGATTAAATATAATTATTGCCATAATGCCATCGCAGGCCCGCTGGTCGCACTATACAACTATACCATCCAATGTTAATTCAATAAAGGATTCAAATTATGCGAAGAGCGAAGAGATAAAATCATAGCAGTTGCAAATAAGACGACACAAATCTAGTGGATTTCCAAATTATTGTTGATATATATATATATATATATATATATATATATATATATTTTATATGCTTATACGGATTAAGACAAAATAGACCAATGAACAAATGACCAATAAATCCCTGACAAAGAGCTGTAGCAGCTGTACACAGTCTTTCATCGTATTATGCACCGACCACAACCCATCATACGAGTGATAATGTCTGATGAAAACAGTTTTAAATTAACATTCAAACATTCGAGAGTATTCAAAAATTTGGTTTTGCTTATCTTATTAAAGGCCTTTAAAGTTTTAAAAACAGACTTCAACATTTTAGATCCATAATCCTGCCATGCAAAAGTCAAAGAACAGTAAACTCCCATACGAAACGCAACCCATTAGCATTCCAATCCACAAAATATTCCGCTGCCATTATAATGCCTTGCAACAACCTGTATGCGAAATATGCAGTACATTCCCAATGATACATAATATAGGAGATCGTGGAACTAATAACAGCTCTCGCGCCTCCTAATGACATCTTGCGGATAATAATACCAACTACTAGTAACACAATATGCCCTTATCTAGCCCTTGACCTTTCTGCAACCTTCACAGCTCTGTGTAGGACGTCGGTGAAATAGATCACCTTGGAGAGACATAAGCATCATTTGGGTGATGATCGGTCCAAGAATAATGACGACGTTGACGTCAAGACTTTTCCACGTCAGAGACTTGTCTCCGACGTCCCCACTCGAAACCTAGTCGAACTAGTTGAAGCCGCAACAAGAAGAGAGATTAGGAATTAGAACATCTTCCTCGCTTCGTTTGTGCAGTTCAAATTTTACCGCAACATAGACATTGGAGAAACATTGCCAATAAAATGATAAAAACTTCTCACTTCTCCACTGGCCACTTCATTCCTATTCAGACCTAAGAATAATAACGATGTCGACGTCAAATGCTTTTTGAGAGTCCGGGAATAGTCCCACCAAAGAAAATGATGTGGCAGTCGGTCAATTATACAGTCCGTGTAAATTATACGGTGCCAAACTGCGGTGCGCTCACTCAAGTGGGCAGTAACGCAAATGTCTCGCGCGTGCTGTTTAATGGTCACCTACACCAGTTTTCACGGTTGGCGTGCGATGGCGCTGCTTGTCAAGTTAATTGCGGATTAGCTACGCAGTCGCAATATCGGCTGAGATTTTCGTTTAGCGGGTGGTTACTCGATTAAATTAATAGCCTGACAAGTAGTCTGTAATGTAGGTCAAATTTGTTATGAGGACATGCATTTTGTAGAGATATTCCTGGCTGACTGACATTAGCATAACGCGGATAATAAACATTTTACATAATTTACAAATTCTCTAAGAAAATGAAAAGTTGTTATACATGTTGTATATTTGTACTGGTAGATTCCCATTTCCCTACACCTCTTCCAGCTGAGTTTTTCTAAAGTCCTGGTCCCTATCCAGAGCAACTAAGCTTAAAATATACAAGGCACTAATTAGACCGAAGCCGAAGCTTGACTGATAACTGCCGCTGATGCCACGAGACTATGAGTAAATTCCATTGTAAGGCGCACATACGGAACCAATAAAGAGACTCTTTGGTGGAATGCGACCTGCGGAAGATGTCAGGGCGGCTTGGCAGACCAAAGACCGGCATGTCTACTCATTGTCTAGAGAAAAGCCAACAATCCAATCAAAAGTGTAATACGAGAAACCGCAGAGCATCTAATTTCCCAAGACAACGAGGAAAAATAATTGCCCCTCAGCTACCGCAGCATTAGGCATTAGCAGACAACATAGATAAAGATATAAAGTTAAACGTTTATGGAACAAAGAGTATTGGTTGTGCAGGTTGTTTCCAGCGAGTGCACACGTCGGAACAAGTCTCGACAGGGGATTATTACGTGTCAAAGCGCTTGACTTTTTAATTACAGAGACCAACCCATAGCCACAAGACCATTGATCACACTTACGCTCTCTGTCAATCATACACGTCTTTATCCATGCCGTTTGAATGGCGAGTCCCCCTCCCGACTAGTTAGGATATGCCCGTCTGTTTTGATTAGGTGAATGAATAATTTGCGGTGTTGTTATCGCCGTGTACAAAACGCCCGGAACAGATAGACATATGTGTTTTAGTGTCGAATATAAAGATGATTTTGGCAATGTTTCGAAAGTTCTCAATGAAAACTCATCGAGAATGTAAGCTTTTAATCATTGCGACAAATTTTTGACATTGTGGTATTTCAATGCAGGACATAAAAACAAAAACCCTGAAGTATGAGTATTAATTACCGAAGGGGATATGTTAGAGACACCAATCTAAATTTTGGAGTTTACTCCTTAAGAATCGATGCTCATGTTTAGAGGCCCGGTACAAGAATTATATGAGGGGTGATCGCAGATCGCGTTACGTTTTCATGTAACGTTTCGTGCGCAACCTATTGTGCGCAGCTTCAAACAAATGCCACCTCGGCAGGGGGCCCAACAACATCTGGCCCTACAGGTACCTATTGTGTATTTCTGTTCAATACACGTTTTGATTGATTCATTGATTGATTGACGTATACATGAGCATGTGCGATTTGTATTTATTGGATATTGAATTATTTATGTAGTTTATATAAATATATATAAACTACATATATAATCAGATATATGTATTTAATCTAATATGAATTATAAAGCGCATTCCACGATAAATAGACAACTTTTTAACCTAACCAAAAATTATTATTTTTTCGATATCTATAATTTCCTCATGGTTATTACAATTATTGTTTATTTATTTTATGAATAATTTCAATAATAATAATAATAAGCAATTAGACAATATTATCTGATTAATCAATGATATTTTTTCTATATCATAATGTTTTTATAAAATTTTCTTTCAAAAAGTTTTATTTTTTAGCATTAGTAGTATAGAAAGGGCGGTTCTGGCACAAAATCCCAGCTATCCCATCTATCCCACCCCGTCGTGCTATCCCCCGCGGGTGGTCTATCTATTTTTGTGTGTTATCCCTCGTGGGTGGTCTGAGGTTCTGGCACAAATCCCACCCCCCGTCGAGCTATCCCATCTATCCCACCCCGTCGTGCTATCCCCCGCGGGTGGTCTATCTATTTTTGCGTGTTGTCCCTCGTGGGTGGTCTGAGGTTCTGGCGCTTACCCCACCCCCTGTCGAGCTACCCATCTACCCCCCCCCCCCGTCATGCTACCCCTCGCGGATGGTCTGAGGTTCTGGCGCTTATCCCCCCCCCCCCATCGAGACCCGTGGGTGGTCTTTCTATGGCCCTATGATTGTTTTTTTTTTTGTATAATTACTAATTTGTGAGACACAGAGTTATATTTTTTTTTTTTTTTTATTTTTATTTTTTTTTTTTAATGGTGTTAATTGAATTAAAACATTTCTTTCTTCTTCTTTCTTCTTCGTGGGTGGTCTTTGTACCCCGCCGTGCTTATCCCGTTGTCTATCTATCTCTGTACCAGGTGGGTGGTCTATGACGCACCCCCCCCCCCTCCCCGTACAGCGTACATCTAGAATGTTCCAAATGTGTCGTTACAAAAGGCATCGCCTTGGGTTGAGGAGCTTAGTTGAAGCCAAACCTTCATTCAAGACTCAAGTAATACCACTTTATAAGTAAAATTGTATAATCTTACAACATGACATCTCTATTCAATAAAGTTAATGCCATCAACCAAGTAGCCGGGCCTACCATACCAATGCGAAAACTAGTGATTGGAGTTAAATACCTAATATTGAAAATAGTGCAAATCGAAAAAACAGAATATGGACCAGCTGTAAAAGTCATACTGCGAGGATTGGAAAAAGAAGTCGTGGAATGTTTTGTGCCTCAACAATATCTGCCAGCCTTTCAACAAAGTGAAGTTACTCCAGGAGCTGAGATGTATCTTATCGTTTCAAGCCATCGGGGAAAAAATAGTGTCAACCTACAGATCATAGAATGAATATTTCATGATGTATTATTATTGTAAACTACAGAAATAATGTAAATATATGAATAATTTCTATATATATTTTTGTTCTTGTTTTATTAATTTCATAACTAGTTTTAAGCTTACAGTTAGATGATGATGAGTATTAAAAACTAATGTTTGAAAGAAACAAGCTATTGCTTCAGTCATAATCGAGTACTTGAACGGTGAAGGGTTATCATAATCATAGACTATGAAATGATGTAAATCAAATAATTAAACGAGTACATTAGCTAATTTTAATAAATCTATCCGAAGCATAGGTTTATGGGAAGTATTGATTTGGTAAATAGTTAACCGTGTGCAGGTTCAAACCTGTTGTGAATCACCAGGTGCATATAACTCTGTACAGCCGTCTAATGGTTCAGACAAACAACACATTAATAAATCTACCCCTCGCGGACAGTCCATTGTAAGCTAATGTGATTTTTGTTTTCGTAAATCTATCCAACACTTATATTGAAGGGAAGTATTGATTTGGTAAACAGAGTGCAGGTTCAAACCTGTTGTGAATCACCAGGTGCATATAACTCTGTACAGCCGTCTAATGGTTCAAACAAACAAGCCATTAATAAATCTACCCCTCGCTGACAGTCCATTGTAAGCTAAAGTGATTTTTGTTTTTGCATCAGTTGCAATCGGTCGTTAGAAAATGAAGGGTGTCTTTACCACATATTATCCGCTTCGTGATGGACAAAGTGTTATTGTTGGATTACAATTAAAAACATCAGAATTCGAAGTATACGTCGTAGTTGTTGATAAAGATCAGGAAATTGTATTCAATATGATTGAATGGGAGTTCTGGTGTGCAACATTACCATTATTTCGATTATATCTCCGTAAGAAAACAGTGTGCTACAACGGAAATATACTATGGACACCTAATTTCATCAAATCAAACCTGACGATGATGTTAACGAATGATAATGAATTGGAAGTGAAGTCTCCATCATCACACATTAAGCTATCTAGAGTAAATATTGAGAACATACAAGCATTGAAAGCTATTCTTCATATTGTATGCTGTGAGTTGGAGGAGAAGAAGATGCAGGCTAACTTCCACTTAAAAAATATCTTGAAAGACGTATACATGGACTTGGAAACAGATGACGTTTCAATGGAAGCTTTTTTACAGTTTGTGCAATCACCAACTCCAATAGTAGCAACTATCGAGGATGTTCGTTGTAAACTAGTGTCGAAGAAGTATCGAAATCAATCAAATCGTATATATTTAGAAATTATAACCATCTATGAAAATGAATTGTGCTCTGTGATACTTAAGCACTGGTTGGAGCGACCTCAAGTCAGTATGAACCAGACTGTTGAACATGATGAAACCGCTGGGAATAGTTGAGTTTCAAGGTTTCAAAGATAATGAAAACAATTTCATCATCAAAGAATTGGCTATGGGCTCTGCATACGATGACCAGTATGAGCATTGGTTTTTCCGTCCACCCTTTCCATTCGCCAATCTTACAGCTCAAGTAAAAAGCAGCAACACATGGAGCACAAATAATCTCCATAAACTTCGTTGGGAAGAGGGGAACGTGAACTACATTTGGCTAAAGAACATTTTACTTGAGTTTGCTAATCAGTATACTAGAATTGCTACTAAAGGAGGAGAGAAGCAAGTATGGCTTGCAGGAATACTAGAACGTGTTGTATATGACTTGGACTCTGTGGTTCTGGCAAGTTTTCAGAAGTTACCACCTGTAGAAGCTAAACAATGCATTCACACGGGAAACTGCGCGTTGATAAATTTGAAGAAACTACAGAAATGGTTTCAAGATGTCTATTGTTTCATTGATCATGATGAGGTTGATTAAAATAAAGTTATATTTATAAAATATCAGTTTTATTAATCCATGTAGGTTTCGGGAAACCAAGCCATTTCACATATAATTTATCCTTAGATTTTTTCAAAACTTTCTCCACCAAATATACATCTGGATGCTTGGTTTTCTGCAACTCTTCCATATACCATGAGCCCAAGATGGGTTCGCCATCCATAGCCTCAAGGAGATAGGTGGTAGGTCGAGTAGGTTGTACTAGACGCACGCGAAATACTTCTGTAGACCAGTTCGGTTGGTAACCCTTCTCAAATAAGGCTTTTTGCTTGCTGATTCTGACAGGATCACCCTCTTGAAATTTCTGTTTGATAGTACCTTTCACATCAACAGCATTATACATGGATAATAATTTTGCTTCATGTTCTTCTCGCACATCAGCAGGACACATGTTAATCGTCCTATGCTTGGTAGTGTTATATTGTTGCACTAGACGAGGTAGTAAATGCAACCACTTATAATTTCCCTGCAAGCTGAATTCCTTCCACATTCGATTTTTCAGAGTGCGATTCCAGCGTTCAATAATTGAAGCTTTCAGTGTAGAATACGTAGCATAATGATTAATGCTATATTGTTTTAGAAGACTTTTCATTCGCATGTTGAAAAATTCTAGTCCCATATCTGACTGGAGGTGAGCAGGAGCTTGTGGAGCTCTATTGAGAATTTTTATGAAAGCTTCAGTAACATTCTTCATAGATTTAGTTTTTACTGCTTCTGCATAACCGAATTTTGTGAATGCATTTATCACTGTTAGAATATATTTATATCCTTTATTAATCCTTGAATATGGAATCATTTCCACTAGATCTGCTTGCCATAAATCATGCATTCCTTTAAGAGTCACATGACGTCGAGGATAATTCCGTCGAGCAGGCCGATGAATTTCATCAACCAAAGCTTGCTTCATTGAATAATATTTGCTTCTCGCAATTCGCTTATAATATCAATGATTTCGTTTTGATGACTTGTATGTCCTGCAGCATGTGATGCATTAAGTAAGTGTAATCGTTCTACCAGTTCATTTGGATCGTTCCAATACCGGTATTCACCACCAGATTTTATCCCAAATAGCTGTTTAATAATCTTTTGATATTTATAACGTTGACTGCCCCTCAGACGACCACTAGTGGTTAAATGAGCTCCAGTTCTTTCCAGCATATCTTTATAAGCTTGTAAATCTTCCGGAGTATAGTTTTCAGGCTTGTTCAAGGTTAATAATTCATATAAGCCCAATGTACCTTGCCATGTTTTATCTTCGATTGTGATTGAATCATCTTCATCATTGAAATGTACAGGGTATGAACCCAGCCTAAATATACCTTCATTACTTCGTGTTAGTCCATAGTATGTATCAATGGTTTTCCTATTATAATGATCAGGTATAAATAAGTCTAAATATTTGCTAACTCCGGGTTTATTTATTGTTTTTTCTGGTGCTGTCTGTTTGTTCAACTCAATTAATTCTTGTAGTGGTTTCGAGACAGGTTTTAACTTTCGCTCTTGCTGAGCAGCCTCATTGTGTAGATCACGTTTAAGATTAAGGTACTTTTGCTGCAGAGCTTTGCGTATGTTGACAATATTCTTGATAACTTTAGTATCCATATCTACCTCACCGAGTCACAGTTGAATGAATAATGATGAGTTGAGTGTTAAGCAGAGTTATTTATATCTTTGAAGTAGTGATCGAATCCCTGCCGATATCGTCCATCGTTTAATCCAAAATCTTTTGCAATAACTAGGAATGCATGTGACTCTTTCCATGCTTCGGCGCAGAGTTTCATGAATGTCGCTAAATCCATATCCCCCGCAACATGGTCTCTATACACATTCTTTATATTAAGTAAATCCTGTTTGAATAGCACGATAAAATTCAAATTGTCTCGCAACAAATGTTTTGGAATAGAGGTATAGGTCTGAGTGAGATAGAAGCAATCAATCCCTTTATGACGACCCATACAGTAGACATTTCGAATTTCCGTTTGTGATTCACATGAAACATCGTCGAATATTAGCACAGAGTTAGGTTTGATGTCAGAGAGTGGTGTAACCGAATCGCTTGACCCCGTAAAAGTCATCCCACGAATAGAATTTACATTTTTCTCAAGCTGCTGGTATTTATGTTGAAACAATGTTTTGCAGAATAAGTATACATTTTCAAATCGTAGCCCAAACGGATGATATACCATACTGCATAGTAGGCTTGTTTTACCACAACCTGATGGCCCGCAGATTGCACCACGAATCGATCCGGGGAGTAAAGGTCCATGCTTTCTATTACTCCGTACATCTTCATCTTCTTGACTTAGAATCACACTGAACTTGTGTCTCTGTGGTACGAGCTTCATTATATGACTGATAAAAAAGTTATAAATACCACTGTATATATGTATTTTACTCATTCACATTTGAGAATGTCTATGGTGAACAGCATAATTAATAAGTTACCATTTGAAGCACATATCCCCGGCTATCAATTCTGCGGACCAGGCACCAAGTTAGAAAAACGATTAATTCGAGGAGATCGAGGGAGAAACAAACTTGATCAAGCTTGCCGTGAACACGATATAGCTTATTCGCAGTCATCAGATATAACTAATCGACACGTAGCGGATATAAAATTAGCAGATCAAGCGTGGCAACGTGTTAAGGCAAAAGATTCATCTATAGGGGAAAAAATTGTCGCTTTAGGTGTGACAGCTGCAATGAAAGTTAAACGAAAGCTGGGATTTGGGCTGAAGCGGAAAGTATCCTTCAGATCACTATTGACTTCAGCGAAGAAAGCGATAAAGCTTGCAAAACCACCCACTGTGGCGGATACAATCAAGATTGCTTATAAATCTGTGAAGAAATCAAAGGGAAATAAGGTGAAACTTCCCCGAATCATACCTATTGCCAAGACAGGTGGTATATTACCACTTATCCCGATATTTGCGGGGCTTTCTGCACTAGGCGCTCTCTCTGGTGGTGCTGCAGGAATTACATCAGCTGTTAATAAAGTCCATAGTGCACAGAAAAAGTATGAAGAAATGAAACGTCATAATCAAACTATGGAATCTATAGCTATTGGGAAAGGCTTGTATTTAGCGCCACATAAGAAGGGGAGTGGACTCTACTTGCATCCTTATTCAAAAAACTAAGTTGCATGCCTCGGAACCGTCCAATGACTAATGTGGAACTTATAAAATTCACCGCTAACGTTCCTCATTTTCGCGGTGTGTTCATGCGAAATGCATTGCCTCGCATACCATGGAAACATAATGAAGCTGGAATAATTAATTTAGATGATGCTATAGGACCTGGTACACATTGGGTTGCTTACCGAAAGATTAGAAACCGAGTTATATACTTCGATAGCTTCGGGGACTTACAACCACCATTGGAATTGAAACAATATTTCCACAACTGTACAATATACTACAACCATCAATCGTATCAAACCTATTCAACATCAAATTGTGGGCAGTTATGTTTAAAATTTCTCTACATGAAAGATCCATTTTCCATACTATTAAAAGTTATATAAGTTATGAATATGTTTGATTTATTGCATTATGTCGCTAGCATTGACATTGAGCGGTAACGACTCATTGCTAAGTAGCAACTACTTCCCACCGATTGTACTTGAGGGTGCATGGGAAATCGGTTTGCTTGACCTCGAAACATACAATTCAATTCCTAATCTCTCAAATGGTGTCGTTAAAATTGTAAACAATTCAATTCCTCCGAAGACTAGAATAATTGAAATACCAACTGGATCCTACGAATTGTTAGATGTAGTCAAGTATATTAATCAAGTGTGGGGTTCTGAAATCATACGGATACGCGCAAATCGGAACACCCTACATTCGGAAGTTATGATAATACATGAAGACTTTGAAATTGAAGTAAATGAAGAACTAGGATACCTGCTAGGCTTTGGTTATGATGTGATGACATTTTTCCCTGGAGAAAGATATGAATCACCACATAGCATTAAAATATCCAAAGTCAATGCAATTCGAATTAATTGTAATATTACAAGTGGATCATATTTGAATGGTAGACCATCACATGCCGTTCATGAATTTTATCCTAATGTACCACCTGGCTATCGGATTGTTGAAGCACCAAATACAATCATCTACCATGCTATAAATACGAATGTACTTACAAGTCTAACGTTAGACATTGTCGATCAAGACAACGAGACGGTTAATTTCCGAGGAGAAACTATTACTTTACGTCTTCATTTACGTAAACGACAATGAGAGTATATATTGCACAGCGGTATGCACCATACATCATTCCACATCGGACTTCCACGCAAGCACGTTATATTCGGCTCACTAACGAGAACAAGCAATATTTACAATCAATAGGTTTTAAAATCCACGATGACATCAATACTAAACGTGAAGGAGTCCATTCTCGTGGATGAGAGTTTAACGCGTTATGAATACCATAAGATTGCACCCTATTCATCAAGTAGTCTAAATAATAATGATGAAATTCGCATACCAATCCATCAACAAGATATACTTACTCTACCATGTGAAAGCCGACTGTATATTGAAGGGGTGCTAGAAAAAGGTGTGACAACAATTGCTTATGAAGATGAAGACGGGCTTAGCGCTAATGCTATGGCACACTTATTCTCTGAAATACGCTATGAACTCAATGGGATAACTGTTGATCATGTGCGAAACCCTGGTATTGCTACTCAGCTTAAAGGGTTAGTATCATTCACCGCTCAAGATGCACAACGTCTTACAAACAGCTCATTTTATACCAATGCCAATAAAACAGAGAGGAACTTTAATTTTTGCGTGCCATTGAAAATGCTGTTTGGATTTTGCGAGGATTTTCGACGAGTTCTACTCAACGTTAAACAAGAACTTGTGTTAGTGCGATCACGCAGCAATCTGAATGCCATGCGGGATCTTTCAAACACTAAAGACTTAACATTGAAACTAACTACTGTGCTGTGGGAAATACCTTTCGTAAGTGTGAGTGATAGCCAACGTCTTGAATTGCTGAGTGTACTAAGGGAAAACGTGCGGTTGCCTATTGGCTTTCGAACATGGCAACTGTATGAATATCCAAACATTCCCTCATCAACATCATCAATTAATTGGCCTGTGCGCATGATTTCTTCAAGTGAAAAACCACGGTTTGCTATTATTGGCTTCCAAGCTGCCCGAGCGGATGATATTACGAAAGACGCTAGTGCCTTCGATCAATGTGCTATACAACAAATGCAACTATTCCTCGGCTCAGAATGCTATCCATACCATCCGCTACAGGCGAACTTCAACAAAAAGGCTGTCGCTGTGTTGTATGAAAATTTTCTCAATTTCCGGAAACACTACTACATGCAGGATGAAGCAGCCCCAAACGTTTCCCGTAGTGAATTTCTAAATTCATACCCGATTTGGATTATTGACTGCTCGCGACAGAATGAGCTCATTAAAACAGGTGGTGTCGATATACGTTTGGAAATTCATGGCCAAACTAATTTCCCTAATAAAATGAATGCCTACTGTCTACTCATCAGCGACTGCTTATATGAATATGTACCTTTAACTGGTATTGTACATCAACTATTGTAAATGAATGTAAACCATTTTATGATATAATAATTTTATAATACATATATTTTAAAAGAAATCAATGTCTTTTCATATAATCACTTAAAACAAGCTTTTAAGCCTAAGACTTATCTATAATACAATAATGACCATGAGCTAAACGAATGTAAACCATTTTATGATATACAAATTTTATAATACACATATTTTAAAAGAAATCAATGTCTTTACATACAATCACTTAAAACAAACTTTTAAACCTAAGACATATCTATAATGCGATAATGACCATGAGCTAAACTATCAATTCCATTACGACACACATACCGTTTATCATCATAAGGACTAAGAGTGACTTTTTGCTGTTTAATTGTAAAAAGCTTATGATCTCTACTTTGAATACGGAACATTGGTTTACGTGAGTCTTTTGCTATGCAAGGCTTAAATAAGGTATTGTAATAGTCTTGATGGTTAATATGATGTTTAAGGGTTGAACGAACTATACCTTTGCCCACTTTCTTCTCCTTTCCCTCCTCTAAAAGGGAATACAATTTTGGGCGTAAAGCAACACATTGTAAAATGTGAGATTGAGCATTTTCATCTTTGAACGTTCCCACTTTCTTTTTATTTTCAATATTGTATAAGAGATGGTTCGGAGGATATACTGAGTTATCAAATAAATGGGGATATGGTTTTAAATCAGTGTACAAATCATCACTCTCAACCTCATAAACGAGCGAATCTGTATCTGTTAAAATCAGTGCAGCTTTATCACCATACATTTGTTTTACAAAGTTATAATGAAATTCGTACATAACTACCTTGGATAGTTCGAGAACGGTTAGGCCAATAAATATTGGCTTGTTTAGCAAAATATTAGTTTTTTTTGACCGGACTGCTATTAAATCGTTTGAAAAAATCTTAAAATCTTTAAATGCAGGGGATGAGATAAGTTTACGAGCTCGTTTGGCAGTGTTAACTAACTCTAATTTTGCGTGATTTCTAACATTCTCCATTGTCTTCCCATACATACTATTAATTTTCAATTTATAAAAATCCTTCTCGAAATCATTACAAGCTAATTTCCGTTTTTCTGTGTTAAAATCGATAAAGGGTCGCATCCAAGCGCTTTGCTTAAAAGCTAAAATTTTATGTATACATTTTAATTTTAATCCCAATTCTAAACATTGCTTCAAATTTCGATAATGTATTATATAGTTGTGTTTATCGTTTAAGTTGGGAATAAGCTTTGAGATGTTGGATGTTAAAGATATATCATTTTCAGCGAGAAATTCCTTACAATAGGGGGAAATCATGTCTGATGTTACAACACAATGTTCAGCTGCTAGTGGGTATTCATTATGTAAATCATGTAATTTTTGTGGATATTCCATGTCCACCTGTAATATGAACCCATCATCGCCCTCATCAGGTGCGAGCATTACATTAAAGTTTTTGATTTCTTCCTCCTCCATCCAGCGAAACCCACTAATAGGTAAAAATTGACGCATCGCATGTCCGTATAAGTTAGTGCAATCCCAATATACTATAAATTTGGATGGCTTATTTGAGTCAAATTTTTTTAAGTATTTATTGTTGCTTTCCGCAAATCTTTTAGAAATCATACTTATACCCCCGCGAATCCCAGCCTCACAAAACAAATACATATCAGGTTCGCTCAATAGCTCAAGTTCTACTCCTGTCATTTTCAGACAGCTCTGAAGAGCTAGCCCTGGTGCTGTGTACATGTGACAAATTTCGAGGTTATCGTTTTCAAAACATAAGGCTCTAAAGGCTTCAAAAACATCGCAAAGGAGAAGGGTGTCTGTTAATACATACAAGTCTTGGTATTCTCCTAAATTCTTTATACTAAAAGCATTCCACACCTTTTGAGCATGTTCATATTTTTCTTGTGAAATCCCCTCTTGAGTTAATTGACTAAAAAATGCATCGATTGGAGGTAAGTGTTCCTCATTAAATTTTGACTCGTGCGTTATATATTCATAGGGGAAGACACCCTTCCTCAACATCAAGTCTAATTTTTCACCCTCAAAACATGTTTTCATAATTTTAAATTTGTTTTTATTCGCATCAACAAGATTTTTAACTAATGAATCTAATGAGGAGGCCATAAATTGATAAGTGTCTAAAAAGCGTAACTCTCCAATACTAAAGGCTATATATTCCTCCATAGTTTTAGCTATACAAGTAATATTCATATTTTTTAGTTTCCCAACCCCTTCCATGATAAGATGGCCATCATAATGTTTTAAGTTATGCATAAAAACGGGGATATGTTTTGGAGTTCGAAAATTGCTCATATTACAGACATTATGTAATGCTTGTCTATATTTCCCCGTTATATGGCAGTGGTCTATTACACGATCAGTTCCTAGTGGTTTTTGACAAACATTACAAATGACAGAGTTTTTAAAATTTTCTCTATCCTCGTCAGTCATAATTACTGCTTTAATATTTTTATAAATTTTTAAAATTTCATCCTTAACATTTAATAACGATTTCAAAAACACATCAACAGCATTGGCTCCCCTGTAAACTACCGGTTCTTTAAACTTATTCCCATTGATATCTACAACAACATAACAAAACCCTGATGGTATATGTGCAGATAATTTTTCAGTGTTACAAATAGTCCCTTCAACGGGACTGAGAATGCTCTCGAAATCGGCATATATTCTATATGCTACAGGGATCATATATTGTGGCTTATCAAATTTCATAGTGCTTTTCTCCTTAATTGGAAATGTGGTTTTTTGAGGATCATGTCTTGAGCAGAGTGGCTTATGTTCATGTAAGCGTTCAGCACTACTAAAGGCGTGTATGCACCAACGACAATAAAACTTTTTTTGCTCATGTTTAGTGATTGAGAAATTAAGTTTGTTGAAATTTTTAATAAGACAATAATGTGAATTTTCGTCTTCCGTTATGTAAAGCAGATCCACCTGCTTATTATAATGGTGACTTTGTGATAAATATAATGGGTACAGTCTGTGATCATAACCAAACACATTTACTCCAATATTATTATTTTTTTCAAATTTTGAAATGACTTGCAAAGATACTGGGTAAGTTATACCACTCATATCTAACTCTTTCTCATACTTTTTATAATAATCAACACGCTGACCATTCCTACTTACTGGATGTAAGTATGCTAAAATTGACCATATAAAACATTTGAGATCGTCATTTTTAATATTGATTACTGCTTTAGTGTTATAGATTTTTTTGGGTAAAGGGATGTAACTACTACCACTGCATGGATTATATTCAGCAATAAAAATAACAAAACGTTTTAAAGATTTCAACACCCACCCGCTTCCCATTGCTTGAAATTTATCTATTTTTACTAAAATTTGTTCAATCATTTGTTGATATTTTATTGTGGAGTCATCAGTGAGGAAAAGTTGTTCGTTTTTAGCATGAAACCATGCTTCAGTATAGTTTTTATTATTGTCGGGTCCGCGTTCAAATTTAATGTGTAAGGCTACATACCATTTAATTGCATTAAAAAGTTTAATGTTTTCAGTTGTAATAGAATCAACCTCACCTTCCATATTATTTAAATATACAACGGGATCATGTATGGTTATGTTTTTATAATTGTATTGTTTTACTACACCATCTAGAGCTATAGATGTTTTGCATAAAAAGTTCTCCTCGTTAGATAGTGTTCCCCCGCTCATAATTGTGCAATTATTCTTATGATTAGTAAAATCTTCCCTCATAAACAATTTCTTGCAATTCAAACAATTAATAATATGTATGCTTAATATGTGGACTTTCAAACTATACTTCCGAGCAAAAGGGACCGAACAGAATTCACAAATATATTTACACTCAAGGGTTTTAACAGATACAGGATTCTCATACTTACACGAAAAGATAGATGAACATTCTTTACACAGAACTGTAAGTGGACTGGAGTTGTTGATTTTGCCCCCGCATGCCTTGCAGTCCTCTCCATTCCCAGCAGATGTCAGTTTTGGGCGAGTTTGTACAATTTCCATCCCGTGATTTGCTGATGTATGCCGCTGCAATATATGATGAGATAGGTCCTCTCTGCATGTGAATGTGGCTTTACATTTTTTGCATGGTATAATACTAACTCCATGTTTGTTTATGACATGTCTTTTTAAATTGCAATTTAGTGTGAAACTCACAGCACATATTCTACACACATATTCCCTCGCGTTCAGTTTCCTTTTCTTCGATTCCATGCTGTACGATTACACAAATTCACTACACTGAAGTGGTATTACGCGAATGAAGGTTCGGTTTCAACTAAGCTCCTCAACCCAAGGCGATGCCTTTTGTAGCGACGACCACCCATGAAGGATAGACGGTAAGGGTACAGGGATAGATTGTCCATCACGAAGCGGATAATATGTTGTTAAGACACCATTCATTTTCTAACGATCGATTGCAACTAATGCAAAAACAAAAATCACTTTAGCTTACAATGGACTGTCAGCGAGGGGTAGACTTATTAATGGCTTGTTTGTTTGAGCCATAAGACGGCTGTACAGAGTTATATGCACCTGGTGATTCACAACAGGTTTGAACCTGCACTCTGTTTACCAAATCAATACTTCCCTTCAACCTAAGTGTTGGATGCACCTGGTGATTCACAACAGGTTTGAACCTGCACCCTGTTATTTGTTTACCAAATCAATACTTCCCTTCAACCTAAGTGTTGGATAGATTTACGAAGCCATGGGCTTATATTTACTAAGTGGTAAGGGTGATTTTGTGTTAACATTAATTAGTTTCTGTTGAATATAGAGTGGCTAAAATTGCGAATACATATGATTGGATGAAAGCTACGGCTGTTTCTAAAGTAAAATTAGGTGTCCATAGTATATTTCCGTTGTAGCACACTGTTTTCTTACGGAGATATAATCGAAATAATGGTAATGTTGCACACCAGAACTCCCATTCAATCATATTGAATACAATTTCCTGATCTTTATCAACAACTACGACGTATACTTCGAATTCTGATGTTTTTAATTGTAATCCAACAATAACACTTTGTCCATCACGAAGCGGATAATATGTGGTAAAGACACCCTTCATTTTCTAACGACCGATTGCAACTGATGCAAAAACAAAAATCACTTTAGCTTACAATGGACTGTCAGCGAGGGGTAGATTTATTAATGGCTTGTTTGTTTGAACCATTAGACGGCTGTACAGAGTTATATGCACCTGGTGATTCACAACAGGTTTGAACCTGCACTCTGTTTACCAAATCAATACTTCCCTTCAATATAAGTGTTGGATAGATTTACGAAAACAAAAATCACATTAGCTTACAATGGACTGTCCGCGAGGGGTAGATTTATTAATGTGTTGTTTGTCTGAACCATTAGACGGCTGTACAGAGTTATATGCACCTGGTGATTCACAACAGGTTTGAACCTGCACACGGTTAACTATTTACCAAATCAATACTTCCCATAAACCTATGCTTCGGATAGATTTATTAAAATTAGCTAATGTACTCGTTTAATTATTTGATTTACATCATTTCATAGTCTATGATTATGATAACCCTTCACCGTTCAAGTACTCGATTATGACTGAAGCAATAGCTTGTTTCTTTCAAACATTAGTTTTTAATACTCATCATCATCTAACTGTAAGCTTAAAACTAGTTATGAAATTAATAAAACAAGAACAAAAATATATATAGAAATTATTCATATATTTACATTATTTCTGTAGTTTACAATAATAATACATCATGAAATATTCATTCTATGATCTGTAGGTTGACACTATTTTTTCCCCGATGGCTTGAAACGATAAGATACATCTCAGCTCCTGGAGTAACTTCACTTTGTTGAAAGGCTGGCAGATATTGTTGAGGCACAAAACATTCCACGACTTCTTTTTCCAATCCTCGCAGTATGACTTTTACAGCTGGTCCATATTCTGTTTTTTCGATTTGCACTATTTTCAATATTAGGTATTTAACTCCAATCACTAGTTTTCGCATTGGTATGGTAGGCCCGGCTACTTGGTTGATGGCATTAACTTTATTGAATAGAGATGTCATGTTGTAAGATTATACAATTTTACTTATAAAGTGGTATTACTTGAGTCTTGAATGAAGGTTTGGCTTCAACTAAGCTCCTCAACCCAAGGCGATGCCTTTTGTAACGACACATTTGGAACATTCTAGATGTACGCTGTACGGGGAGGGGGGGGGGGGGGTGCGTCATAGACCACCCACCTGGTACAGAGATAGATAGACAACGGGATAAGCACGGCGGGGTACAAAGACCACCCACGAAGAAGAAAGAAGAAGAAAGAAATGTTTTAATTCAATTAACACCATTAAAAAAAAAAAATAAAAATAAAAAAAAAAAAAATATATAACTCTGTGTCTCACAAATTAGTAATTATACAAAAAAAAAAACAATCATAGTGCCATAGAAAGACCACCCACGGGTCTCGATGGGGGGGGGGATAAGCGCCAGAACCTCAGACCATCCGCGAGGGGTAGCATGACGGGGGGGGGGGGGTAGATGGGTAGCTCGACAGGGGGTGGGGTAAGCGCCAGAACCTCAGACCACCCACGAGGGACAACACGCAAAAATAGATAGACCACCCGCGGGGGATAGCACGACGGGGTGGGATAGATGGGATAGCTCGACGGGGGGTGGTATTTGTGCCAGAACCTCAGACCACCCACGAGGGATAACACACAAAAATAGATAGACCACCCGCGGGGGATAGCACGACGGGGTGGGATAGATGGGATAGCTGGGATTTTGTGCCAGAACCGCCCTTTCTATACTACTAGCATTTTTAAATAATTTACATACCGGTATATATAATTTGCCACTGATGCGGTGATTTCAAGATTCGTGAACCACGTATCTACCGACGATCATGTGAATTACTTTAGTTACCATAAATCACTTGTCACAGTAATTAATAACGAAGACAATATTGATCTAATTAATCTTCTTCTTCTTCTTCTTCTTCCCTCTTAATGCCGCGTGCGCAGCGTGGGGGGAGGAGGTCGCCCTGTACCCATTTCCTTGGACTCTGCTCTTTGTCTTCCATTCGACTTCCCTCTTGCCGAAAAAGGTGATGCATACAGAGAAGAAGGCTGCTGCAATCTTCTTAACCGAAATAAGAAACCGAGTCCAAAAAAAGACTACAGACTAAATAATATTGAAAATAATAATAATAATCGCATAATTTATCAACCTCCCTAATGATATTATATTCACTTATGATATGTAAAATCTACTTTTGTAAAATGTTTGATGTAATAAAATAAAAATATATAAATTATTGAAGTTATTCCATTGATTTGCTTAATTACGCTATGATATATTTTATCGAACTTTTTTAGTCAAGTAAGCTTTTTGTGCCTGTTTAGACAATCGAACTTGAGAAGTAAACTCCAGTCGTTGCGTCGGAGCTGACACACACAATTTTTTACAGCTCATCCAGAGCCATACAGGTATATAGGGCCAAAATATTAAGATTTTGTTGAATATCAACTTGCTTGGCTGTTTTTTGGTCGGTATCAATGAATGGACGTCCCCCATTGTTATCACACTTGGCACCCCTGCTTACAATTATTACAAAAATATTGAAGAGGAAAAGGAATCAAGACAATTATTGAATAATAAAATAAAGAAGCTGATTATGTTGGATATTTGTCATTAGTATGTAACTGAAAATATTGTGTAAGGAGTTAAAAGCAATGCAGAACGTGGATAACTTATTTGCTGGGAAAACTAGCATTATGCCAGCACGGAATAAAACTAAAAATCGCGTAGAGACCTCAACTATATCTCATGTTAATTAGGTACAATCGGCGTGTTGTACACCATACAATCCAATCCATAATCATTAAACAACCAGAATACAACACGGAGATAATCAAGTACAGTAAATCTTACGAACGCGACATCGACTTGGATTGAAATTAGCAAAACTAGCAACCGAGTCCCATTCATACATCAAACTGCGACCTAAAAGAACTTAATTTGCGCACGTAATCAATGCTTAATTAGTCGGGCTAATTTTTTAATTAATATTCAACAAGACGGAGCAGTTGTTTACGAGCGCAGCCCGGCCAATTTTACATGGAAATGGCGTGTGTGGGCCTACCTAGTACCTGGTTACCATCGGCAGTGCTTCCAACATGGCCATTTTCACAATTTTCCCATAGCCGTACAATAGCTAGGCGGCTTCTAAATTTCCCGATTCATAAAATGGGCTACCCCACCTAGAATACCGCTGGGCAGTTTTATTAGGTCCTGCGTGCCCCTAACTACACACATCTTACGTTAAACTAATTCAGATTCTGATTGAGAGGTAGTAGATGCAGATTTTAGGAAATATAGTTCGTAAGGTCACATTTATAAATCGTTGTTAAAAGTTAGCTATCCTTCGTGAGAATATGCGCTGTCAATTATCTTTTCTGTTGCACTGTTATAATTGTTTTTGTTGGTTAATAAAAGCAGAGTGAAATTTGCTGCAAGTAGATGTTAATTACATAAAGGAACAAAAATACGCAGTCTAAACACACGCATTTTGAATGTTTGTATGGGCCCACTAGTACAGTACATTCAATAAATCTTTCAACGCTAAGATAGTGGTTTGCGGGGGTAGCTTTTTAGATTTTTTCTATTTAAAAATTAATGAGTGAATCGTTTTTATTTATCGCTTTTTCTGCCAACATTGTTCACGAAAAAAACTGATATTTTGGCGGCTCGTACTATCCAACCACTTGAAAAATTAAATCAAATCTTCTGCGACCAAATTTTAATGTTAATTGTATTACAGGATTCCAAAACATATGGAGACAGGCAAACATCAAGCAAGCTTGTTCGATTTCATTAATGAACACTTATGGAAGTATTGGATTAAACAATATAAATATAAAATTCCTAGTCCAACAGTGCAAGTTAGAACTAGAAGTAGCAGTATTAGATGATGATACGATTTTAAAAAGAAGTAAGGGAAAAGGACAGAGCCAGAAACAAAATTCTGGAAGGAGAAATGAATAAAATTGTCTTTATTACGGTACGTACTATGAAATATGGGCGAATTTCCACTAGATATACTTGAGGAGAATATAATTAATACGGACCTTGCAATGGTTTGACAGATTAAAATGACCCAGAGCAGAGCATGGTCCGGAGACCAGAGGACTGAGAGGTATTGTATTAACTTGCAGCCTTGGCCTTTCTCTTAACGAAAGATGAAAGCCCAGTGTGCGTAGGTTTCTACGTCACAAGGTCCCTCCACTTTTACCTTGTGCACAACTTCATTTATTACTAAGTCTGTACATTGTCTCGTTTACGCAGTCAGTACGTCAACACCCATTTGCTTCCTGCTGACTTAGATTTATAGTCCAGTATTAAGTGGTCAGAAGTACTAAGTAGACCTTTTCAGGATTAGGAAGAAAAATCGTGATTTCTGAAGTCGCGCCTGCTCTATTAGCAGGTATAGCAGACAACAAAGTTCATAAGTTATTCGGATTCAGCTTTAAAAAAACACAGCCATTTTATTTTTAACTTCTCTTCAGGACTGTTTTGTTACGAGCCAGCAGACAGACGCTGAATAAACATCTGTCCGAAGCCGAAGCCGAAGTCACTTTTGGGCGTCAGTCAAGTAAAAACGACACAGTAGTAAATGCTCTTTTCGAAACGCGTTTTTAAATATAATAGATGTCATACTGAGGCTTTATCTACATCAACTCAAGTGGGTCATTTATTTACGTTATACGCCTGCTGGATGACATCTACATAGATACCGTATATGGCTGGAACCTAATAGGTCCATCTTATTTATATTTTCGATTGAAAGTCATTCACTCGATTTCAAGCAATCATGGGTCCGCCCTTAGAGCAGGACAAGCCATTAAAAAATTCCAAAATACGCTTGCCTTATAAGCGGTAATAAGTGCTGCAGTGTTGAACTGGAACCCCCGGATTGCAGTTATAGTCATTACCACTGCACTGCACTTTTTTTCATATGCCAGTTCAATTACAACTAATCAGACACACACCACGTTAAAAATAAACTGTACGATCGTGTAATAAAACATCCGGACTCATTCCGTGGCGTAAGAAATATGCAGTTTAATTTTTGCGGGCCGCCATATACGGAGGTTCTTGCATGACTTATTAATCGTAATAAATAATTATAAATCAAATGCACGGGGGTAAACAGTGCAACGGGAGCAGGTACCTGGTAATGAACGGACCTGCTGCGATATTTATGGAATAGACTGGGCGGTATTTCATATAGTGAATCAGGGCCGGACTGCTCACTGTTCACACAACAGGCTTACTACTGCATTTGTCAGTCAAATTTCTCTTGAAACTTGGATCGTAGATCATAAATTATATATTGATGAGCATTAGGGTTCCGTCACTAGCATAGATCGGCCGCAGTTATGAAACATATTTGTTAAAAATAACGGTCACTCAGGTGTTGTAAGTCACGGCCACATATCAGTATCAGTATCAAAATGAAGAGGAACATTTCTTATACCTTTTAACATCCCATTTATGCCTTTGCCATTGAAATGCCATGAAAAATTCGATTTGCTCTGAACACACAATCATTCTTTCCGTACAGTGCATAGGCCTGGAGTGACTGAAGAAGAATAGCTTAAGTTTATTCTGAAATTACCCTACATTCGCTAAATTTCCCCTAAAAGACAAACATCAAGGGTGTTAAAACTCGAATTTCACAGGGAACATCGATCGCACAGCCATATATTGTAATTATGAGCTTTCATAATGTACAACAATAAATAAGGAGCAAACTTTCAAAGCGGCACTAATCCATTTTCATAAAATGTTCAGGAAACACGAAAAACATAATTATTTCGGCTTTATTATAACGGGAATATGAGATTTTAACCCTGCAGATGACTGGGTTAAAACTTTTTTGTTTTTGTTTTGAATAGCAATCCTGATTCAACCCATCTTCAAGGTGGAAAATCGATGATAAAATCAATTTTTAATTTTCATGCATTTCTGACGTTTTGAAAGTTTGCTCCTCAAATGTGTCTCTACATTCTCATGTAAATTACGAGGCTATAACGAATAAACGAATCCCAATCGACCACAGTTATAGAAATGCTAATGTTAATGTTTGTTGTTTGACTTGTTTCATGTTAAATGTTGGAAAAACATGACAATATTTCGGGGCATCCAAGTTGCAAAACCAATTGAAAACCAACCTATGTTTACAAGACACATATAAAACATGTATAATTATAGAGACTGTCACGGCCTGTGGCACCAGAAATTAAAAAATAAATATTTTTGACATCACATCTTGCCTATTTAGAATAGAGCTGTAGTAAGGACAATCTACCCTGTGAAGAGGTGTTGAGGTAGCAGGTGCGGACCGGAGCAGTCCGGCACTGTCCCGGCCTGGACTTGTCGGTCGCGGAGCTCCACTTTCGATAACACTCCATCATTTATTATTCACGTGTAATTTATTTTGTACGGCTGTTCAGCTTCATTCAGTGGCGTTGAAGACTTGAATGCATTGTCGGCTCTAGAATGGATAGAAAATGAATATCCTATCAATGCTATTCGTTTACTATAACATCAGGGCCGGATTGTGACGTCTAAAGCTAAATGAAAACCGTTCATGAGCCAAACAGTTACATTTCGTAAAAACCTCAAAACGTGCAATGCTGTTGAAATCTCAGTCGAAAATTTTTAATATAACAAATCTTTCCTTATATTAACGCATAAATATGTAAGCAATTAAAAATTATAGTAAAAAATGTTTCTATAATTTACAACTAATAAGCTAGCTATAACCTGGAAAATTGCAAGAATCCGGGTTTAATATGCAAAGTAATTTATAAAAGGACTGGCTGTCAACAAAGCCAATATATAATTACAGTGCACATGTAATAAATTTGTAAGCCATGAACACTTGATACTGCACTTATTGTATAATCAATTTCTGTCTAGTACAAAATAATCAATTTCAGGCTGTACCTGTACCTTTCAATTAAATCGACGAGGTCAGGTCACGTGACCAAGGTCAACCAAAAGATTTATGGCAGACAGCATACCTTGGCTCAACTATAGATCACTATAAAAACTGCCCAACTTATATAGTATTCTATAATAATTACCTCTGTAGTAGGTCATCTAAATGTCTAACTTTGCAGTAGAGATGCTCAGAAGAGATGAACCTATATATGAGCCTGGCCAATGTACAGGCGGTCCAGGGAGTCCCAGACTCAAGAGACGATGGGTCACACAATTTGGATGACTATGGAGATTCAATTACTATTGCATATTAAAGAACGGGTCCGAGTTTACTCGAACATGCTTTCCAATTTATCAAGTAGTAGCTAGAGAAAATGAGTAATTTCATGGTAAATAATTTTCCTATAGTTAAATTTCCGATATCTCGGGGGGGAAAGGTTGTCCACCTGCCGTCACTGGAGGTGGAGGTAAATTCTAGATAGGTCAGACCAACAAATTACCACATAGAGCAATAATGGCAAGGCACGCAATGCATTTGAGCGTGAATTTGCTTTCATTTAAAAAAAAAAAAAAAAAAAATGCACAAAACCAAATAGTTTTTTGGAAACCAAACTATCCGGTTTCATTACTCAATTTAACACCTAAAACATGCTTGAAGTTCGAAATCATCGATAGAAAGGTTTCGCAGAAAAATTATTTTTTAGTCATTTTTCATTAAAATTTAGTTATTTTTATTTTTTTACCCCCAGAAGCAAACTATCAAGGGGCAAGCGACCCCCACATTTTATTAACATTAATAAGGACTACAATATATGTGAATTTAAAAGAAATCGTTGGAGCGGTTTTTGAGAAATAATTTTTTTAGACGTTTTTTTGGAGTTTTTTGAAAATAAAACCCCCCCAAATTGAGTTAGCCCAAAATAAAACAAATTGTCCCGAGGTATGGTTTTTGTGAACCTACATGTCGAATTTCATTAAAATCGATCGAGTAGTTTGCCCGGAAATCGACGTACAGACAGACAGAGCGACAGAGCGATAGACAGACATTTCGTAAAAACCACTTTTTTTGGGTTGCTGGGACCTCAAAACGTGTTAATCCGTTGAAATCTCGGAATCGAAAATTTCGACCACCACAAAGCTTTCCTTATACTACGTATACATTGGAAGGCAATAATAAAATTCATATTTTTGTAGTTTCAAAGTGTTAAACGTACTGTACCGTGTGTCAGTGCTTTAAGTCAGTAAACCTATACCAGAAAGTGGAACAAGACAGCTGACGTGCTTAAAAACTAGTCGTTTCATCTACAATGGCGATACACATCTTCAGTGGTGGATCTTCGACCACGCCCTGACCTTTATGCAGCTTTCACTTGGGACGTGGCACATACTGCACGTTACGTACAGGCATTAAAGTGACAATAGACAGTCTATATAAGCTATATAATGTGGATCAATGAAGAAGTTGGTAGCCACAAAGTACAAGTGGCAATACAGGTTGAGCGCCGGGTGTAGCTGTAATCGAATTGGGTCCGGTTTTCAGGCAGATAGCCGGTAGCTGACAGCTTGTCTGTCAGATGACGACCACGAACGAATCAGCTGCGCCACCTACGTATCAGAGCCGACACCAGGGCTTATAACTACAGTCCTGTGGAAAACAACATTTTCGGTTAAACCAGTCTGCAAGCATTCGTCAGCCAACACCAGAGAATTTGTAATAAGCTACATGGTCCTAATTCACAGGAATGCCGCAAGAATTCTCTGTTTGCGATTTCCTTAATGTATGCCAATCTATTCTCCATCAAATATCCTTTTAAATTATTTCTAGTTTTATTATACTGAGTTTTAATATTTGATTAATAGTTTGGTAAGCAGCCGTACCTGGTGGCAACATTAATTGCTAGAAGACTCCAGATGGGTCTTTCACGATTCATAATTTAATTTTAATCGTTTCAATATTGTGTTGCTTTTCCAAATTAACCACTTTTGTTATTGTTTAGCAAGTAGAAAGAAGTGTTTTATAAGTTTAAATTGTTCTTCCACTCAAATAGACAAATATCAAACAAGGTCTCAACTCCTACTGAGAAAACTCAAGATTTTCCAGAATGTTGGTCTGCCTACTTTATTAGTGCTCTAGGTCAACTACACTAAGTTAAATAAGAGAGTATTTGAGGGAAAACTGGTGAAAAAGTCAGTGACTAATAAAAGTAGAAAGATGGAAAAAGTTACAAGAAGTAATAAAAACACATAAAATTTGATAAAAGGGAATAAATAACAGTTTCACATTTTAGCGCGAATGTTATGAATTCTCAATTCTGATACCACGACTGATGGCTTGGTGGGAATTTTAAAAACAGGAGTACATCAGTGCTTTGCTTCTGATATGATGATTTGACTAGTTGTAGCAGCACAACTGCACCAGGTAGAGGCACAGGCACGAATTTTGGGTCCAGCCCCCCCCCCCCCCGAAATATTTGTAGCGTACACCACTAGATAGAATGGAGTTTTAAATATACAGTAGAATCCGTTTATTATGACATCGAAGGGAATTGACAAACATGGATCTCATACAAATAGTATAGTATAGTGTACAAGTAGCGTATAGTATACAATATATATATATAATGGAAACCAAACTTGATTGTGTAATTCGCCATAATATAGGCGATTGGTCAATATAGACGGAGTCTTAATAAACTGATTCAACTGTATTGAGGTTACACCAATCAGAGGTGTAAAGTTTAAGAATGATGGCGGGGGCAAAACTAAGTAGACCTTATGACGTCATCAGGCAGGATTTAAGGAAAAATTGAAAATCTAAGAGGAAAATAGTAGGGTTTTACGCATTTTAATAGTAGTAAAGTATAGCTGTAGATTTTACAAAGCTAAAAAAGGAATGCTTATGTATGCATATTGCTGCAAAGGGGACCATGAAGTATGAACCACGTCTTACAATGCTCGAGGCTGGGGGGAGGGGGGGCAAGTTAGACCGTCCCCCCCCAACTTTACGCCCCTGACACCAATTTTAAGAAAACTCGCTGAAAGAGCGAGGGAAAATCATTGGCGTATGTAGGAAAATATTTGGTGGGATCATAAATATACTAAATTAGCTTCATTATAACGTTATTTTATTTAATTGCTAATTCCTCATAAAAAATGCCATGTCACCCGAGTGGCGTCCACAAAAACACAGACAGCACACACACAAAAGAACTGCGACACCTCTCAGTTTTGGCGCCAATAAAACTGCCTTCTTTTATTAATCTTTGTTTTCTAACAGCGTAAATAGGGGGGTCCTCCCCAGGATTTCTAGGGACAAATGGAGGCTAAAGACGTAGTTTCAACAATAACGAAAGGGAAATTAATTCTTGGTGTGCTTATTTCACATGAAAGACTTAACAAAAATAAAAATAAACATATTGACCAAATACTTTCACACGGACATTGCAAATGGGACAAAAAATTGTTGTTCCTGTTTACCTTGTTAGCTGTTAGTGTAGGGTGTGAAGGGGCTCATTACAGTTCACACGATTTTTGTTGGCATGGGTTTACCTTTGGATCTTGCAACAACAAATTCAAGATTAAAATAATTATGCATGCCTAAATAACAACAATTTCATTATAAGCCTAGAGACATTATCCCACTTATCCTACTGTACAGTGTAGCCTACATCCTTTGCAGCTACTGTTCATAAGTCAAGTTCTAGGTAAGGCCGTACCAATTTTTTTCTTTTGAAAGGGGGGCAAACCTCGAACTTCCCCATTCCCCACTCTCCTGGCCACGGCCTTGTAAATAGGGCTAGAAGTCGATACATTGTTTGTAGGTACCCATGAAAATGCGTGTTATCTACGCAGTGATAAATGATCATGTTCCCTGCTTTACGTAAGGACAAAAAGAGTCAGCAGCCGATGTGTGACATGCAGCATGATCCTGGCCATCCATCCATGTCTCCCCCCCCCTCCGCAAATTGTTACTATTCACTGTTCTCCAAGTCCTGACGACGTGCTGGACCGAATAGCCAACAAGAAAAGCAGGAAATTTTTTTTGTAAGCGGTATCATCACCCATTTATTTATACCGTAGTCATAATAATGGTTACCGTATATACTTTTTACATATTTTATTCACGGTAGAAAGCGTTTGAAAAAAAAGGTGCGTTGTCCCCCCCCCCCCCCAACCAAAGGCTGGATACGTGTTTGTGTAAGGTACTATAGATAGGCGATAGGTATTAAACTTAAGCTTGTCCAGATTTCGTAAATCCTGATAAATTCTGGTATAAACGAAACAAAGACAAGCCAATGGGCAGCTAAATTAAAATTAAAAAAAAATAGTATTAATAATATTATGCAAGCTACTATAGTACAGTAGGTTCTCCACCGCATAATTACAATATGAAATTATAATAAGGATAACTTGAGAAATATAATATTATATTAGTATAGAGTATGCAAACGTGTGGCACATTTGCGAGATCAATGGTCCTTGATTAGGCTACAACCTCCGCAGGCAGCCCATAAACATAAACATAATGTATAAACAACAACAAAACATTAGGCTCAGCGTATAATGAACTACCGTGTATAAGGTTACGAACCTTTGCCTTATTAGGACTAGCCACTAGGACAATTACCAGGTCTCCAATGAATCAGTGTCGTACTTATTAGCAGAAATATGACAGAATGAATAAGTAAAAACCCGCATGATTAACTATAATAACAGGACTATAATTTTACAATGGGGCAGCTCAGCTAGGAATTCTGAGCATGTATGCGGTCAAGAATTTATATAAGTGTATAACCGATTAGGATGTAGGATATTATATCAAATGAATTTATAACATGCTCATAAGTAGAAACCCCATTGAAGGCTTGATAAGATAAGATACATGCGACTAACCAAAACTGGTAGTGTTAGGGGACCTTCCCCCTCTACTTGAGATGTTGTGGTCAGCAACATGTCCGGTAGCAATGTTTTCCCCTGCCGCGGCCGCGGTCAAGATAGGGTACCCATGGCTGGGCGGAAAAGTTTCGTTCCTCGACCAACGGCAAGTCGGCAATAGGACAACATTTGTTTACGGGTGTAAAAAATAAATTTCACTGGAAATGCCAGTTTTGAGCCATCAATGAGATGTCATAAATTAGAAGAAATGTTCCTGTACTTTTTGACATGCATTATGTGGCCGTTATTAACACTGGCTGTGGGGGTTATCGATTGTTTGAAAGCTGTCCTAGACTTGATCGTTGTGGCTAGAGTAGAGGAACTTCAAGTGCGATATATACATGTGGTAGTAGTAAAAATCGGAGTAAAGCCATTACTTATTATTATTAATTTTTATATTTTATTTCCATAGACCGAAGAAAAAATAGCGATAGGCGTGAGATGTTTCGGAAAACCGGTGATCAAGGTGTCAAGAGGGAGGTAAGTTGGTACTCGCTGCCAGGCATTCTCCGTACGCCCACACCACTTCTTATGTGTCTGTTATATGAATGAACAGAGTGCCTGCAACTTTTTACTAAGTTATAGCTACCGTGTTGAACCCTATCAACTTGTACTAGGTCTGCAATGTTCTCTACGTATGCTGTTCATAAGTTTTCGGAATGAATGAGTGTCGTTATAATGTGACAGTAGGCTAATAGATTAAGGAATTCCACTTTAATTGCTTATATTTCACTGTATTTCTCTCCTCCCACCGCCCTTCCCAAGGATCCGTCCCTGTATGGAGGTAATACCACAGAAAAAATACTATATAATGTTTATTCTTTATCAGTGGTAATAAACATTAATTTTTAGTTTTAGTGTTACCAACAGGATATTAAAGGGAAAAAGGACCGGTCTGACTTCACTGGAGGTAAGGTAACCTGAATATATTTAAAATTCCTTAAAACTGATCGGACAGACTAATAATACATTACCACATATTAATAATGGCAGGGCACGCAATGCATTAGAGCGAGAATTTTTTATACTTTTATCAAAAATAATTTTTTGCCCAAAACCAAATACTTTTTTGGGAAAGCAACCTGTCCGGTTTATTTACTCAATTTAACACCTAAAACATGCCTGAAGGTAGAAATCATCGATAGAAAGGTTCCGCAGACAAATTATTTTTTTGTAATTTTTTATGAAAATTGAGTTGCTTTAATTTGTTTACCCCAAGCTATCAAGGGGCAACCGACTCACCACATTTTATTAACATTAATAACGACTACAATGCATGTGAATTTAAAAGAAATCGTTGGAGCCGTTTTTGAGAAATAATTTTTTTAGAGTTTTTTTTGGAATGTTTTGAGAATAAAACCCACCAAAATTGAGTAGGCCCAAAAAATAAAAAAATGGTCCCGAGGTATGATTTTTGTGAACAACCTACATGTAAAGTTTCATCGAAATCGACAGAGTAGTTTGCCCGGAAATTGAGGAACAGACAGAGCGACAGACAGACAGACATTTCGTAAAAACCAATTTTTTTGGGTTCCTGGGACCTCAAAAATTGTAAATCCGTTCAAATTTTGACCGTCGCAAAGCTTTCCTTATACTACGTATAAATGGGAAAGTAATAATGAAAAATGCGGTACGTCATTGAGAATTACATGAGGACTGGATTCTCATTGTTGACCACTGCCTTATTTGGGATATTGCGGTCAGAAACATGTCCTCCAGGCGCTTTTTTCTCAACCGATAATGCAAAGGCTGAGGCATACATTTGGGTGGACTTCACAAATCCACAATGGTACTTTGACAGGACGGGGGAGGGGGGGGGGGTACAAAGATTCAAGGATTAATATAGTTAATAATGACGTTTGACTACGACCTATCAGCCTGTACATGGGATGAAGATACCAGAAAGTAATGGATAAACGATGATGATTCGGACAGTGCTGTTGGTTGCAATGCAAGATGCACAGAAGCGAATTCACGAAAATTTTAGGTGATGTTAGTTCTGGGTGACAAAAAAAAATAAAACTTTAAATATACTTTGTATAAGCTTACAAATCATGATTTTATGCTGTGTAAATTTAAAATCCTTCCCGCCGGCCTCTTCTTCCATAGATCTGCCCCTGAGCACAAGAATGAATGAAAAGTAAGAAAAATGGCAACAACACAACTGCAAAAAGTCCATTAGCCAAACGGGGCTCACTTTATTGTTTTGCAATAAAAATACCACATCAACTATGCATGGGTACAGGTACAGCATTGCAACTTTGATGTAAACCGCGTTTTATGCAGTTGTTGACCCTGCGCTGTAGTCTAAACATGGACACCTCATAAAATAACATTTTAATATCTACCGTAGAATATTAACAGGAAGTGTTAAAGTGTCTACACCACATTTTCGTTACAAGGTATAATGAAAACAAACGACAGTAATAACTCGATAGAATTGTATCAATTGAGAAACACTATACAATATGGCCATCATTTAAAGAAATAGCCCAGTAAGTTGTTGAACCGCGCGGGAATGTGTTATATCGTACTAACCAACTTGTCGATAGCTTTTCCACATTTATGGAACATCCGATAACTTTTTTTCTGTTTAATACTGTGCATAGCCTACTTTACAATGATCATCAAAACTTTTCTCATTAACTGTCAGGGGTAGTAGGTAGACTACAAGGTTGTTGTGGTGAGCTATGTACGCCAATGAGGTTCTGTAGGGACAGTTTTGGTCATGCTAGGTTCGCTGACGACAAACCGATAATCATATTATTCAAAATGACCGCCGTTTGCATGTGAAAACTAAGCACTTAGCATCTAATTAATTCTTTAAATATTTTTTATAATATTTTTACTCTGCCTGGACCTTATTTCGCTGCATATAATTTAATATATATATTCTCCATGATTTATAGAAAAATATCACTTTAAAATAATACATAAATAAAATAATTTTAAAATATATATATGAGGCTTATGGAAAAATCAACGCTTTGATATCTTAGCAACTGGTGCTGCCATCTACAAAATGACGTCCCAAATGAACCTCATTCTTAAATGTATTACGTACTGTATAACTTATTGCATAGTTATGTTACAAAAGTCCCAACAATATTGTTCAAGTATAGTCTTAAACAAAAAATAACAAAAACTTAGAGTTTTAGAAAAACTTGTTATAACAACCCGAATTAGTAAAACCCAAATAATCGTTAAGAAATTAACTTTGTCTAAGAAACCCACTTGTGTTAGTATAAAACCCTGAGCGCTTTCGGCAAGAACTGCCATCTACAGAGGGAAACCCACTAGCACAGTTACACCTTATCTGCGATTTGAGACTTGCTCAACTCGAGGAGAAGATGCAAATGTGACTAGGGAGAGGAAACCTTGGTTTATATAGGACTGGGAGCGGGGGGAGGAGGGGGTGGGAGGGGGCGTGGCTGGTTACCTATTCCTAACCTACTAGCTAGATCTATTAGAGGGGATGATTGTGTGAATGTTATGTCGTTTGTTAATTTTTCCCTATTGTGTAAAGCTCTTTTGATTTCAACATTTTCAAAAAAATTTAAAGTGTAACTTTTCTTTATTTTGTGTAGGGCTGTCCAATTGTGAGGATCGAATGTGTGGTTTTCCGAGTTAAGGTGTTTCGCGAATGTGCTGTTGGTGTTGGTGTCTCCTATACCTGTTATATGTTCTCTGACCCTAGTTTTAAAGCTTCTGCCTGTTTGGCCTATGTATGGGTTGTTATAACAAGTTTTTCTAAAACTCTAAGTTTTTGTTATTTTTTGTTTATTAAAATGAAATACCACGAAGTCACGAGTAATCTAATTATTCAAGTATAGTCTATTTAATACAGGATGTTGAAGAAGTTGTGCATAGATTAAAGAACGGATGCGATTGAAACCGTACATCAGGGACGCCGAAATTAGAAGATATAAAAAAACTGGACTTGGCGGGATTCGAACCCACGATCTACGCCTAACCGGGGCGTCATCTTAACCGCTGGACCCTGGACTACAAGCCCTGACAAGTGTAGTACATCTAAATCCTGTACTTATATGCTGTTATTGACATGATTGGTATTGCTAGACAGGCATAGTATCAGAAACTACTAATACCCAATTCTTAATATATATATAAGTATAATACCTAATTCAATAATAACTGTTCGTTTTGTTCAAAATAGCGTAGGCCGTAAACCATTACGCATATAAGCCCACAGGCATAACTTGTTCCTGTTTCAGAAACATACCGTACCTTACTACTGGTCAAATTGATACCTTACTCTATATCTTATCACCCTTACCTGAAAAAAAAAAATATATATGTACATTGCATTGAATAAACCGCCATTTTTCATTATACCATCAATTTTTATTATAATATATACGTAATACAAAGAAGAAGTGGCCGTTATGCGATGTCGTGAGATTTGAAATAAAACTTGACATTTAAAAGTAATGTGCTATCGATATCTATTATTTTATGTGTTATATTGTAAGTAATGTCGTTTTTGGACTTTGTCTGTTGGCAACACATTATAAGCTTATTTATTTATAAATATTTTATATATATTTTATTATTTATAAATAAATAAATAAGGATGGACATGGTGAGACATGCAGAAGACATTGCCATGCTGGCCCTAAATGCCATGGATATAACATATATATGTAATAAATCAGTACGACGTTATACGATTCAATCTATAAAAGATATATTATATTGTTACATAATCACAATTATAATACATTACAGACAAATAAAAGATAAAAGGAGAAAGATGTTTTACATACCTATAAGAGAATTGAATAACAGTCATTTTCAACACCTCTTTAGGCATAACACCATTTTGTAAATCATAATATAGTCCATTGAAATGTTACATGAGCTTTGCATTTCTTAGAGGCAGCAATTTTATTTTATAGATATGTGAGGGGGGTTAATAGAAGCTTAACCTCAAGTTTGAGGGGCCGCCACCCTTGTCCCCCGGCCGCCATATTGAAAAAAAGGGGTGACTACATTTTTTTCGCGATATATCGGAAACTATGCGTCTTACAAAAAATTAGTAAAAACATAATTTGTAGCAAATTGTTTTGCCTACAAATATGTTTATATAACTTTTCGCCCTAAATTAAAAATGAAAGAAGTTATAAGCAAAAAAGTAAGAAAAGTTGTATAACAATTTTCTTTTTTGCTTTAAAACTCTTTTTATGTACATTTTACCAAAAAATTACCTCACACCAATCTTGTAGATGATCTTTTGAGGAAAATTTTATCGCCATGACTTTTTTTATTTCATTCATTTAAAACGCAGCTACAGCGCTCCAAAGTTGACCCGGCTCGTCAAAGCTCATGAGAATCCGGTCGAAACGAAATGTTTAACTTATTTTATTATTTATTTTTATTGTAAATATATTCTTACAAAATGTTTGTTAAATTCGTACAACTTTACTTATTAATTCCTAACTCTTTTCCCCGCCAGCTATGGCTGAATAGCTACCCCTCGCCGACGCAAAAAAAAGGAAAAAAAATCCTCTGAGGTAGAGTCTGTAGGCGCGCTTTTTTTATGTCCCAATAGGCCTACTCCACGGACATCTTGCTTATAACGTAATCCTCGACATCATAATATTATTAATCACTTATTAGCGAGCTACTCTAATCGACTTTTCTTCGATGGTCCAGACTGTGGCTCAGAATCTAAATCAACGACAAATATGAAAGTTTGAGGAATGACAGGAGTTAAAATTGGAGTCATAGTTGGAATTTATTCTTCAAATTCAAAAGCCCCAATCTCCAGGATTTTGATATCTTCCTAGCCACGACTGGATCTGGTGATATACTCGGATACTTGGTTGGCTAAACTCAGCTGGGAAAATCGAAAAGTTTTCGACGAAAACGCCAAACGCGCCTACAGACTCTACCTCATAGGTAGCGGGGATAAGAGTTAGGAATGAATAAGTAAAGTTGTACGAATTTAACAAAAATTTTGTAAGAATAAATTTACAATAAAAAAATAGTAATAAAATAAGTTAAACATTTCGTTTCGACCGGATTCTCATGAGCTTTGACGAGCCTGGTCAACTTTGGAGCGTTGTAACAACGTTTTAAATGAATGAAATAAAAAAAGGGCTAAAATTTTCCTCAAAAGATCATCTACAAGATTGGTCTGAGTTAATTTTTTTGTAAAATGTATAAAAAAAAGTTACAGAGCAAAAAAGAAAATTGTTATAAAACTTTTCTTACTTTTTTGCTTAAAACTTCTTTCATTTTTAATTTAGGGCGAAAAGTTATATAAACATATTTGTAGGCAAAACAATTTTCAACAAATTATATTTTTCCCAATTTTTTTTGGACGCATAGTTTCCGAGATATCGCGAAAAAATGTTTTCACCCCTTTTTTCAATATGGCGGCCGCGGGACAAGGGTGGTGACCTCAAACTTGAGGTTAAGCTTCTATTGACCTCCCTCACATATCTACAAAATAAAATTGCTGCCTCTAAGAAATGCAATACTCGGTCCTTAAATTGTAACATTTCAATGAACTAATAATAATAATGGAATAATAGAATAAACTAAGCCTAATGAATAATTATAAATATGATAATAATTTATAATTTACATATATATAGCATATAACATGCAGATTAATGAGTCCAAAACCAAAGTGATGATAGTAAGCAACCAATAACTCAAGCATATTGAACAACTAAACGGCACTCCTCTTAACAAGATAAAAACGTTTACCTACCTAGGAACTAGAATTACTACCGATGGTAGATGAACCTTAGAGAATGAGTACAGATCGCACCAAGCAAGAGCAAAGAAAATATAAAATTTTTGAGTAAAACCACACAAACCTTAGACTAAGGAAAGATATGCTGAAGTGTCTGGCGTGAAGCATTCTATTATATGCGGGTGTGAGACATGGACATGGTGTATCAGCGAAAGTTGCCTCAAAAAGCTACAAGTTTTTGAGATGTTGAGCTATCGTCGCATTCTACGAATATCATGGCAAGGTCACGTCACTAAGAAAGAACTTCTAACCCAATAAGCGAAAAGAAACCTCAGATTGCATCTATATCTGCAAGCTGGGCACACTGGATCGGACATCTACTACGACATAAAAACTTTTTCACTTGCATCATAGAAGGGACTATAGAAGGCGAAAATCCACCGACACGTCCAAGAAATAGATATCAGCACTGCAGCAAGTGAAGGTAGACTTCTTGAAGTGAAAACTTCTCTAGGCACCCCACACAGATTTTAGAAGGGTAGTAAGTTGAGCTGGATCGTGACGCGTCACGCTCGATGGAGTGATGGGTTTAAAACAGCTTTTTGGGCAGATGTAGAAGGCCTATCTGAATTTACATTATACCCATGCCTTCGTCTATTATTCCTCTTTCAGGCCATGCTATATTTGTTGTGTTAGGGCAGGGGGTTCGACTTTGAGGGGTGGAAACGTGAGGAGGTGCGCCCAAATTTGGCTCGAATTTGCCGATTTTCATCGAAAATAGGCCTTTTTCGGCCGCGTTTTTGGGGGTTTTAATATCAATTTGAGAACTTGAAACTACTTTAGTTGTTTTCCACCTTTCTTACCCTTTCCAGACATATATTCAGTTTTACTATCCGTCCCCTCGTTCAGGCTCAGGTGAGTGTTTCGGCGGAAAACAGGTTCAACGGGTACCTTACAATTTACATGCATAGAGTAAAACAATTCCACATTCCACAGCCTGCAATTTTCATACGAAATTAATTTTTAATGTCTCATTAGAAGCAGTATGAATTAAGGTTTCAAACGAGTATAAATACATAGTTTCAAATCCCTTCACCCCTTAAACACGAGTGGAACACAAAACTTGTAAAATATTTCACATTTCCAGCAATCCTATTTGAATTGCATGGGCGGGTTCAAAGCAGTTTTTTGGGCAGATATAGACAGCCTATCTTAATATAAATTATACCCATAGCTTCGTCTATTCTTCTTCTTTCATGCCATGCTATATTTGTGGTGATCAAGCAAGGGCTTTGGCTTTGGGTGGGTGGAAACGTCAGGGGTGCTCACGATTTTAAACAAAAATAGGCCTCTTTCGGGCCGCGTTGATAGCCATTTACAAAATTCAAACCGGGTGTGTGCTTAACGCCGCACGGCAGAAGTGAAAACTTCTTTAGCATTCCCAATCAATTTATACATATAATATTATGCATTATGTAGTATTATTAGGGATTGTGATCGTAGATTGAATGAGTAACAAGTCAGAAATTAATACTATGTAATACGTGTACATAATATTTTATTATTTACTATTTACATATAAATTGATTGGGATTGCCTTGCCAATGAAGTTTTCACTTCTGCCGTGTGGTCTTAAGCACACACTAGTTTTTTTTTTTTTTTTTTTTTACAATGGAACAAAACAATAAAAAAACAATTTATATTATTTGGTTTGCAGTCAATATAAAACTGAGAATATATGGGCTGTGATATGTACACCTTGTTGGGCACTATCTGGCCGCCATCTATTACAGCTGTGAAGGAAATAGTAATTAATGTCCTCGCGCATGCGCGGCCGCGAGGTCCAGATCACATGTGATTGGACCAAACAAATGTTATTTAAATGAGTGCGTGGGACGTACCTGTAATTACAACACCTACACATCATCTTCAATGAACTCTTAACTACAACTGTTTCTGTATCGCTTACTTGACCAGTACATTTTGCCTTCCTAATTTCTTCAGCACTTCTTCATAACCTAATGGCTGATTCCAGGTTATACATGAATGGATATAGTATATTAGACAGAAAAAAATACAGAAATCATATTGACTACCTCTAAATCATCTGCAGATTAATTGATAAATAACCATTTGATTTATAAGCTGAAAATCTTAGCACCCGAGCTTTATGGTTGGTCTCCTGCCACTATACCTTTCAGTAACTTGTAGTTTGTAAGAAATATAATGATCATTATATAGCGTCAAGTTAGTACAGTACGTACAGTATGTACACCTGCGTTACAAAGTTTACAATTGCATTTCAGCAAAATATTGATTGTAGAGGTTCAGTTTATAGAAGGAATGTTCCTGTAAATATGCACAGAAAACGGATAGATGCTGTCAAATGCAAAATAACAGTAGGTATATTTTTGAGTTTTGACTGTTGCGGTCTCTTTTGTACCTTCTGCCACCATCTTCCAGAACTAACTGGCTGCTCTCCCCAATTTGGATGTTGCCTCCCCGCAAGCCATAAAGAATCTTTGTGGCTACAATAAAGTGGGGAAATTGGTTAAGTCGGGACAGTTGATAACCATCTGGTGTACGTTAATACTTTTCCTTCACTTATAAGGCACTTGTTGATGGGTTATTAGTGTGTAGGCCATATGGTGTGGGTTTCGTACGATATGTGGCTTTCTTAAGCCCCAACCTATTGACCTGAGCCGAAATTTGGTCGTTTTTATGATGTCTCGAATTGCTTAATTTGCTAATGGCTGTAAACAACATCGGTATAGCATACTTTATACATTGTTACGTAAAACGTACAACGGTTGACTGATTACCATTCCAACAGCGAGTTGGTCTCCGAAAGCCACCAGCTATACTATCAAGTCAACATTTTAAAGTCGACATGTTTGGGAACAGTACATTAACTGTAGCATTTCCGACGTTCAACAAATCTGGTCAATCTACAATACTACTATTAGTATGAATTAAATTCGGCTCAAGTCTGAAACTTTCTAAAATTTCCAAAGGGGCATACAGAACGGGCAGAGTTGGCGCCAAAATGATATTTCACATATAAAATGTATAGGATAGGAAATTGCAGAGCCATCAATAAGATGAAGTAAATTTTTTTATGAGAATTGTACCATTTGTACCTGTCACAGTCACAGTTAGGCCACACGTGTGGAGGGGATACATGTTCAGTGTTCTCGGATTTTCTATAACTTTGGCCAAACGGCGTATATGTGAAAACCAGCAGATCCGTGATTCGATAAACAACAAAATGTATGGAACAATATTTCATTTTTGCTAATGGATCAATATGTTTGGTGACATTTGATTTCGTAAGAAAGGAATTGCTAAATTAAGGTTTCGAGCATTGCGAGGGAACTTCTACTATCACATAACTTTGTCAGAAACACAGACTCAGCTCTACGCTTGGGACACTTGCATGTGCAATGTCTAAATTTGTGTTGCGGCTTCCGAGACTGACAGTAGCCGATAACGATCGTCCGACGACGGCCCGATGGTATCTGCAAGGGCCGGGCCCACGTGCCGCGCGCCTAATTGCCGCTCGCTACCACCGAACCTATTCAGGTACACTGCCTCTGGGACAGACGTGTGGGCGACGTAGCCTTCAAACTTATGGCCACTAAATATAAATGTGCTGGACCTCTTTTTTGCCTACTGTTTCATAAGTACGTCCGGGGAGATTTACTGCCTTATAGAGTTCTTTCAATGGGCTTCGAGTAGCAATGAGTATAAATAGACATTGACATGGTCCGGCATGTAGAATGTGAACTAGGCCACGATCTGGATTGTCCATGTTCGACTAGGAATATTTTTAGGAGGAAACTTATCCATCTACATATGCTCAAATAAAAATATAAATGTGTGCATACCTCTTGGCGCAAACACCAAGTAAAATTTTCAACGGAAATAATAGTTATCACTTGCTGATCACATGTTTGAGACTGTGTACGTACATCTTGTGTTTCTGTACAATTCTACAAATATTTTGGGGAATTTCACTATGGGGTGAAAAATTTGACAACGAAAGTAAAATATCTCTTTCGGCTATGGCCGATCAGGTGTAGGGAGATTCCGCAGACCCTGCTTTTCCTCTACGCTACCCAGAGGCGTAAAGTTTTAGAATGATGGCGGGGGCAAAACTAAGTTGACCTTATGACGCCATCAGGCAGGATTGAAGAAAAAATTAAAAATTGATAAAATAATAGAAAAATTGTAGAATTTTACGCATTTTTTAACATTTGTAAAGTATAGCTGGAGATTTTACGAAGCTAAAAAAATAATGCTTATATTCATATTGCTGCAAAGGGGACTATGAAGTAAGAACCACGTCTTACAATGCTCGAAGCTGGGGGGGGAGGTAAAGGTAAAAGGAGCTGGGGTAAGTTGCCCCCCCCCCCCCGCCCAACTTTACGCCCCTGACGCTGTGTAATAGAAAATAAATAAAAATTCATTATTTTCCCGATCACAACATCAACACACAAAACACTCTTGTGTTCCAAACTATGACGACTATGAAATTTTACTTATTAAATTATTTTTACTTTGACTGGACGTCATCTTGAAATCGTTAATTTGTCGTAAAAAGTGTAGATTACCAATAATACGATCTTTCAGTCAGATTTTAATTCATTCCTCTGCGACCAGACCAATATTGGCTGAGATATGAATTATATAAGTTTTCAATCGGCCACCATCTTATAACTAAATAGCGGATCTTGCTGGTGAACGAACTCGATCAAGGCATTTGTATGATCAATTTTTGTGCCAAGTTTCATCCAAATCGGATAATATTTACGGAAGTAAGAGTGTTTCCTAAAGTCGATATACATATATGCTGTATACATAACATTTTGAACGGAGGGTGGTTTTAGGCTCAGGGGGTCATGAAATGAAAAGTTGTGAAGAAATTTTCCGAAAGTCGAACATTGGTCGCCATCTCAATAGGTAGATGAATCTCCCTAAAACAAAGCTTCCTGTGGAGATTTAGTTCCAGCATAGGCGTATTGGAAAAATCAGGTAGTTCTGTCATTGTCATTGTGCCTCATTGACAGTGTAGAAAGCTTTCTCCTAAATATGGTCTTTAAGCAATTATTAACTTGCCATTAAATAATTTTTTCACCAATCTTCCGCTCTTTGATGCTTTCTTACCGATATGCAGTACGTGCTGGTTACGATAAGTGTTAATAAATGCGCATGTCAATGGAGCATATGATGAACCGTTTTCTTATTCCAAGGACACGAGGAGGCCCCGATCCGATATCAGCGAGTGGTTTTCCATCTTAATCGTCGGGCATTTTTTTTGCCGCGCTTTGATGTCGTCGAGTGACCGCTGGACGGGGGCCAACAAGCCATACCACCAGCACTGCACTTTTCCACTGTAATCTCGGTCGTATGCTCAACATGCCACCAGTGCTGCACTGTAATATAATTATGGCCAGCTTTTATCGCCAACATAAATTTCGAGGTGAGTTAATTCGAAAATTAATCTCGCGGGCTGTGGGTGAGAATCCATAGTAATAAATAATTGTTGACAGTTACAGAGCAGTATAAGTTGTGTGCAAAGAAATTTGTCATATGGTTATCATGAGACAGGATCTTTAAAAATGGCTAATGTCTCTAAATGTATGGAACCAATTGGATTTCTCTAATTTCTTAATAGTCGCGAATCCTCAATTCTTGGCCTATAAAAACAGTTACAGGCTTCACCCGCGAAGGTCATCGCAAAAGGCCCACTGCACGATGCGACACAGTCAGCAGCTTGCCCGGCAGCTTATTCTTCCTCATCAACAATTACAAGTTTGCAACCTACAAAACACTCTTAAACCGATGCGGTGCAAATGACGGATGTGTTAATTTTCCTCACTACCCACGCAGCCAAATGCTGTTCATTACACTACAAACATTATATTCTACTAACTACAAGTATGCATAAGCATAGAAAACAAAACTGCATTGATTCGCCAATTTCCTCATGTCGTCCAAAACCTTTGCATACAACTAATTATAATCTAATAAAACTAGTTCTAAATTTGTTTAGGTTTTACTTAATAGAATTCAATGCAATATGGTAAACAGGGCTCAGATTGTATGCTTATTTAACATCAACAGTGCCACTGTTACAGTGGAAACATAAGCCAGCAGGCGGGTTTGCAAAGGGGGTGGGAGGGGGGGGGGGGGCTACTAGCCTTGCGGTAAGTCAGTGTCAATTGCTATAAATATGAAACCAAAAAAAATGTACACATCATCGCCCCCCCCCCTCCCCCCATGGCTGTGTCAATTTCATAAGTCTTGGTCTGTAAAATCTAAACTTCACTGCTGTCAAAATGCATTAATTCCCACTATTTTTGGCATATTTGTTCAAAACTTTTCCCCCGGGGAGACCCGCGTGATTATAATGATATGAATCATCGTCTGTATTTATTTAAAATTAACTCTTATCAAAATGCGTAAACCCCACTGAAAAAGCTTTTACTGGGTCTTAGACCACCTTTTTGGAAACATACATACACAAAACTTGCGACTTCGGTGGCAAGTTTGTAGCGTGCTAGTACTTGTGCGAGTATCTACACATCTTGCGGTCGGAGACGTGTCGCAACTCGACACAAGTACCCATTAGGTGACTTAGTGAGTCCTACCTCCCCCAAAGTGCAATCCTCCATAAGTTCCAGACTAACAGTTTTTGAACTACTGTATTCTCAATTTAGTAAGAAAAGTCGGTGACTCAGGCATGATTAAATAAATGTGGAATTTTACTGTGGCCTGTGTACGAGTTTTACCTAATTCCTGGTCACCCTGGTGATAGGAAAATGTGTGCCAATTTGAGATTCAAACTGCCCACCTCCTGCATTGTGTGAGTTTATTGTGCGGGCTGCCTGCTTTGGACTATTCTGCGGTCGACCCGCCCTATACAGTCCTCGGCCACACACCCTTGATGAACAATGTCAGCCCATCTCAAATCTGGTAGCTGACAGCGGAAAAATGTATCCTGATTTGATATTCGAACTCTCGAGCTCTTGGTTGGCACTTGGCACTGATTATTCATTGTAGAGGCGGTCTGCTTTGGACTATTCTGCAGTCAGCCCACGCACCATTCCTCAGTCACACACCCTTGATGGACATGTTTCAAAGGGTTCCCATTGAAACTGACACTACCAAAAAAATATAAAATGTAACTAATCGGACCCCTTTGATGATATGACGTTTCCGTTTGTTTGGTTAGGCCGGCGGCAGCCTCTGAAAACCTTCACGGCTCATTACAGAGACGGACTACACCTGCTTATGAATACCAACAAGACCTGTTTTGGAAATTGTTCGGCAAGACTGTAAAAAAGTCTTAAGTGTGGAAGATTCATAATAATGCGAGTAGGAGAAATAATTTGAACAGATGATGGATATATTTTTGGGGTCACTTATTTGAGAACAAATCGGACACTACCGCACTATCCGTTTTTGTACAAAATCTAATTTCACATCAAGTATTGATCCATTAAGAACCTAGTAACTTTAAGGAATGTTTTTCTGCGTTTTGATATACAAGAGTGGGAGAAATATCGGGCCGTGAAACCCGGCGGGCCGATATCGACTTCCATATTCCCCGAACCCGAAGACATGGCGCCGACAACTTTATTCAAATAAAGGGAAGGTTGCTGTTCAACCAGTTACCGGACCACATTAAGAGACTGCGTTCGGAGGCTAGGGAGTTCAGGCGAATATTACACACTTACCTGGCGGAGGGTGTGTTCTATTCGCTTGATGAGTTTCTGGGGAATGCGTAAATAATTTTGGCCGATTTGTTTCTTACAATGGACTAATTTTAAATTTTTTATTTTTATATTTAATTGTTGTTAGTCATTTAAGTTAAATGTTAGATTTTAAGTGTTTTTAGTTTTGTAAAAATTGTATTGTACTGCATTGTACAGTGTGTTTCAATATAATTATTCATTCATTCATTCATTCACATACAGAATGTGGTCTTCTCTTCATAACACCGCAATTATAGGAGGCGGGAGAGTATTCAGTATGGCAATCTTGGACGACGGTGTTAGCATGCATCAAAATGGAGAGGAACACTTGTTCTATAGTTAAGTTTACTATGATAGCTCTAAGCTCTATGATCGATATTTCCTGACTATTTGTAAAAAGAGTATATGGGGTTAGCGATAGTCTTTTAAGAAATAATAATAATAATAATAATTTGTATTTTTTTCTTCAAGTACATTAACAGTTACAATTGAATTACATTTGGAAGGGGAGCCCAAAGGACAAGTCCCGGGCTTTTACAAAAAGTTAAAGTTAAATATAATAGATTTAAAATCTATAATATTTACTACTAGATTTAATTACTAAATCGCCACTCTGCTAATCCTGTGTTCGGGTATGTTTTATCTATTTAATTTGTAAATTCGTGTAGAGATATATTTCGTTACTTCACGATCAAATTTAATTAAATTAAACATTACTTTCTATATGCGAATACATACAGTATGTATGCATATATACGTATATAAATAGTAAATAAGCATATAACTAGTCTATGTCGTGTGTAGTATATGTATAATATAGTATATAACTAGTCCAATAAACAATTATTTTGTCGCCCAGGCGAATTAAATAAATTTGAATGCATTATTGATTAAACAAAACATATTTAGTACATTATAGGTACGTAAGTTGAAAATGCATTCCATATTCTCAAGGACATATTAAATTTTATAAATTTCAAGGGAAACGTACTGTAGTATTCGTTATAACTGATGTGAAGTTTGGAGAGGGACAAGCAATAACGCATGCCATTTCCGACATAAAACAAGACATAGTCGTAAAATTTGTTGAATATTTACGTATTTTACATCCAATTTACTTGCAGAGTTTGGGCTAATCTATACGACCAATCAGCCAGCCTCAGCCAGTCGTATATTATACAAGCAGTTATACCGAATTAAACTGGAATCCTTGTGGGAGTCTACTAAATGTCTGTACGTTAATCATTTTACAGCGAATTTAGTATGATTGAGGAAACATAAGATGAAGGGAGAAGCGTTGAGCCAAGTATCAACGTAACATTATACAAAGGCTATAGCTGGGGCTCACAGTAAAAAAACAAACAACAACAAATAGAAAAAAAAATCGGAAAATTCGCCCATATGCAAAATAAAGACAATTTTCTTTCTTCTTTCTTTTATATATAAATAATGACATTTTGTTCTGTTGGTGGAGTGAATGCGCTCAATACCGAGCTCCAAACTCTGCATACAGAGCGAGAATGGCAAGGCAGGCCACGGAACTGATGGAGGGACGAAGAGGATAATGACCTGTGAAAGATATCAGTGGCGGCCTGATAGAGGCAGGGGAGTATCTATAGGGGGATAATAATAATTTGGTTTTTGGCGAAAGTCGGTAATTTACCTTTGCTCAGTTGGCAAAAACAGAGTTCTATATACAAACTGTAACTGTAAACTGTACAAATAAACAAGAGTTTTGTTGGCAGACGACAAATACATGGACAATCTTCTGCAGTCAGCATCTATAGACAACGAATATTAATTATCACTGCCACCTAAATTTTTCGTGTTTACCACGCGGTCACCGTCGGTAAGGCAGGTCAGCCATGACGCTTCCTTGCTTATTATGCTTATGGATTCATTTTAAATAGCTATTATTGTGTAATTTGTCTGTTTTTTATTTTATATTTGTGTATAATAGTAGTTTGTTTTATATATTTTTCAATAAGTATTTAAGCATTCCATATTGTAAGCTTAAAAAAATCTATACTTTACCGCTGTTAAAATGCGTAAACCCCCATTATTTTGTATTTAAATTTTTCAAATTTTTCCCCCGGGGGAGACCCCCGGCCCCCCAGTTTCCAGCAATGTGAATAAGTATTTAAGCATTCCATTGTAAGGTTATAAAAAATCTATACTTTACCGCTGTTAAAATGCGTAAAAACCCCACTATTTTGCTCTTAAATTTTCAAAATTTTCGGCCCCCTTCAGTACGAATCTGCAATCAGGCGCGTGGGCTTTTCAAACAATGCACTGAAAATTAATGTGAAAATTTCGCTAACAAACAAATTGCACAATCGCTCAGAATTAATTTGGCTTGGAAGGTTACACCAACGTTTCCCGGAATGGCCCCCTCCGAAAATCTGCCCTGCCTAGGTAAAACATGAATTTGTCCACCTATGTTATAATGTAATTGTAATACAATGTAATACAACGCTTACCTAATCATCCCAGTTATTATTTTGGTAGTTCTATTTTAAAGCCGGTTTTAAGCCGGCCACTATACCAAGTTGAATCCAGCGGACCAGAGCAGGTTTAAAGCTGCAGATAACTTGGTCGTGTGAACAGTGCCGGCAGCTAGGGAAACATGGTAGGACTTGTCACCTTGGTAACCTCCGAACTAATCGTGTGACTTCACTGTGTTTCCCAAGTGGTTCGGAATTCACTATAATCAGGAGGTCCATTGTCCTATGGGCCCACACCGTGGCCTGGGACTGTGTCCAACCATACTACTACTAGGTCTATTTTACGTTTTTTGAGTTGGCAAAATAGACACACCTCCCCGCCAAAAAATCATGCCTTAGCTACTCCCCTGGATAGAGGGAGTCAGTGTTGAGACTAGAGAGGTGGTATGAGTGGACAAAGCTCTCCCCGGGCCGAGTTGCAGTGAGGAGGAACAAGACGTGTCCATGAGAGAGTTTCTCCACATGACAAATAAGAATAAAATTATAAATAACTTTGCACTTAATTCCACAAAATAAATTATTTATTTTATTATTTAATTTTATTATTATTATTCAGGAGGAAGAAGAAGTAGGGAATTAGCACAGACGAAAGATAAGAAATGCCCTGCCCTGCTTCGGACACAGATACGGCCCTGACTGAAGCAATGTCACTCAATGACTATTAGAGAAGTAAACGAATTAATTACGGGTAATTGTGCGAAATTCCGCATGGAGCACTAGAACAATGCCGACGGCAGCCATTACTGTGCAGCAATCAGATGTCGCTCTCTGATTGGCCAGCAGCCTCCGTCCATTCATCGACACAGCCGCTGCTTATTTACGCTCACTACGCATGCGCACGGCCCCTCCACCCGGCCCCTCAGCAGTGCGAGTTATATTGTGGGCGCTGATACTGCCCTCCACCCGCTCCTGTCCCCTGCGCGGCCCCTCCTGAATTTCTTGAATTCCAAACAATTTTGCACATCTATTAATAAAATAGTACATACCTTCCCCCCTTTTTAAGAATTTGCTCGAGCTAGTTTTAAAGCGCTATGCGTAACTTTATTGAAGGGATTCTTTGAGAGGAAATCTGGGGAGGTATTTTATTAACAAAAGTCCATTCCATTCAGTGTAGAGCCCTTTTATTTCGGAGGGGGTCCGGACCCCTTGGACCCGGGTCACCTGGTCTTGACGTTAGTGGTTTTGCTTTAACTGTGTTGTTAAGGTTACCCTAATGGTCATTACTACCTCTAACTTATCATGTATTGCAGGAGAAGGTGCAAATATTGAACACGGATAGTACAATAAATAATATATTAAATACCCTAAGGACGTATTCTGCAATGAGGCCGATAGAGTACTACATATTGTTGTACATATGGAGGCTTCTATCCCCAATAAAGGTTGTTATAAATTGTCGAATCGGCATTCCCTGTATAACTAACTTATCGAACAGCCCAACCAGGAACACACAATACCTATTTTTAAAAGGGTTAGTTGGACTTACGTTGCCTGCTGTGTTAATAGTCATTACAGGCATGGGTCTTATAGTCATCGAACAATTAGGGACAATGCCCAACACTACCATAATACGACAAATATTAAATATGAAACCCTATTTATTAATCGACTCCTTGCAGACTGCGCCTTGTTCTACCTCCCTGACCCTCAGTCTGTCTTCCTCTGTCCTCTAAAATCCCCTTTGGGTTTATTTAATATCTCGGCTGTCTGGTCCCCACCATCCGCCATTAACGGAAAGTGTCAGCACTTTTGGGGCGCGGACGCGGCGGCCAGTCATAAAGTCGCCGCTGGGTGATCCATAAATATGCGCAACACTTTAGTGCCGAAGGGGCAGAGGCAACGTCTGACAATGTCGCGGCCGTCAATAGTGGTGGCATTTAAATATGAGGAATTACATGGGACAATGGGCTATTACGGCGTACGGCGGGTCACAGACCCCATCACATGGCCCACTCTACCTCCCAGCCAGTTATTGTTGCTATTATTGTATTGTTCAATAACATCAGCACAGCGGCGACTTTTCATGCTGAAGGATTGAATTTCATTGTTGCTTCTTTTGTAGCTACGCTACAATCAAATCTAAACGTTTTTGTAAACATGATGCTTAAACTACTCCTACTCTTGCTATGGCTGCAGCATAGGGGGGGGGGGGGTTGCAAAGGTCAACCGTTCTTACAATATTGGGATGTGGTGCCCAACACGAGTAACCCCTGCCTTTCCTAACCTGTCACTTTACGTTGTCGAGCAATGTCTACCCAGAATTTTTGCGGAGACTGTTCCAGGTGCTGCTGATGCGGAGACAGGAGACATTTCGTTCTCTCCCTGAAGGTATGGTAATTAATTTGAGACTAGTGGCCCCAGCGAACTTCGTACCGCCTAACAGTCAATTTATGTCGTGTCTGTAATTTCAATTTATTCCGTTCCCTGTTCCCTTTGTTCATCATCGTCATCATCAATAAATAAATAATCCTTAGTAGATGTCCGAGTATGATCCACTTTTGTTTATTCCTCTCGTTTCAGTCCCAGCTTTCTGAAGACTTGCTCCTGTATGTGTTCCCTACTTTTCTTCCTCCAGCCTTTTCCTAGCTCACTTGCTGCTATTCATTTTCTTTACGTGCCTGAATCATCTCTCCCCATGCCAACTGAGCCCCAACAGCTGACTCGCTTTGCACGCAACTGCACAAGTTGGTCAAGTTCCGACACCTGATAACAGTGGGGTACAGCAATCGGCATTCACCCTCCTCGCCTACAACATACGAGTAATCCAATATAGTACTGTAGGTGTTTAATAGCAAAGTAAGCAGTATAACACTATACCGTACACTAAACTAAACAATGCATTATTAATAGCGCAGAAGAGTTATTGAGTTATTGTTAATGAATAATAACACAAGTATTAATTAGGGCCACCTGGTGGGCTAATACATGTTTTGTTTATTAGCCTCATTGTTCCGTAAATGCATCTAAAACCCATGTGGGCCCCTCTCCATTGTCTCCCATGTGTTTTATATTCGTTATGAGGCTCATAATATGGGCCATTATAGCACGGGTGTTAGTGAGGCAGGTTCAGCTGCTGGCACCATCTTTCACTACTTATTGATATTGTAGGTATACGACGTGGGCTACGATACCTCGGTACCTGCGGGCCTACTATGGCGATTATTTTCAATCTTAACCTGCGATTAAAAATGTATCCGAAATAATTTTTCAATGAAGTGCGATTGAAAATGGTTTACATTTTTTTTAAACAGGTTTAATAGTAGACCCGCTGGGAGCCTAACAAATGTCCATTGTCCATTGCTTGCGATACAATACATAGGATTGTAATATTGTATGGTCAGGCCAGTTGGTAAAGAACTGGACTGTGATTCTCAAGTTCGACCTTTGAGGCACGCTATACAAAGATAAATATTGCAACTGATCTGAGTCCACCCAACCGTAATGGGTACCTTGCCTTCACGCGGCTGACGGCTGTCGGGACTATTGCTGGTCAAGAGCAGTCCTCAGGCCTAGACCCTGATGGGGTTGCCGCGCCATGAATACATTTACATACTTTTTACATATTTTAATTAGTTTAGCTCGCAATATAATACATTTTAATTACAATATTATACCGATAGGTTGACTTAATTTGAGAAGGCTCCTCTTGGACATTGTATCCGGAATAGGGAATACAGAAAAATCTGGACAAAATGCCACCCAAAGCCATTCGTGATGCCCCCGAAAATCGGATCGGGCCCATCGGGGGTTCAAGCCCCACTAGCATTTTTCGTTGATGCATGTCACATTGCATTGATTAAAATAATGTTCCGCCCTACAAGCTGCTGGCTAAACCGTCTGATAACCTGTGTACATGCAATCCTCCGTATCTAGCTTCACATGCTATAAAAATTCTCTAAGTAAAACTTCTCACTTACACATTATATTGCAGTATTATATAGTATACATAACACTGACATTAAATTAACTTTGGCTGAAGAGGTAACCTCCACGTTACAACCGAAATTAGATGATATAGAAACACTGGGTTTGGCGGGATTCGAACCCACGATCTACGCCAAACCGGGGCGTTGTCTTAACCGCTGGAGCACAAGCCCCAGTTTTTCCATATCCTCTAATTTCGGTTCTCACCTACGGTACTGTTCGTGAATAAGAGCGGTTCCCGTCGTCACTTGATAAGTCTTCACACAATACAATACATAAGACATGCAATACAATACATAGGAAAGCATTGGCAGATGGCGTTGGCGTCCAGTACTCCGTACCACGACTTTTCAAGCGATGGTGGAAGCCATTAACAGAATAAAGCCTTTAATATTTTTTCTAAATAGGCACGGAAAATTGTTGGACACATTAGCCTGTTAGTGGAGGTATACACACCTGACACAGTTTCCCACTATACGATCTGTGACGCAATAGCTGGCTATTAAACCCGTTCGTATTCAGCTTTTTATGTGGGACATAAATCGCCTTGCTGATTGTCCCCGGCTCCTCATAAATAAGTAACTTTTAATGTAAATAACTGTACAGCACTTATCTCGGCTCAATTTGTGTTTTCCGTTGTTTGCGATTATTATCGGATTATGTTAAATTCTTGTTATTGATAAATGTGCGTGGGAGGGAATATGACACTCTCGGCAGATTTACCATGGCCATGTTTGTGTTCAACACTGTAGAGGTTACGATAATAATAATAAATGTGTTAATGACTATTATTTGATCTATTCCTGAATAAACTTATCAACCTTAGTGCAGTCAGCTTGTGCAAACACCTGCGTTCTCAGCAATGGAAAGTCCACTTGTCAATGGACAAAAATTTATGCGGAAGCAATACAAATAATGTCCGAAATCAATCGGGTCGTTGGCATTGGACAAGAGACCGATGGGCTTGGGTCCATAAAAAGAGTCCTTCAAAACTTATTTTTATTACAAACCAGCAAAAGCAACGGTTCAGTGGGCCGATTATGATGGCGATTGGTATTAACTTACCCCTGGGGTTAAAACTGTAAACAAACAAATGTTGAATAGCACTTTCCATTGTACAATTATCTTGTTTACATTTTTAATACCAGGGTATTATTGTATATTCACGCCGGTATTATAATCGCCATGATTCAATACAACTCATGAAATTTATTGGCGGCAGTCATTAAAATTTATAAAGTACAATTTAAAAAATGATTGTACAAAGTGTTATTTTCACTACTTTGTTAGTACATGCAGTTACTGTTCGCCCGGTACCAGGACTCAGTACCGGGACCGATACCGGGACCAATCAAGTCCCGGTACCTGTTACGAATGTCCCGGTCCCGAATAATAACTTTTAGATTTTGAATTGTCCATAGGGTCATGTACTGGTTGCAAAATTAACATATCTTGTCTTTGTGCTCAGGGCTTAGAAATGTCCTCGTGTAATCTTATGCTTCCTGATTCTCTCTAAGATGTATCGGCACTGTAATAGTGGCTGTACGTAGTGTTCGCCCGGCTCGGTCTCGGTCTCAACGGGACTTTTCCGAGACCGAGACTACTTAAAAGTCTCGGTTTCGTGACTAAGACTCGAGACCAATAAAACACGAGCGAGACCGAGACCTACTAGTCTCGGACTCGTCTCGAAATAGTCTCGGATTGGGTTTGAAGAATCTGTAACAGTAATACATTCTGTGCAAGAACTCAGTTGTCAGTTTGTCACTCGCATAATGACGCCCCTGCTAACGAATGAATGATCTCTATCTACGGCCTATGCACTATGTGGTTACACCAGGTTCGGAGTTTTGCTTAGCTGTAGGCGATAATCTTGCTTATCTTCTATATATTCTATTCCTTGTGTTTGGTATTTTTGTGTGGTAAATAGTTTTCAACTCAGAAAAGCATGCAGATTATGATTCTCAATGTTGCCAGGGGGTTTCTTGGTCCAATTTTTTTTTTCACCCCAAGTAAAAGGACTAAAAAAATATTTTGGACCCATTTTAATGATTGTTTTTTGTTAATTGTAAGAGTGGGCCGAAAGGCCCAAAATTCGCCCACATGGAAAATAAATGAAATGAAATGAAATAACGACTTTATTGCAAACAAAATAAGACTATAAAGTCTTGTTTTCATGCTAACCTTAAAAACTAAAAAAAAAACATTGTAGACTATTATAAATTAATTAAAACGAACCGGTCCGAGCTTACTCGAACATGCTTTCCAATTTATCGATTAGTAGAGAGAGAAAATGATTAATTTCATGGTAAATAATTTTCCTATGGTTACATTTCGGATATCACGGGGGGGGGGGGGGGGTCCACCACCTGAAGGTGACTTAAATTCTAGATAGGTCAGGCCTACACATTACCACACAGCAATAATGGCAGGTCACGCAATGCATTTGAGCGTGAATTTGCTTTCATTTTAAAAAAAAAAAATTTTTTTGCACAAAACCCAAGAGTTTTTTGGAAACCAAACTATCCGGTTTCATTACTCAATTTAACACCTAAAACACGCTTGAAGTTAGAAATCATCGATAGAAAGGTTTCGCAGAAAAATTATTTTTTAGTCATTTTTCATTAAAATTTAGTCATTTTTATTTTTTTACCCCCAGAAGCAAACTATCAAGGGGCAAGCGACCCCCCGCATTTTATCAACAATAACAACAAATACAATATATGTGAATTTAAAAGAAATCGTTGGAGCCGTTTTTGAGAAATAATTTTTTTAGACGTTTTTTTGAAGTTTTTTGAAAATAAAAACCCCCCAAATTGAGTTAGCCCAAAATAAAAAAAATGATCGCGAGGTATGATTTTTGTGAACCTACATGCCAAATTTCATCAAAATCGACCGAGTAGTTTGCCCGGAAATCGACGCACAGACAGACAGACAGACAGACATTTCGTAAAAACCACTTTTTTGGGTTCCTGGGACCTCAAAACGTGTAAATCCGTTAAAATCTCGGAATCGAAAATTTTGACCGTCACAAAGCTTTCCTTATACTACGTATAAATTGGAAAGCAATAAATAGAGAAGAAGGAAACAGAGGAGTAGCGAAAAAAGGATAAAAGGTATAGGGGGGGGGGAAGAATCCATTGTCATCACCATTACAGGACAATAAAGGCAATTTTCTTTCTTTCTTTCTTTCTTTCAATATCCAATTGTCTCTTATGATTAATGATACTTATAGCTTTTCAATTTAATTTAATTTTTTTACAAATAAAAACAATTATTGTAAATAAAGAAAATATTTAATAGCATACGAAAAATCAAATTATGACAATTCATTACAAAAAACAAATAATCATGTTGTTTATATTTTGATAGTCATTATTATTAGATTTGCATCACTGCATCAGCATTTATCCATAAACAAATGCCAGTGAGGGTCTCAAGGGTGAAGACTAGATAAACTTGCTACGTAAAACAATTCAAATAACATTTTCTGTACAGCTAATCGTGTAAATCCGTTGAAATCTCGAAATCCCTTGAGGCAAATGTATCAATGATGTCAATTTTTAAGTTTGACAACACAAATTGTGACCCTCAACATAAGTTCCTCCAACAATTGATTGAGCTAACATTCAAATATTGTGGAAAGTTCCATGTGAGAATATCCGTGGCCCATCGCACATGTATGCAGGTTTACAGGTATATGTGATCAGGGTGTCAATCACGTCTGCATGTCAATGGTGCCATGACTTCTGTCAGGTCGAGTGTACCTACTTCTCAGGTCCCAGGCCTGTCGTATATGCCACCCTGTTCTACATACGACTATTGTCAGTTGGTACATCCAGTAAAAGTACCTTTCAGGTATACTTACATGTATTTTTATTGTTGGGATGACATTTTCCTGATATTGTCGCCCAAAAGAAAAGGCCAGCCTCCCCCTGGAGAAAGTTTTCAGGAATCACGAAAAACAACTACCATAGAAATGGTTTTGCTTCTAAGGTGTCAGTTTTTAAGGGTATTTTTTTTAACCGAGATGGGATCAGCATATGGAATGGGAGCAAAAGTGGAACTAAATAAAATGGTGCAAAAATATCGCCCCCCCCCCAAACGTTCCGTCGCGCCCCCAAGATGGATTAAAGTAAAGTACACTTAACGCTATTGGGCTTCGAAAAGGAAAAGGTGAAAATTTTAGACCCCGAAGAGTTTTGTAGAAATTTCAGCAAAACCAAAACACGGCGGCTGCAATTGTATTGATTTTCAGACAATGATTATGTGAAAAATTATATGTTGAAACTCAAAACCATGCATAGGTACATACATTGGCGTAAATAGGGGGGTTCTGGGGCCCGTAGCCCCCCCCCCCCCTCTTCCCAGGATTTCTGGTGACAAATACGTTATGGAGGCGAATTTTGCTTATTTTACATGAACGACATTATGAAAAAATCAACACATTGACTTTCACAGAAATATATTACTCAAATTACCCCAATATTACCCCAATATATTACCCCAATATTTCAGACCTATTTTTTCAAACTTTTTCTTCTGAGGAGACCTCAGTGGTATAGGTTTATTCGTCGGTACGAGTACAATCTCGACGCTTGCAAAATGCGTAAAACCTCACTAATTTGGGCCTATATTTCTCCATTTTTTTCTCCAGGGGAGACCCCCGGGCGCCCCTTTCTCCAGGGTATAAAATGCGTAAAACCTCACTAATTTGGGCTACACTGAGAAAAATATTCTGTTCCACCAGAACGTTTTTCTCAGTGTATTTATCCATTTATTTCTCCGGGGAAGACCCCCGGGCCCCCCTTTCTCCAAGTTATAATATGCGTAAAACCACACTAATTTGGGCCCATTTATCATTTTTTTCTCCAGCGGAGACCCCCGGGCGCCCCTTTCTCCAGGGTATAAAATGCGTAAAACCTCACTAATTTGGGCCTATATTTATCAGTTTTTTTCTCCGGGGAATAAGGTCTTGGGGTCCTAAAGCCACCCCCCCCCCCTAAGAAATTTTGGGAATTTACGCCAATCGGTGCATAGCATAGTTAGATATGGCTTGGATTCACGGAGAATAGCTTAGATCTGATTGTAACCACCCCCAAAGGTTACCCAGCCCCCCTAATGCCTTTGGTTTGCACTCACGCCCCCCCCCCCCCCAAGGGCTAATCCGGCACTGACCAGAAGAGTTATTGGTTAGCGTCACTTACTTGCTATATTTTCGCAGGGCATGCAAAGCAAGCCTTCAATCTATGACGCTAGTGGCTTTTTAAATGTTGGACCCCTACGTTCCACTACTAAGGTGCCCATTCCACATACGTACAACGTCAATGAAAATTATGAAATTGAAGGGCATTTCAATTTTACTCTATGCCATTGTTAAAATTGATCAATGACAATTGATAATAGAGTAAAATCACAAACAATGAAACAATCTAAAATTAAAAAATGGCGTCATGTGATATGACAAGTACAACTATTTTAATTTAATTTAATAATAAGGATTAAATAATAAGGCGACGAAGAAAACAAATACAATTTCAAGAAACAAATTTCAAAAATTTGGCGCATACGCTTCAATTGAAAATTGTCAATTTTTGAAAAACATATGGATTGGCCCCATCAATGAGAAATTGAAATGTCCTTCAATTTCATAATTTTCATTGACGTTGTACGTATGTGGAATGGGCGCCTAAACGCATTGTATAGAGTACATTTCTATGGTTTAGTTTTCAATTTCGTTATCAAACACTTGGGGAGTGTTTACTTTTGGGTATTTTGAGATTTTGACAATCGTCACAGTTCCCTTTGCGACGATTTTCTCTACTCTCACCTATACCCCACCCAGGGACGGATCCAGCCCATTTTTTTGGGAGGGGTAATGGTGAATCAAAATAGAATAAAGTCATTTAAATAGTATCGTTGACATAATAACGTAATTAATTTATCGTAGGCTACTTACAACAGACTTACTAAATTTGGGGGGGGGGGGGCAGTTGCCCTTCTGCTCCCCTCTGTATCCGTCCTTGATCTCATCACTATATTGGCCATACTGAGCTTATGGTCTGGCGTGATCTATACTGTTTTAATATTGTTGTTTGCACCGTTATTTTCCATAAAAATTAAAATAAAAAATGTACGGGTTTAGTATTGCCGTTAGTATATTTTGCCAGTCAAGTCTCACCTGATTTATAAGCCACCAAAGCCCAACACACGAGGACAATAGCAATAAATCGTCTGTCTACACAAGTGCCCGTCAGATACGCCGTTTATAACGCCATTTACAACGTAACTACAACGTTTAAGGGTAGGTAGACAATAACTCGACCAAATTTGGCCACAATACCCATACATCATTCTCAACGCTGCATTGCAAATAATGGGCCGTGGATCATTGTACTGAGTCGTTGGGCGTTGTTTGAGCAAAACGTTTAGCGGGCCATGACCTCGTGTGTTGACAATATCGGAGCCCGGAGGAGTTCACTGGCTGGCACGGGCAAAGCCCCGAAACGAGCCGGCTACCTGCCCTTCGCTGACAACCATCATAATGGGCAATATGGATTTTTGCTCTGCTGTATGATCAAAACGGCCATGACATCTTGCTGGCAGATTTACTATTAGACATCATCTCTTATAATTCTCCTATTACGTGAGGTGTGCCACAGACCAGGAGATTATACGTATGTCGAATGTATTCCCTGCTGAGCTGCTCTGCAGCCCAAACCTCCAAGGTCTTTGCAGCGCCGGTCCGAGGGCAAGGCGACCGCCTCGGGCGCCGCAAGGTAGGGGCGCCAAATCTAACGATCTATTATTTTACCAAGACCGATATTGTCCCTATATATGGCAAAAAAATTATTTTTTTAATATATTGAAAATCAAACCAAATTATTTTTATTCAAATTGCTCGGGCAGCCACTTCTCGACTGGGGGCGCCAAATTGGACAAAAAACAATCAACATGCGTGGTATATAGGCTAACAAAAATTACAGCATAAAACTACCTAATTAAATATGTAAAAAAATAAAAATAGCAGAACAAACTTTTAATTAGCCTATTTGGATTTCATTATGAATTGGGGGTTTTCATAGCCAGCAATAACCTGCTAGCCTGCGACAACGCTGGTTTATCAACTTTTTGTCATTTTCTCTTTAGTTGCCATATATCAGAGGTACCTATTTCTCTAATTCAAAATTAATTAAACAAACTTTTTGTGAACCACAATCATAGGTGGACGCAGCGCAGCGACCGGCACTGCGGGCAATCGCTCCCCTTTGCCTCTAAAATCTAAGTGTTACTGCACTCAAAATGCGTTAAGCCACACCACACTAATTTTACCGATGTAAAAATCTTAAAACCCCACTATTTTGAACTTATATTTTCAAATTTTCTAGTAATGCACTGTAAATTAATGTGCCTTGTTTCGCTGACAAACACACCAATTGCACAATCACTAAAAATGAATTTTGCTTGGTAGGCTGCACCCACTTTTCCCGGAATGGCCCCCTCCGAAAATCAGTTCTGGATCCGCCCTTGACTATTTCAGCCCTATTTTTTCAAGAAAACTCTATGAATTTCGCCCAGTTTTGGACGCGCTTGGACACGAAAAAGTAAAGTAAGTAAGAAAACTCGCCCGGGGAAGACTCCCGGGCTCCCCTCCATCACAATTATATTGATTCCCTGTAATATTTAAACCTTACTGCTCTCAAAATGTATAAAACCCCAATATTTCACCCCTACTTTTCAATTTTTTTTTACCCCCCTTGATCAGATAATATTGATTCCCTGTAATATTTAAACCTTACTGCTCTCAAAATGTATAAAACCCCATTATTTCAACCCTATTTAAAAAAAAAAAAAAATCACACGGGGAGACCCCAAAGTCCATGAGGAGAATAGTTACGTTTTCTATTTATGGTATAGGGGCGCCATGAAAGGCTTTCGCCTCGCTCAAGCGATTCACTAGGACAGTGGGGGTACCAGGATGACTAAGGCCAGAGATATTGTGCGTGGCTCTGGTGTAAGAAAACTTGTAGTCTGTCAAATCATGTGCACCTGCTGAGCTTACGACAATTTGCAGGTGATGAGGAGCAATCTGTGTGGACTGGGGCCTTCCAACAAAGGCGACTCCAGCATTGACGACACCGCCGGCAGAGGTCACGGTTCACATTTTGGTGAATTATCGTCGACTTCCTGCGATAGCCTGACGAGCGTGCTCTGACCGTGTATGACAGCATACTAAATGACTTCTTTCGGGAGATAGCCTATATCAATTTTTTAAAGTCAGTCGCGCGGTTGGGCGTTATCATGTTGTTGATTAACAGTGTTTATCGCGCTTATACCTATAAATGGTTAAGGTGCACTATATAAGTATATTCCGTACTGTACACTGCCCTGCATGCCTAAAAACTTTCTTCTTCTTCACTGCATGTTATCAATGGTTCACGCCAATTGTACACTCTGGTATTTCTTTTTTTCTTTTTTCTTATAAAATATATAATTATATAATTTACTCTGAATAAATCATGAGGATTGAGGATATCCAGGATTTCCATTTTTCATCAGTCGGGGCAGGAAAAATAAATTGCTGACCTCCACCCCAGGGCCCAGGGCTCAAGATTTTCTTGTACAGTACTTACAGGGGAAGGATACAGTGGCAGATACAGGATTTTCCACAGTAAGGGAGAAAAAAGGGGCCCGGTCTCCAGGACCGCAAAAAAATGGCCCTACCCTCTCCGGGGCTGAAGTGACTCACTAAAACTTGCTAGCTACGGGAACTCGCAGGGAGAAATTTTTTTAATTGCAGGTGCTATAAGAAATGTGGTAGGTGTTGAAGCATTTTAAAAGTAATTTTAAGTTACGTAGGAGGTAGGGGGCTCTAGATCCGGCCCTGGTGTAACAACTCTAGTCTAATGGACCTCTTTCGTAGAGAAATATACCTTCCATATTGAACTCAAGTTTGATCAGCTGTGAAGCAGTATGTAAATCACATTTAGTAAAGAAGAGGAAACCCAACATAGGTAGGTCTCATTCAGCAACAGTATCACATGACTGCGGCTTTTTCAATGTACTCCCATAATACGTTGCAGAACTATATTTAAGCCTACAATTTCCTCATGTCCTTGACAATATAAGCTCCAAATCGGGCACCATATAAAGCTGAGTCTGAGCCAATTACCAAAAGAAATTACTCCATAACCATCATCCGTGGCAATTTGCTTACCAAACCGGCACAATACCGTGCCTTATTAACCTTAAGGCGAAAAAGGTATAGGTCAGTGCTGGGTGTGCATGACTCATCCATTCTATGGTAAACAGGTTTCTCTCTATGTGTGACTCACCGAGAACATCGGCAGTTCAACGGACCCTGTTCACGGACCACGCGCGCCAATTTAACAAGCCTTTTTTCCAAGTTTTCGCCAAACACCGTGTTATTATGCCGTTTGCAGGCCAGGCGAGAGATAAATATGCTAAGTACTGCCCAGAAGCCAAACATGCACATGCCGGGCGGTGAGGAATTCTTGTAGTCGAGATAGTCGTTTGCTATTTTGTTGGTTTGTACTTTTCTGGATGTTGTGATCGTGGGGCGCTGTTTATCTTTTAACCGTCTTTGGGTACTTATACTGTCGCATGGTGTGGCAACTATCAATAAAATAAATCAGCCTAGATAGAGCAGCTGTTCCCAACCTATTTGAGCCGCGCCCCATCAGCGACTTAGAAATCTCTACACAAGGCGTGACAACACTCACTTTTTAATCTAAATGTGCTACCAGTAGTTACTGCTTCTATTGCTATTAAGAAAACATATACAAAAAAAAAACAGGATTATTCAAAGAGAATTTTGTATTCAATTAATTAGTGCGTTTTTTGACACTGTTTGGATTACAGTTCGTAACAGGATATAATTTGTTGAAATTATTTCGTCAGTTTCGGCTGCTAATTTGTTTTTATACACAAAAGTTGAAAATTGTATCTGAATTCTGAACAATTCGTATGCAAATGAGAAAGAACACTCTCAGAATGACAGTTCTTGTCCCCTCCGCAGTAATACGGGCGATTTAATACATGTGTAGGTACCGTACTGCACAAGACTATAACATAAATAAATAAAGAGCGGAATTAGGGAAATAAAAAAAGGTTAAATGTGCTGGGAGTGGGACCGAAAGAACCTACGGTTTAAATCAACACCTATCTGAAAAATTAAAGAAATTTTTCTTTCATTCCTTTGATATACATATATTGTATACAAAGTATGGTAGCTCCAATCTTGAATCTCACCTGTAATCTAATTACCAATGTACAAATTTAATATAGGTATTTTCTCCTCAATTTATGGAGTTGGATTGCTGTTAGACTAGATCATCGGAAACTGTACATCCTGTACCATAAAATGAATGTACACATATGTGCGCCCGGAACCTTGCCACAGAGTCACTGAGCATGAAATCATTCCCATAATAGCGGCTAATGAGCGGCCGCCATATTGGCTGTCATTTCCCGCGCTTTTCAAAACGTTTTTCCGGTCTCCTGGCTGATCCGCGATAACCTCCATTTCCATTTTCTACTCTGTTAACCAAGTGTTAACAGCGATACATTACCTCTGACCAAGTCTCCCACTGAGCTTTCAATGCTGTCCTCTTTGATTTCTGCTCATTGTAGCATTTGAACCAGTGGCAATTAACCAAATATCAGACCTACAGGACATGTAGAGTAGCGGTACGGACTCCGACTTTCACCCGATAGGTTGTTGGTTCGAGTCCCACACTTCCTACATTATCTGGCCAAGCTTCGGAGGGCATGTAAAGCAGGTGTTCCCTGGCTTTCCTAGTTGAGTGTAAGAGAGGGCTTATAGCCCTAACTCCGCTAGGTCGGCTTAGTAATATAGAACAAAAAAGTCAATATTTATTTATTTAATCCATTCCTTTTTCCGGGTAAAGCACCATAGACAGGGTGTAAGAAAGACACTACACTTGAAATGCAGCACTGCTGCATCGACCAATTCCAAAACACTATATATTATTGTATAACAAAGGCAATAAGGTAACCACTGTAATTGCACTTCATAGTTGATAGGCTACAGAGCAAGGGCACCAAAGAGGAAAATTTTGCAAGGCTGCAACAGCACAAACTTTTAAAACTAAGCCACACATGATATCGGTTTAAACATTATCACCTCCCAATATTGACAAAGCCTCAAATTGAAAGCAAATTGACGTGTAGGCCATTCAGAGTCCCTTTCAAATTTGAGATAATATTTCTGTTGAATAAACAATCCTCAGGTAGAATTTTTAGTAGATAAGAGACGATTTACCTGTCGATTTACATAGCGCTATCAGACAGTGATTATTAGACGGTACTATATCACCCATGAATAAATATGTCCCGTAAACGTTTTGATGTCATCATAGATAAATGTGTTTATTGAGGAAATTTTAATAGGTCTAGTTTAGTTTTTCAATTACACATTTTTGCTTTCCTATTTGTACGTTAGTACAATATAAGGAAAACTTTGTAATAGTCGAAATTTTTTGTCTCGCGATTTCAACGGATGTACCCGTTTTCAGGTCTCACAGGAACCTTACAAAGTCTTTTTTACGAAAAGTTTGTCTGTCTGTCTCTCGGGCTCTCTGTCTATCTGTCTACTCCTCCATTTGTCAAGACATGTAGAGTAGTGGTACGGACTCTGACTTTCACCCGAAGGGTTGTTGGTTCGAGTTCTACACTTCCTACATTTTCAGGCCATGCTTCGGAGGGCATGTAAAGCAGGCGATCCCGGGCTTTCTTAGTTGAGTGTAAGAGAGGGCTTTATAGCCCTAGCTCCGCTAGGTTGGCTTAGTAATAGAACAACAAAGTCAATATTTATTTATTTATTTGTGGGCTTTCTGATAAAATTTGTTATGTACCGTAGGTTATAAATTTCTTATCTGAGTATCATTTTTATTATTTTAAGCTAACTAAAAACTTAAAAATAATGGTTAAAGAAATACTTCTTAAAAATGGCTCTAACAATTTTTTTAACAGTACACCAACACATCCAATAAAATGAAGCCTATCCCTGAATTGGCCTATTAACTACCTGTCGCTGAGTTTTGTTTTACGTGAAAGTTTACAATAGTTAATATACAATATACACGAATCATATCAAGGCGTGCCTTCAATGCTACTAAATATTGTCGATTGTCGGACGACGTATACCTACCTGGAGCCTTGAACGTGATCTGCTGACAACACAAACCCCGGCACTGGCTGTTATTAAAACCAACAAAAAATTGTATTAAATGAAAACCTACCTATCTTACTGCTCAAGTGAAAATTGTTATCAATCATAGTGCCTTACCTGAAAAAAATACACATTATTAGGTATTTCATATTTAAATATTAGGTACGTATTATTGTAACACTCGTACTATTTTACTATGGCTATCAATCCAGCCAAAAATGTTATTTTATTAAGGCGGGGATTCCACCAACGTCAATAGTGATAGTAAATGTAGTTTTGACGTGGTAGCAGACAATTTTGGTATGTCTTTAATGTCAAAACTACATTTACTATCACTATTGACGTTGGTGGAATCCCCGCCTTATTATACAATACTACTACAGACGAGTACATTATATCGCATTCCAATTTTCACGATTCACCCTTTTAAAACAAAAAAATCCTCCCCGGCGGGGAATCGAACCCCGGTCTCCCGCGTGACAGGCGGGGATACTGACCACTATACTACCGAGGACTTGACGGTGCATGTGCCCAAAGGGATTACTTTGCGCTCGTGACTCAATGGGTGGCACTGTGCAGTTTTGGCTTTGGCCTTTGCTTGCTATGCTACATAATGGCCTATTATTGCTTTGAATGGCATTTTATTGGCGTAGTAGTGGACTAGCCCATTGCACCTTGTCCTGTCAACGACTTGACTGATTTTTCGGGCAATATTGGTGATGTTTCCGTATTTATTTTGGCCGCTGAAAACTAGTTCCTGTCCATGATATCAGCCTACACCTGCCGGCACTTGAGGGGTAGGGGCTTGGGGCGCCCCACTCCCCAGGAAAATTAACACCCTCTCCGTAAAAACTCAAGTTTTTAAAGAAAATAAACCAGGAGAACTAGGGCTTTCTACGAAAATAATACCTAACCTAATCTTATATAAATATAAAAATACATAATGTAGGCTAATACATATATAATTTAAGAAAAATAATAATGCGAAACGAACTTTGCATATCAGTCTTGCTATGTTTTCACATGGTCGAAAAATTTGACTCTATAATTAATAGGCTAAATGGCATTACATTGGGCCATTTGAAAAGGGGCGTTGGAAAATAGTTTTTTTCTCCATTCCTTGTGAGATGTGCATCGTAAAAAGTAGTCCCCCCCCCCCCCCAGCAACAGCTGAAGAATGAATTGATGCCACTGACACCTTTTTTTCCATATCCTCTAATTTCGGTTATAATCAACCAAAGTTAATTTAATGTCAGTGTTATTTTTTTTTTTTTAAATAATAATCATAACGTAACGCCCTTTGGGGCTTACGCGTTGTATGTTTATGTGTTGCAATGCTGTAGTTTTTAATGTCAGTGCTATATATACGATATAATACTACAATACATAAATCCACTGACACCTGCTACAATTTGTAATTGTTTTGTTGTTGGTAGGCCTATAAATATAATAATAATAATAAAACGACAATGGACATGCTGAGAAAAGCTTTCATTAATTCATTTTAACGGGCATGAGCTCGACTTGACCAAGTTCCTGTACATGTTTATGATGCCCTATATATTTTAAATAATATTTTTTACAATGTTTTCGTGCTCAAAAATAGGCTCTCTTCAATTTCGGAGGATTAACACGGTTGCATAATTTAATTTTTGCAGCTTTTCAGAATACTTGACTGGGTAAAGGCTACCGTAAAGATAACCCGTAAACCGTAAAGGGTACCTTGCTCTTCCTTGTCGTGCTATTCGGCGTTTTTGCTTCTTGTTGAAGCCTGCATAGGTAGGTACACAACCACAGTGCAACTAAGCAGTGATGAGACTACTGACTAGTCATTAGATGCAGTCGGCAGCGGTTTAATTAAAGTGAGCCGGTGCGATGGGACCGTGCGATATGTGTCGTGCCGCCAAGGTGGTCACCCTGCAAACTTATGGCAACTCGTGTGGATTGCCAACCTAAACAAATGCAAATCTCGCAACGGTTCCGCTCAGTATGCAACGAAATGGCAACTATTTCTCATTTAAAGGTCACAAATTTCATGAAGGTTGGGTGCGAAACCGCGGTACAGAATAAGCCTAATTGCAATGGAATGAAGAAGACAACCGTTAAATCTGGCCTGATTTCTTATGGAGTTATGTCACTAACATCTTCTTTTTAACCCAAAAAGGAAAATAACATGTACGTATGAACGTACACATTATTCTATAAGCATGGGGTTTCATTCCTAAGGGCGGGTTTCATCATCATCCCTTGAAAAATCTCGGTAGCCGGTGGTGCCGCGTAGTATTATTTATCAAGACCTTTCAAGCGATGGTGGGACGCGGTCCAAATAGCAAAAGGCTATTACGTCAGGTGACCAGAAACACTCGTTTTAAGAGGGCAGTACTCTTTTTTTGGGTCGCCTATATACAAATGTATATAGTCATGGGTTGTACTCTCTCATTTTGTTTAAAAGCAAATGTACAACCAACGCATGTTGCTTTCCAATTTATACGTAGTATAAGGAAAGCTTTGTGATGGTCCAAATTTTTGATTCCGAGATTTCAACGGATTTACACGTTTTGAGGTCCCAGGAACCCAAAAAAGTGGTTTTTACGAAATGTCTGTCTGTCGGTCTGTCTGTTCGTCGATTTGTGGGCAAACTACACAGTGGATTTTTATGGAATTCGGCATGTTGGTTCATAAAAATCATGCCTCGGGACCATTTATTTTCATTTTGGGCTAACTCAATTTGGGGGGTTTTATTATCTAAAAACTCCAAAAAAAACTCTAAAAAAATTAATTCTCAAAAACGGCTCCAACGATTTCTTTTTAATTCACATATATTGTAGCCCTTATTAATGTTAATAAAATGCGGGGGGTCACTTTCCCCTTGATAGTTTGCTTCGAGGGGTAAAAAAATAAAAATAACTAAATTTTAATGAAAAAATTACTAAAAAATAATTTTTCTGCGAAACCTTTCTATCGATGATTTCTACCTTCAGGCATGTTTTAGGTGTTAAAAAGAGTAACGAAACCAGACAGGTTGCTTTCCCAAAAAAGTATTTGGTTTTGGGCAAAAAAATGTTTTTTGAAAAAATGATAGAAAATTTACGCTCAAATGCATTGCGTGCCCTGCCATTATTACTGTATGGTAATGTGTTGGTCTGACCGGTCTAGAATATGCAATGCCATCGATTAATTCAGTGCTTTGGGATTGGTGATATCCTAGGCGATTGCCAGAGGGGGTCCTTGGATTCCGCCCCCCCCCCCCCCTCTTCCCAAATGGTTACAGCGTACACTAGATAGAATGTAGTTTTAAAGGTTTTTAAATTTATAGGTTACCTCACCTCCAGTGACGTCAGGTGGACGACCTCCCCCCCCCCCCCCCCCGTGATATCCGAAATTTAACCATAGGAAAATTATTTACCATGAAATTAACCATTTTCTCTCTCTACTAATTGATAAATTGGAAAGCATGTTCGAGTAAACTCGGACCGGTTCTTTCGATTTGCTATGCAAACCTACCAAAAAAGCACTCTTTTTATAATATATAGGCCTATATTATAATATTAAAAAAGATAATATGTTTCCCTTTAATGTTTTTTAAATTTTAATTGGAGTAAGTTCTTTAGGAAAATGCTGCTGAATTAAAGAATACTCGTAAGAATACTCGTTTGAATACATGCAGACATTTAGGTAAGGAGGGCGCGAACCTCTCACCCAACTCCCTTGCAAGGCATTGCAGTACCGGTCACACCCCTAATTAAACCATCATCCCCATAATGTCCCTTATTTCCCCCAAACTTTGACGAATGGTATAAATGTGAGTCGGACCCTCGTGGCTGGATTTTCATAATATGGGAATAAGATGTGTTCTACCATTTCCGGTAGGCTACACTGGTCACAAAAGTCGACAAGATACCTAGCAGAAGTAATTAAAGCAATAGATAGGTCAGGCTGAACCCCCCCCCCCCCCCCTATCATTACCTCTAATGTTTGCTTCCTAAAGAAGAAGTAAGCACATCCCTATTACTACCCCCTCCCCCTTGGCACCCGATAGATATGTCCTTTTTCTTTCTTATTGAAATCTGGCCACCTAATGTTATGTGTATAAAGTAAACTTTGCCAATAGAATACAATGGTAAGACCTGCCGATTACAGCTAAGGGTGACCACATGTCATGGAAATTCTACAGACAAGAATTTTCGATTTCCATCTATTGGGGAAGCTGTTGCATGCTTTACCTACTTTTTATACATATAGGCAGGTAGTTGGTCAGAGCCGCGTGAAAACTCAAAATAGGTAAGTAAAGCTCAGCAAGAATTCAAGCCGCGCCAATAAGCGTCCACTCATTGACAGTATCTTACTATGTTTTGCTTTATTCAAGAATCAAGACACAGTGCAGGAATGCGGCAGCAAACTGCAATTTCATCAATACAATTCACACCCATGCTTAGCTTATAGCAAGCACCAGCTATAAGAAATTCCAGGTACTCTCATAAATTATTAACAGTCTGTGCGTGAGCCAGACGCAGGCTAAGATGAGGTGACCCCGGGATGCTGGGCTGATGAGCGAGTGAGGTCATCTAATCGAGATGGGAATATGGGTCAATTCTTTCACCTGTGCCTTGGGGGCCTTGGGCGGCAATTAAAAAAACAACACACAGAGTATATAGACCTGTGACTTTCACCAATGTCGTTTATATGTGCTAAAGTTCGCATTTTATCCTGCTTGGTTGCTGTGTATTGTATCATTAATGACAATTTTTTGTTGAATGAAATAATTACATGCATATCTAATTTATAACTTATAGAACAACAGGGTCGAATGAATGCAACTTCTTAATAACTGCTCTTATATTCAGCGAAATGTCATATACTAGTGAAGGTACAAAGTTGCAAATTTGCATAGGAAAATGCTTACACCCAGCAAACTAATCATGGGCCCAACAAAGTCCAAACAAACAAAACATTGGTACTTGACATCATTTTCCTGCAGGCTTCTCTATACAAGGCTCTATACAAAAGTGGTTCATTAGTGTTTAGTAGGTTCAGCAGGACCGTATGTGCGTAAGAATGTTTTTAGGAGTGCCAAGATAGAAATTTCTCCAGGCAAGGCCGTGCCCAGGTTTTGATTTCGGGGGGGGGGGTGTCCAAATTTGTTTTACGTAATTTATTAATGAATTAATGGATGAATTCTTCAAACAATACAGGTTTACATAAAAACCCCTTGGACCACCCCCCTGGGCACGGCAATGCCCCAGGTCTTTAGCCCTTTACGAAGTTTTCTTCTTTGACTGAACCACGAAAGAAATAGGTATAGGCACAAATTCCGCACAATAGTAATAATTGCTTGCCTGTACGTAGTGCTAAAGCACAGTAGGCTACCAGATACCAATTAAGTATTACGTACAATCTTATAAAAGTTCAATATTCATTGATTTTTTAGGGATTTGGGGGTGTGGTACAGAATATTATCTTTCGACATTTCAGTACGGTATAATTATAGTCCATATGGTGCAGGTCGACATTTCTATAGCGGATTATGCTTTCGATCGGGAGGGGGCAAATTTTGGTAGTTACGAGTTAATTAGTTTTCTCCCTATAGGCTATACTGCATGGAGTACTGTAGTAGATTACTAAGAAGGTCAGCTCCTAAAAAATTTAAATTTTGCGGACAAAGACTTTATTATCAAAACTGGAAACAGGGGGCCGGGGCGGGGCCGCGGGGGTTCCCCCAAAAAGAACATGTTTTTCTATAAATAGACGCGAAATAGTGAGTTTCTTCAAAAACGCGGAGCTTCAAGTGGTCACCTTATTCGTTGAATGGACGGGGCACCCCTGGACAAAAGAGAGCTCGGCCTCTCTTGAGACGCATGGAGAATATTTTCAATGAGAGAAACGCCTCTCTCATGTTATGATCTGGAGAAATTTTGAAAAGTTTATTAACTAGCGTTATTGTACAAAGGTTGGCTGTTGCATAGTAGGTTAGTATATAAACCCCCATTTCACAGTGAAATCCAAATAACTATATTCTATTATTTTTATTTTTAAATACACTACTGTATTTTAGTTGTTTATTGGAATTTTTGTTGTTGTAAAATATATGCATGTTGACTATTTTTGTGTAATTTGGCGCCCCTTCCTTCTGCCACTGACCTCCAGCAATTTATGGCATTTATATTTCCAGCAGCCATATTCCTGACTCTCTCAATGAAAAATGCCTGAATTGTGCAGTGCATAGCGACATAAAGCAGCTGTAGGATTGGCTAACAATGCGCCATTGTGCTGCAGCAGCCATCACAGTTGCAAATGCAAGTTGCATCCACACTTAGCATTTGGCCATTTGCACCTTTCCAAACATCCTACATTTCTCCATTAATAACTTGCGATGAATGAAAGTCTAGGAGTTATGATGGTCGCGACACATAGTCATATTTATTGCATTCCAGTAAACTTTACTGTACCTGCATTGTACTGTAGCAGGCGATACGGAGCTGGCCAGCCTGAACGAATGATAAGGAACATGTAAAAATTCCTCAATCTTCACTTCCGCAGGTTTTTTATGGCGGAGCTATCTTGAGACCACAAGATACTTTTTTGCATAATATGTAGCTTGCAATTGCGTACATTACATACCTATTAGTTAATTCTACCGATTTAAGAGGCAGCTGTATTTTGTATACAGAATCAAATTTCACATGGTGTACACCACAACCGAAATTAGAGGATTTAGAAAAACTGGACTTGGCGGGATACGAACCCACGATCTACGCCGAACCGCTCGACCACAAGCCCGCACTGGTATACACCAGAGCCAGCAATGCGTTACAAGAAATATTCTTCTCCATTTTTATAAACATTCAGAATCAGAAAATTTTATATTATCAAGGTGGAATTAAGTTATGAAAATTAAAATTGATATTAATGAAGTTACTGAAAGTGATAGGACTCACGAGCCAGGCTGACAGGGTTGCTTCAAGCAGAAGTTGGAAAACAAATAACAGGATTAGTCCGGAAATAGGGAATCAAGAAAAAACAGACACTGCGGGGCTCGAGCCCGCGATTTCCAACCTAATAAATAAGAACTTTATTTGTTAACTGAACCACCCTAGCTGAGGTAGGGGCATCAGGCCCTCTCTTACACACAACTAGGGGGTCAGCATCAGGGGTATTATTATTAGTACAGTACGATAAATTGCACTAATAACGTTGTCGGTTCGAGTCCCCCACTAGCCACTTTTCCTCGGCATGCTTTGGAGGACATAAAAAGGCAGGTGTTCTTAGTTGAGACTTTCAGAGTATTTACGACTATATTGCCATAACACCACTAGGTTGGTGCAGTCAAGTTACAGCCGCTACTTATTTTTTAGGCCAAGTTTACTGCACATAATCTTATCAGCATATATGACCCCGAGTACGATAATAAAAGAAACATTCCATCAACTGTAACCAAATACCACAATCAACATCTTTCCGCGAACGAAGATAAAACCAGACAATGAACAATTACAGTGATGATGGTGGGAAAACTAACAAGGCACAGGTGCGCGCTAATTGTTTATATGCTAATGTTGTTAATTACCCTTTATTGATTCGACATTTAACGATTAATTGCATTTCTGTGTTTCTCTTTGCCATTCCGCCAAGGTTGCTGCTGCATCTGTCGTGAATGATTTTACAGAATTGTTGCACTGTGTTTTTTTTTGTACTCTTTTTTCTTTTTAATAAAAGGTTGAACGCATTTTCAATTTAATGAATGTATCCGATCGACCTCTTCAGTCGCCTCTGTGGTACCTGTGTTGAGTTACTACACATCTCCGATCGCATGGTGTGTAGACTCGCTCAAGTACAACCACCTCATACCACCGCACCGCAGCCGATTACTAGTCGGAACATTTTATTACATTGTGTATTCTCATGACCAATGTTTACCCTTGATTCAGAAGGATTTCTACATGTGTCAGCCCATCAAAAATATAGTCGTTTGGTCACCCTGGCTTTATGACTCCCGGATTTTTTGAACTTGTTCGGATGCACTCAGTTTACGAGATAATGGCGATTCGACTCTCTTATTTCTGGGGCTGCTACACAACAAAGTAGAAGGCACTACACCTTCTTCAGTCACTCCTGAGTAAGAGTCTACAAAGGAAACTTGGAGTGGACACCCAACTACAAATACAATAGTAGATATTTTTAACGGGTTGCGAATAAAGTATAGTTTCAAAGCAGAAAGGCCCTGTTACACGCTCTAATATTTATTACACCGAAGAAATATTTGGATTGTTTATTTGCTTATGAACTATTTGAATCTGAATTTATTAATTTTGGAATTACACGTTAAAATTTTTCTTCCACTCATATTTCATGCCTGTTGGATCTAATTTTGGAATAATATTAGATGGTGTAATGAGAGTGATGTTTGGCGTTTAAAATGGGATTTCATTTTCAAACTTTTAGTCCACAAATTTTCGTTGAATAGTTAGACTACCTTGTGGGGGATCTGGTACAACTTTATGCAACACAATCACCTTCTTGAAAAATATTCTAAAACCACTACAAGTACAACTTTAGCTAATTTGTTCCTCCGGATGACCTATACCGTTGGCCCCAAGAATTGAACTATTATACGATGTCAATTGAAAACATTAATTAAATGCGTCTGATAACTCAATAAAGGTACAACCAATAAAAATTCAAAATTATAGACATGTGAACCTCCTAATATATAAGTCGAAACCTTAATTGCCAGCCTGTGGTTGGGAGAGAGTGGCTAAGGCTAGTATTTGAGTATGCAAAGCAAACACATAAAAATTAATAAAAATTAATTGGCATAAGTGGCGGTGCGTACGTGATGGGAAATGCAATGGACCGGTCTGAGATATATCTCACTCCGAGTTACCCAGGCTGTCAGCCGGTTCATACGCCACTCCACTCACTCGTATCCGGCTATTAGGCCTCTCATTCCCAGGGGCGCACTGCATACCCAAGGGTGCTGGGCGCTGTTGCCACTGCAGACCGTATTTGCTGCTTACGTGTTTGGAAATGCTATGGGCCGGTCTGAGATATATCTCACTCCGAGTTACCCAAGGGCGCTGGGCGCTGTTGCCACTGCAGACCGTATTTGCTGCTTACGTGTTTGGAAATGCTATGGGCCGGTCTGAGATATATCTCACTCCGAGTTACCCAAGGGCGCTGGGCGCCGGTCTGGGCCGGTCTGAGATATATCTCACTCCGAGTTACCCAAGGGCGCTGGGCGCTGTTGCCACTGCAGACCGTATTTGCTGCTTACGTGTTTGGAAATGCTATGGGCCGGTCTGAGATATATCTCACTCCGAGTTACCCAAGGGCGCTGGGCGCCGGTCTGGGCCGGTCTGAGATATATCTCACTCCGAGTTACCCAAGGGCGCTGGGCGCTGTTGCCACTGCAGACCGTATTTGCTGCTTACGTGTTTGGAAATGCTATGGGCCGGTCTGAGATATATCTCACTCCGAGTTACCCAGGCTGTCAGCCGGTTCATACGCCACTCCACTCACTCGTATCCGGCTATTAGGCCTCTCATTCCCAGGGGCGCACTGCATACCCAAGGGCGCTGGGCGCTGTTGCCACTGCAGACCGTATTTGCTGCTTACGTGTTTGGAAATGCTATGGGCCGGTCTGAGATATATCTCACTCCGAGTTACCCAAGGGCGCTGGGCGCTGTTGCCACTGCAGACCGTATTTGCTGCTTACGTGTTTGGAAATGCTATGGGCCGGTCTGAGATATATCTCACTCCGAGTTACCCAGGCTGTCAGCCGGTTCATACGCCACTCCACTCACTCGTATCCGGCTATTAGGCCTCTCATTCCCAGGGGCGCACTGCATACCCAAGGGCGCTGGGCGCTGTTGCCACTGCAGACCGTATTTGCTGCTTACGTGTTTGGAAATGCTATGGGCCGGTCTGAGATATATCTCACTCCGAGTTACCCAAGGGCGCTGGGCGCTGTTGCCACTGCAGACCGTATTTGCTGCTTACGTGTTTGGAAATGCTATGGGCCGGTCTGAGATATATCTCACTCCGAGTTACCCAGGCTGTCAGCCGGTTCATACGCCACTCCACTCACTCGTATCCGGCTATTAGGCCTCTCATTCCCAGGGGCGCACTGCATACCCAAGGGCGCTGGGCGCTGTTGCCACTGCAGACCGTATTTGCTGCTTACGTGTTTGGATATGCTATGGGCCGGTCTGAGATATATCTCACTCCGAGTTACCCAGGCTGTCAGCCGGTTCATACGCCACTTCACTCACTCGTATCCGGCTATTAGGCCTCTCATTCCCAGGGGCGCACTGCATACCCAAGGGCGCTAAGCGCTGTTGCCGCTGCAGACCGTATTTGGAAATGCTGCGGGCCGGTCTGACTTAGGCGCTGCAGGACATAATTATGTCAGATATGTCTCACTACAAGTCGCCTGTCACACGCGTACCACTGGGGCCTGCAATTACTTTTAGACCGGGCCTAAGGGCCGCGCAACATAATCAAAGACGCTTTTGTATTTGTAGGCCTCCAGTTAGACAATTGCAATAGTTAAATAATGAGTCTAGAAAAATCGTTGTATAATTAAGTTACCCATGACGGTAATTTAAACGTGTCAAAAAACTCTTCATGTCACCTTGTCAAACAATCTACAATTTCCAATATACATATAAAATATACATAAAATGAATTTCCTCTTTAACGGCTTGCACACTAAAAATATGCTAATTGACCTTGTTACATAACGTGATATCATAACTGTGGGTAGGTACCTAAATTCGAAATTAAACAAAAAACCACTTGGAATACCTTGCTGAAACCTGTCTGAATTGTTATTAAGGGAAACCTTATTGATGTGTTTTGAAGTTTATAGCTCATTTAAATCAATCCAAGCTATACTTAAAAACCTCGCGGGGGACAACAAATTATTTTGTAAGCTAACATCCCATCGACTATGAGGTTTATGTCGTAGGTTCATTTATTACTGTAACAAACGAATAGGTACCTACAATATCATCTAATTAATGAATAATTTGAATTATTGCAATATAATATAATATTGTCTATTATTATGGGTTAACTGTAAGAGTGGGGCGAAAGGCCCAAAATTCGCCCATATGGAAATTAAAGACAATTTTCTTTCTTTCTTTCTATTATAGCAACATTATTAATGTACATTGGTGACTCGTACCCGAACATGGTAAAGTCATGCTTACACCTGTTACATTGTGCCAATTGTAAGCTTTGCACCAGCTTGCCAACGGCCAAAAGTTCGTACAGAAGCAAGATGAATAATGCCCGAAAATCCATGGGGTCGTTGGCATTGCGCGAGGACCAATGGCACTGGGTACGAATGTCTCTCCTAAAGTATACTATAGAACTGTAGGTTACCGCAATGTACCTACCAATTCCAACTTAGCCCAGCATCATACACTTTACCAATCGCACTTGTGCATGCCCAACATATTCTATTGTAGCATTATAAATTAACTTGGGTTGAAGAGGCTAACTACTAGTTTTCGCTGAAATTATGATTGAGGTACAGAAAAATCAGGACTTGGCAAACAAAAATCTAAATCCTCTAACCTCGGTTTTTGTGCATGTTCAGCTAAAGATACAACATAACTGGCAAACGAATAATATGTGAATTTTAGTGTGTAAGGAATTAGTGTATGACTATAGTAGGTATTAGCGAACAAGTGCCGGGCAGAATGTCCTGGGGAACAATGGAAGGGCAATTAGGAGATTCATCATTTGTCGGAAATACTGGCAGGAGCACCAAGGGGGCCGGGGAACCGCCCCACCGCCCCACCTCTGCACGCAGTGCACACACATGTGCCACCAAATGCACTGCATGCTGTGCTAGCAAACGGGCAGAAATGCAGTGCAAATTTTGGCACATCTGGTACAGGTAAGGGCAGGGGCGTATTCGCCTATTTTTTTAAGAATAGGCTATTCAATTGTTGCCGCCCTTACCTCTATTTCCCTTCGTAAAGAATGACATTGCTCTTTGTTTGGTGTTTTTATTGAGAAATTACTCTCGAAGTAAATAAATATTTACTTTGAAATGATTAAATGTATGTTTATGGATAATCGAGTTTGTGAATGTTATAACAAATATAGTTTTTTTCATGACTCTTCGGCGCTATTAGGCTAAAACTGCCGCCATGATATTTGCCACCCTAGGCTTAAGCATACTCAGCGGACTCAGCCTATCGGTTACTGCTTGCGTTAGAGGATGAACAAGAAGTTGAATAGATGTATATCCTTTTTCCTTTCCTTTTTTTTTTTTTTTTTGTTTTAAAGGTTAATCGCATACAAACAATTCAATGAATGTATATATTAGGTCTTCTTGTGTGGCCTTACAATTATTGCGTTTAAATTGTTTTTATATTTAATACACGTTCTTTCATTCATGATTTTAAGGTTTTATCATAGGTTCAGGAATATTTGGAGCGGCGGACAAATACCGTGCAGCCATATTTATCCTATTCCATCGGCAATCCATCGGAAAAGAATGCCTACAAAGGTTTTCTACACAGGGTAGGAGCCACACTAAGATTGGGTACTTTCGAAATAAGCATCGCGCAAGGGAGCCATACAAATTGATAATGACGGCGTGCGGCTGCTTGCAAACTGCTGTTGTAGTTAGCCTCCATCATGATAACTAATCAAACATCATTAAAACAGATTAGAGAGCAAAGAAATCATGAAAATGTATATACGAACACGAAAAATTGCAGTTAGCAAGTACCGCAATTTTCAAATAATAAAAAAATTAAAAACATAATGTAAAAAAATAGTATAACTAAAAGTGAAAAACATGAAACGTGAGACTTGAGAGGTATATTATACTTTGCCGAAGTTGTCAGGTGTAACGAAATGGAGCGGATAGCCATTGCTATTCTCAAAAAACTGGTACCTAATATATATAACCTGTTAGCCTTGTGCCAATGTTGTATAGGAATTGTAATCATAATCCACTATTATGGCCACTCGTTGCAGCATTCCAACAACTATTAATTCTACACTGTCTAATAATAGATTATATTACCATTCTATTAATATAACAATGAAGGAAATCTCTATACATAGGAAATAACAAGAATTAACTGATGCACGATAATATTGGGGTTCAAATCTAGCCCGCAACAAATGTTTCCTGATTTTATTTGTTATTATCATTATTATTGTCACATCGTATCTACAGTAAAGTAACTTATCCATCATGATGGCTGGGGAGAGGACCGGTACACGCACACTATTCAATAACGTCGGTGACGCGCGTCTGTACCCTGTCAGTTAACTCGGTCTTACTCCCCGAGGTGAAGGAGTCTGCAGACTCACCCCCCCCCCCCCCTCCGGACTGACAGGGTTGCTAAAAGCAGAAATGCTGAAAACAGACGTTGGAAAACAAAAAAGGTGACGCGCGTCTCCCTGAGAAATGTTTCATTGTAGCAAATGGGCTGCTGGAAGATCACAGAGTCAACTTGAGAAGATTTCCGAGGCTGGCGTGAAGCCGACAGCACGTGCGAGGAATTCCCCTAGACACGCCCAGGACACGTCTCAGCGTAAAAACTATTCGAAATTTCATTCAGAAATTTAATGTTTATTTGCAGCAACCAATCCCCAAACGCGTTTTTCCTTTGACAAATTCGACGTGTGAATATGACTTTCGAATTGTCTGGGGGTTTACGGAACAATCGTCAATTATTCGTCATCGGCAGGGCGAGGTTCAATTGACCTTTAATGTAGCCCTAAATTCGTAAAAGCCCTAACACTACACATATTGTGCACATTTTCTTAACCCAATCGGCGATCGCCAAAATTTGACATACAAAATGTACAAGTAATTATTGATTATTGCCGCCATTGCAATATGAAGAGACAAATGGATGGGGCATATTCCATGAGACATGAAGGACTCCTCAAGAACATCACTGAGGGTATGGGCGAATGCACCAATTCAAGGCAGGAGTACCTAGAATTCTAGATGGTGTCATGAAGGACCTGGGATGTGGCATCTACCTTGTGCTAAAACATGATAGACGAGAGTGGAGAAAGAGATTAAAACATCCGCTGCAAACCAATCGATAGATTGAAACTCCAGAAGAATTATTAGGTTACTATATTTTACTTAAACCAGAGTTATTTAACGAAATATACCACCGCGAAATACTGTCCTAATCACAATAGTATTTTGTAAGATCCTGCAGTCTATATCTTATCAACCACTTTCTAAAAACATTTTGTTAAATTCTCAACCAACATTAATTATTTACGTTTAGAAAAGGAAACAGAATAGATTTCGGCCCAGTTGACATGAGCGCTGCGGAGGGTTGGCAATAAACTTTTAGATAGGGGTTGTACGTGGTTATGGGACACTTGAGGTGGTTAGGACATGGAAAGTGCGTTAGGCGGCGTCGTTAGAGGGTAGCACCTGGCCTATAAACGTAAGGGAGGCGCCACACCTGTATACCTATTGATTAGGCTCCTCAATAAAGGGTTCTTGGCATTTGTGTATAAAAGGGCATGGGGTGTCTATTTGAATTTTTGATACCAGTGTGTTGGGGAACAAAGTGTAAGGGGGTGAATTAGGGATTACCGCCCAGGCAACGCCGAGATGCAGGGTACGAGTCCCAGAATTCTTCATATCTTTCTTTAAGTAAAGGCCTTTACTGTTTTCAAGGTGGCCGACGGTGGGCCGGTCATTCACTGTACAGTATTTTTATGTTTTGCCATGTTTCATAACTTATGGCATTTTAATTTTACCACAGCTATCTACACTTAATACGCATAAGGAAATTATGGGAAGTAGAAGAAGGGCTCGTCATCTCCTTTGATAGCCTGTTAAGTACCCCGGTTTCTATGCTACATTATTGTGTGTAGAAAATTGCAATTATGATTTAAGTACGTACTGTATACTGTATGTACGTAGTAATTTTGTATACTGCTCGTCACTAAATTGATGAAAACGTTCTGTTCTCTTACTGAACCTGAACCCAGCTGAGTTTTGGTTATGCAACTAAGCATATACTACAGTGAACTAGAAAGATGCAGGACTGCCAGCTTCGCATGCATTCCGAGACATGATGTGAAATGTAGCAAAATTAATGTCGGTTATCAAACCTTCCAAAGTTGTTATCTGTATATACTTCTGTCAGGTATGAAGGAGCGGCTATTTCAGTTCTTTATATAGGAGAGATGGGACACTCGCTTTCGCCAAGGAAATTTTACGAATTGCTCGTGTATCCTGCCATATCTTCGATCAATCAGAGTTTCTGCCAATTGAAACGTCTTCCACTCGGGAATTTTTATGGTTTAGAAAAAGACTTGGCAGGTGCACTATGATATTTCAAAAATAAAAACAATTCCTTTATCCTATTTTTTCAATAATTGTATTAGAACTGTAGGTAATTCCATACTGGCCATTACTGGAAATGAATATACATCCGCCCATTGAACGAGAATATGAAGCAAGCATGGTACTCGAACCAACAACCAGCCGCTAAAAAAGCCAAAGTGTATACCACTTAACTACGAGTGTTGAGGTATGCAAGAGGATTCAGTAAGATGCGGGCAAGTCCACTTTGGCCATCATAAATCACTCAAATTGAACATGCAACCCGCCAATTGGGGAACATTGACAGATCGGTTAGTCAGACATTAGCCAATAATTGCATGTTACCCCCTAAAGCGGTTCTCCTATCCGCATAATATTAGATACTACTTGCAGCCTCGTGCCTGGGAATTTTCGTTGCTTCAGTAAGTACGATAATGCGTCACTATATTTTGTCATAGACATTTTGGGACCTACACCTAGAAGTATGTCATTGACTCATTGTATCGGTCTTAAGAAACTGACACACAAAACTTGTGTGACACTTCATTGGACGGGGGTGTATGATCCACACGGATTGATTAAAAAACTTGCTAAGGTGTCAGTTAGTAGTCCAGTAAAACTGATAGGAGTTTGTGCTAACTTATTTTCACAGAAATGTTCCTCAATCTAAAATCAAAACGTTGCATATCTAAAAAAAATTGGAATCTTGACTTAATTTAAGGTCAAAGGTTTTAACATAACATGCTTCCTTTTACTCTAACGATGTTTTAGGTGTACAGGTACATATACAAGTTGTTGAACATAAAATTGCCTATCGACTGACATGTACACAATTGACATCCGCCATCATTCAAACTGGAATGACGTCACGCTCGAAGTATAAAGTGACCATAACTTTGGTTATATTTACCCGATTTTCATCACATCGATTCACTATGTCAATAGCTTTCAGCAAAAAAATAGGTAGGGCGCCGAGGGCGGCAGCACACGAACCAAGTTTCTCGTTAATAAGTGGCGAAAACTTAGGTTCCATTCGTGCGATTTTCATCAAACTCGCGGCTTATTGATTCACTAGGCCAGCAATAGCCATTGAGAGAATATTAGGGAGTGTGATGGCGCATGAACGAGGTCCTCATGTTCCTAATAGGGAAGCAGGTCAGCAATGTAAACGGAAAATATATTCATCGCCTAATAAATTATTTCCATAAACAAGCTAACAGTCAACATACTATAACAAAATGTCTTGGGCAATCACAGAAGTATTACCAAATCAAAAGCCTGTGAATAGTGGGAACTTAATGACATTTGATACAGGCAAAGGTAGAGGTAATGTATTCCATCGCATACACGTAGTGTGGGCGGGCAACACCAGCTTTTAGCACTTCAAAACGGCCGATATAAACCGACGGTGGGCATCCTACATTTAGCCTACATTGGCTCCCCCCACACTTTCATAGATTTCACTAGATCCATTCACTTGTGGTTTTTACCTAAATCTGAGAGACTACAAAATTAGGTATGGTTGATATGATGCGGTATGGTTTCAGTTGGCAAACATGCATGCCAGTCTCAGCCCCTCTGAAAAGCCTCAGTTCGCCCAGTTGCAATGCATGGCGGTGCGCCGGTGCCGTCGAGTATTCCTTACCGAGACATTTCTAGAGGTAACAGCAAAGGCTTTCACGGCCGGAGTCGATTGAAGAACCAGTAGAATCCGGGCTGATGGGCCGTGGTTGAAAGTTGGAGTTCTAGAGGTGGTGGGAACGGCCTTTAGGGTCATTCCCACCATATCCTTGTAAATGCTACCCACAGTAAGCTCGGTCCTATATTCTGGTTATAAATAAGTAAATAAATAATATTACTATGTTAAATTATATACAATCAAGTAATCAACAAGAAAGTGTAAGGTATAATCGTCAAAATCAGGTTTGTTTTGTTTGTTTTGTTTTTTTTTTAAAAAGGTTAATCCCATACAAACAATTGAATGAATGTATCCGATTGACCTCTTCAGTCGCCTCACTAAGTTACCTAATAGGTACTTGTGTCGAGTAACGACACGTCTCCGATCCCATGGCGTGTAGAGGTAGTTCTGTCATTGTCATTGTGCTTGTGTCTCAGAGACAGAACATAAAAATGACGTCACGTGTGCATAATTTCCAAGATTACCACCTTTGCTGAATAGTATGCACGCGTGACGACATATATTATGAGTGGTTAATTCAAAAATCGGTGCCTTTATGTATTTTTATAAACAAACTACAAATCTATGGATATTAGTGCAAATATGAAAGTTTCCTGTTTTAAAAAAAGTAGAATCCATTTCAAAAATAAAATTACTAGGCCTATTGTTTAGAACTCTATTAATTAATTAATTAATTTTTAATAAACAGCCCCGATTTGTTTATGCTAATGTGAGGCCTTAACCCCGAAAAGACTAGAAGCCTATAGAAAATTCGGTAGCCCATGAGCCCTATAAGTATTAAATTGTGAGTAATCCTTGCCTGGGGCTGCAGGACCAACCAATCAAATGGCCTGTTGGGAAGCATCTCATCATGCTGGTTTCCATTGGGCATGATTTACGCGAAATTTGGGTAGATTAGCTCGGAAATTGACTGGACCATATTTATGAGGCAGCGGAGCATGTAATTTGGCCTCGACGTCGTAGAAAGCTGTTAGCATGCGTTTCCCATGAATATTGACGAATATGGTATCAACTTAAATTTGTTGCATAGAGAATATTAATAAGTTGGCATGTTGGCATGTGTTTTGAGTTGTTTGTGGAGCGGGGACGTGGACATGCCGTGTTTTGCATGCACTGCCTGCATATTAACATTTAAAGACCTCATACATGGGCGTTCCAATCCACTGGTACAAGCCAAAGGTTGTTTTATAATGTTAAATCCATCGATCTTCTCTCAATTATCTCTCTAAAGGTGAATAATGAGCTCCACATTCCCCATTATAATATATATATAGTAGTTTGTTAGTATATATACATATATACAGTATATAACATGTACTATGTAACAACAATTAGTTACGTACAGTTGCTGGTTCAGTTAGTAGAAAGTGTTTTGAAATTTGAAATTGAGAAAATTCAAGTACGGTATATAATACTGACCATAAACTGACTTAATATGATGTTGAGGAAACCTCCTGGTTATAACCGGAACTTTTTATAGAATTTTTTGACTCCAACTCCAGGGCTATATGCTCTATACTATGTGCCGACAGTAGATACGGTATACACTATTATACAGTTTGGTACATTATATTGCATTTACTTGCGGGACACCTTACCTTTAATATCATCAGTTAACACCTAGCCTATGCCAAGTTTATTAATTTATTATTTTGGCAAGAGATGGCTTAGAGATAAAAGCCAGTGTTCCTCGGGAGATAGATAACCCGGCCCGAGATGTCCCGGCAATAATATTGACTTTAGTTTGTTTGGGTAAGATATACTCGTATATTTACCTTAGGGAAGATAAGGTTCAGAGTTTAGGTACATCGCACCACCAGTATTGCCCGAGGACCGTTACCGTCGCCAACACTTTCCATTGGTTTGCCAATTTACACTTTGCTTGTATTACAAGTCTTGTTGTTGCGGGAAAGCTTGCTTAATCATTCACTGCGTGTTATGACCTGCAGCAGGGGGGGGCATGGTCCAACTTGCCCCCCCCCCCCCGCCTCAAGCATTGTAAGACGTGGTTTATACTTCATGGTCCCCTTTGCAGTAATATGAATGTGAGCATTCCTTTTTTGGTTTTGTAAAATCTCCAGCTATACTTTACAACTATTAAAATGCGTAAAACCCTACTATTTTGCTCTTATATTTTCAATTTTTCCTTATCCTGCCTGATGACGTCATTCGAAAACTTTACGCCTCTGACCTGCAGGCCTAGCACCAATGCAAAAACTTAGCCACATAACTAATTTAATACAGAATTGAAACTAAACTAAAAAGGACTAAACCTATTTTCAATATTCTCATAAGTTTCTGTCTATGACTCATGACTGTTCCTTTGGCCACTGAAATTGATCAATAATTGTTACGTTACTATTTTTTCAAAACATTACCACCAAGGGAAACCCCCATGCCCCCTTGATATTTGCAATTGCATACTTCGACAGTAAAATCAAAATGCGTAAAATCCCCTTTTTTTTTTCAATTTTCCCACGGAGGCGACCCCCGGTTCCCCCTTCACTTCAGGCCTTCCGAACACTCGGGGTGGCACTCAGTGGCAGAGCAATATCTCTTCTATAAATTATGACAATCAACGCATTCATACGATCAATATATCCCCTGAAATTTAGTTTTGTAGACAAACCTCCCTCTTAAGTTGCAGTCTGAGAGTTACTGAATTATACTCTCTCTTGCAGGGACGCTGTTCTTTTGGTCCACGATTAACTTGGAGAAGTTTTTTTAATATTATATTATTGTATTTTTTGTATTGCATTATTTTTTAACGTAACATTAACCAATGGGGCGGAAGGTGCGGGCAGGGGGGCACACTGCACTGCCCCCAGTCAAAATCACCTGGGGAAATGCCCCCCCCCCCCCAGCCAACGAACCGAAAGGCAAAAATACAAGCCTATTGTATTGAGAAATTTAGAGTAACTGATTAAATTTTCATAATTTTCTTTAAAATGGTTATTGTTTTTATAAACTTGTGAAAAAAACTAGAATTTTTACACAAAATATTTTGCCGCCACAAGCTACCTAAGTCCGTGGTTGGCTCAGATCAACCCCGATAGACACCTCCCCCTCCCCTCCATTTTTTCATGTTAGCCTCACCACACAATAACATGTTGCACAGCACCATAGATGATAATCAAGATCCTTAGGGAATTCATCCTTAGGGAATTCATTTCATCACATTAAGGTCCAAGGTTCGAGGTCCACGTACATTCTTAGCTATAGCTAGATCCTTAATCGCATGTATGCAATACTTGCGTTAACCAAGCACTTGCTGTAGGCATTGCACTTGAGCATATTGCCGAGAAAAATTGACAAAGACACTCAGACCCGGTGGGGCGCATTCTGAGAAAACATTTCTATTATGTTGTATACCCTGCTACAAATCAGACCTTCCTCACTTTTGGGCTAGTGGTCAGTTTGCAAAGAATACGTGACATGCTTCATATTTTGGCAATAAAATGTATTATTTTCTGAGATGTACAAGGCAATTGTTAGAAGGCACTACCAAGAAGAAGGGTTAATGTGTCTAAATCTGTGGAATGGACGAATGACCAATGCGATAATCCTTCGACTGTTGGAACAGGAGCCTCCGAGATAAATCTTTCAATTGCGGATAATTGCGGTTTGTATTCTATTGACGACCTACGACCTCACCAATCCTATACGAGTGTGCCAATGAAATACCAGGGCTGGACCTATAACTGTCAGGGCTTTTAGCGGACAGAAATAGTAGTTATAGGTCACTGATCTGCACACTTTGAACTGCAATCCCTTGCGATTTCATTCCTTTCAGCCAGTTAGTTTGCGATTGACGCCCTTCGGAACTTTACCATGTTGCTACACATTGCCGGGGTAATGGTGGATGCAAGTATTGAGCATTTTGCCAACGGCCTTACCATGTTGATTCCATTACAGCAGAATATGTTTCAAACTGCGGCAACTTGGTAGTGTGCACAGCGTTGGCAGGGGAACCTGGTGGGACATGATAACGCGCTTAGGCAGTACAAGTCGAGTCCTGGTCACCTCCGATTTAATCGTGTGACTTTACCATGTTCCCCAAGTGGTTCGGAATCCACTATAATCAGGAGGTCCACCCTGTTAGTCAACTCCCCTTTCCCCGAGGTGAAAGAGTCTGCCCTTAGGGTGCCTCAAGTTAACAAACAGACTCACTCCACCCGCCAGGCTGACAGGGTTGCTTAAAGCAGAAATGCTGAAAGCAGGCGTTAGAAACAACAACAACAACAGTATTGAGCAGCGTTAAAGTTTGACATTTTTAGAAAAATACACCCACAAAGTTTCCAATTTTTGAAAGAGGCTTACGGCGAAAATGTAATGTCGCGTACAACTGTGTTTGAGTGGCACAAAAGATTTAGTGATAACCGGGAAGAGGTTATGGACAATGCGCGTCCTGGACGACCAATCTCAATGCGAACAGACGAAATGGTGCGGAAAGATGGACGTCTTTCAACAAGAATGATAGCTGAAAAGGTAAACAGTAATCAAGAAGCGGTGCGAGTGGTGCGACAAATTTTTCACGCCAGACTGAACATGACAAAACTGACTACGAAATTGCTAACAAAACCCTTCCGCAGGAACAGAACGACCGAATAGATTTAGCGGACAGACAGGTCACTGTGTTTGAACATGCACCTTATTCCCCAGATATAGCCCCCTGTGACATGTTTCTCTTCCATAAAAATCAAATCTGCCTTGAAGGGATCACGTTTGGGGTCGAGGGGAAGGCGGAAACGGCGGAGCTGCTCCACAGCCTCACACCCAATGACCTGCAGCATTGTTTTAAAAAGTGGTAGGGCAGCATGCAACGAAGTGTAGATAGGGTAGGGATGTATGTTGAAGGTGACGATTAGTAAAAGTAAGTAATTTCAACTAAATCGCTTAATGGCCCCAGTCCGGGTATTTAATTGGCACACCTCGTCTACTCTTTAAACGCCCTAGATTTCATTTTATTTTCCCCTGAAGATTTAGCCCATTTTTACCCATATGAAACGTGGAAAAGTAAAGAATTCATATCGAACACCTTTACGAAAAATATAACTACATTTAAGGTTGGTATACTAATTGGTAAAGCATGCGTCTCTAAATTTTTCTGGTCGAAATTCAGTTGAAAATAAGAATGTATATACATATGGTATCTATAAGATTCCTCATATCCTAAATTCTAACTATTGACTTTGTGGCTGCGAATGACTAAGTAGGCTATGCTACTTGAATATCACCACACATTGAGGTTTATTTCGTTCGCACTCGTATTAAATTACCGTCATAATATCCAGTACGACAAAAAGTTAGGCAAAGGTCCAGTAGGTACCGTATGTGATACAAGGTGAGTTATTTATGTCTAAAATACCGAACTGTAGGCATACTTTATGGTGTAGGAGACAAAAATGGCGCCTAGCTACTTGTCCATAATGAATAGAATTAATTATATATCATATTATATATTATATAGAAGAACTTAATTGATTCGATAATAGAAAATAATGTACATATATACAGTATTGGAAGGCATAAAACCATTGGCGTAAATAGGGGGGTCCTGGGGGGGGGGGGCTAAGCCCCCCAGCGGTACCTGTAGCCCCTCCCCCCAGGATTTCTGGTGACAAAGACATTATGGAGGCGAAAGGCATAGCATCCACAACAACGAAAGGGAAATTAATTCTTGGTATGCTTATTTTACGTGAAAGAAATCATTAAAAAAATCTACATATTGACCAAGTACATTACTCAAAATGCTTAGAACCCTAATATTTCAGACTTGTTTCCTCATCCAAAATTTTTCCACGGGGGAGACCCCCGAGCCCCCCTCTGTGGTAGGTTTATTTGTCGGTAAAAACTCAATTTCACAGCACTGCCTGGAAAATGCGCAAAACCTCACTAATTTGGGCCTATTTGCCAATTTTTTCTCCGGGGGAGACCCCCGCGGCCCCCCTCGCTTTTCGTGCTCACTTCAGAAGTGAATGAGTAATGATTCCAAGTCTTGGGGTCCTAAAGCCCCCCCCCCCTCCCAGAAATTTTGGGAATTTACGCCAATGCATAAAATCTACACGAACAGTTTTTTGACTTGTTCTATGGAAAATTGTGAAGAAGAAGAAGAAGGTTGTACTTTGTTGAAGCCTTGGATTTAGAGTATAGATTATACTGATGCTCGTATGTATGCATGTCTGCATGTCTATGTCAGAACCCTATTAATCTCCGAGATCAATGTAAAAGGGCTCTCTCAAGATCTTAAGTAACAGGTATTGAGGTAATACTGTATAACACATAACTTACAGTACGGCAGAGATCTCATCGACTTGATGCCATAAAACTTTTTCATATTTGTATAGGACTTCTTACCTGGAAATAAAGAAAACAAGGTCTTTAGAAAAATTCATATACAGTATAACGCAGCGCTGAAATCCCTAGTACAGTAGCGCACAGCAGCTTACAATAGTCGAAAATGGACTTTTCACACCTTCACGTCAGCAGGAGGATTTGGATTTATCACGTATTAGTGGCCTATGGAGCAGGCACGTAGCCAGGGTGGGGGCTCTGGGGGGGGGGGGGGGCAAAATGTAAAAAAAAAACAAAAAAAAACCGTTTTTTAGTTTATTTATATTTGTTCTCGCTCGATTTAGTGTATAGTTATACAGTAGTTTCGATAGTGCTGGATACTTCCGCAGATTACGGAAGGCTTGAAGCGCTCCTTGTGTGACATGTTAATGTTAATTGATCCTTGCATTGTTCAGTTTGATGTTTCACCTCTAAATTATTTTTCTCCCTCTAAAAACACTAAAACTTAAAAATTTCCGGGGGGGGGGGACCCGCCGTTTTACTGGGGATATTCCTTTTTTAGCCTTGTAAAATCTACAGCTATACTTTACAACTATTAAAATGCGTAAAACCTTACAATTTTGCTCTTATATTTTCAATTTTTCCTTATCCTGCCTGATGACATCATAAGGTCTACTTAGTTTTGCCCCCGCCATCATTCTAAAACTTTACGTCTCTGTGGCTACGTGCTTGCTATGGAGGCGCGAATTCACATTCGATCCGTTTCAGCGCGTCAATCCAAATAATAAAGACGCCATTGGGAAAATAACGCATCACGGAGCAATGAATATCCATATTCTTGCTCGCTAGATTAGAGTAGAGTCCATCCACGAGTGGGAGTATTTAATGGTTTCGTAAATTTGACCTGCCTATAAGCCCCAAGATTAAAATGTGGCGACGAGTCTTTGCAAGAAAATAGGACATGTCGTCCACTCATACAGCAACTTAGCTACACAATACAGCAGACCGACAGGTATCCTAGCAACTTATTCATTGTATACAAGTCTTTAGTCGCCCGTGTCGCTTGCACAATTGTTACAATACAAGGGTATCTTCTTAAATACATGCACGAAAATCCACCTGTCACTCCATTACGAGGAATTCAGTGCGATTTGTATAAGTACTATAGGAAGGGGATTGAGATTATAATGATTCATGACATGTCAATTTTTTACCTAAGGTTGAGTTTTACGTAGGTTCAACAATTTCGTATAATGCAACAGTAAATTGGTAAAAACCAGGTATGTCGATTATAGGCGACTAAAATAGACTCAATTCGTGTCAGCGAAATCCTGAATTTGACATTTTTATCGTAAATATCAATTTAACGCGACCAGAACACTTCCCCTAAAGTGTATTTACCTGCTGTCTTAGAAATACCTAATAAGCCAAAAACAAAAATGTGTTTTGTCTATTGTTCACCTCTGTACAGTGAATCCCAGAATCTGCCCCTACACCCTGACCTTGAACGTCGGTTCGGGACTCGGTAGGACTATATAGGCTTTGCCGTACAAATGTAGAAATACGCGATAAATCAATATGTTATCATCGAGGTGAGAGATCCCCCATTAGTTGATGGCGCTGTGTTCGTTCCTGCCTAGGGAAATCCTGAACCCCACCCTGCCGTCTTCATCGGTTAAGCAGGACTATAGCACTAGCTGCAGTTTTTCTACGTGCATCCACTGGCATTGCATTACACTAGGTCTTGCAAATAACCAATGCATCAAAAACGTATTAGGACCCTCATTGATTTATAGCAATATGTCCAGGTCCCTGCGAAGCAAAATCCTGAACCCGAGCCTGCACTCTGACCTTGAACGTCGGTTTAACAGGACTTACTGCAGTTTGTCTGTTTACTTGCCACGGCTTTGTCTTAAACTCGGTCCTATTTACATTTTCCTCCGCGGCAAAACCAACTGAAAAGCCCATTATCGTATATTTACTCGAGATATCTGCCTTGCAGAAAGTTGGTGTATTTAAAAAAAAATGTCGTATGTGTTATCGGGAGGAATGCGCGCTGCAGGATATTGAATCATGGCTTTGTCAACGGGATTTTTTATGGTGAAAAGTAAATAATTTGGTGACTTAGTGGGACTCCTATGGAGTATACGTGATTATTGCCATTGCATTGTAATGTACAAGTTTCAATATTACAATACTAGGAAATGTCCATATTTGCCAGTTAGTGTTCTGTATTTGGGGGGTTATAAATTGCAGCATAAACCGAAGTAGCGTATATCGTATTGTAGTAACGAGTTGTTTATATAGTAGGGCCCTGAATATCCGGATATTCCTACTGTTATAGTTGTGGGGAATGGACCTGCGCTCTAAGGTTAAGGCTTGCATAAAATATTATGGTTCCAAATTTCAGGTTGGACCAAATTATGATCGGCCATGAGTCAACATTGAATGTTTACATTTTCATTTTCGCAATTAGAAGTGATGACAAAGTACATAAATGGCTGGATATGTTGCTTTATGCTTTTTCTCTTGAAATATGTTGTTTCCAAAATGGAAATGAGAAAAATTGACTCCACAACATGAAACGTAATTACTACCTAATGTGGACAGTGTTCCAATAAACACATAATATTTAGTTTCAAGTCTTCAAGTTTCGGAGATTTTACAGTTCCATCGGGCATATATAATACAATAGTATAGATCTACAGTATTACTATTACTCGTTTCACCCTCCGTCGTCTCTATCAATACTTGATGGAAGCAAGTTTATACATGTCTTAGCGGAGAGCGGAGTTCTTTCAGTTCTTGTACAAGCCTCGAACCAAACGGTGCATAACCTTTTCTCTCTTCAACCCTCCAACCTCTGTGAAACCATCAATGAGAAAAATCAATTTTCGGCCACGTGCCTTCACAACTCTGCGGTTCGACTGGCGCGACACGACCGCATAAATCGTAAGTGCAACTTTTTAAGCTGTGGCTAACCCCCACACGTTTCCTTATTTTTCTGAATTCTATTTCTAGCTGAAAGTAAAAAATGTATTGAAATGATAATCCCAACTCCACTAGGTTCATTCAGTATAACGCAACAGAAATTTATTTAAATCTTCAGGGATTTCCATCCATCAACTGCTTTTGTTTACTTTTGCTTTCTACCGAATCATATTTCGCAAATTGATAATCATTTAATCACGGCCACAACCAGTTCTGTAAGCCTGCCATTGTTTACATTGTAACCTTGTTTGTTCAATATAATGAATTGTCCACTACTGCACTGCTAAATCAACCAGATCCATAAATTTCATTCCAACGGGAAAGTAGCAGGTACATTAACAAGTATTCTTGCGCAATAGCAAAATCCAAGCTGGTCTTTTAATCACGCTGAAGGATTATTACCATTACCATCCGCTAACAAACTAGACGGCTGCAACATTTCATAATAAATACAAGACAACCGCACTTGTCTCAACTGTATCAGTACGTACATCATTATACTGGCGCATGCAGCTAACATCATTACAGGACACCGTGCAACAGCGGAAGTTGTCCCCACTGACGAGTTGGATAGACATCTCGGCGCACAAAGACGCTATTCATGGCTTGTATTCAATGGATTGGTCAGCAAATGGAAGTAATTAGCCTAATTATCAAAGTGGCGCGCCGAACTCTTTTTTATGTTTAGAAAATCACTGTCGGGCTAGTTTTTCTTCTATCCTTGTCGTAATCAGATCCGGTTTGGGTGTTTATCGAATTCTACATCTTCTTTCTCTGTTTTTATGCGACTTGTGTTAAATGATTGATTTGTTGTTCTAGCCTACCATTACATCAACCGCATCTTGCGGTCTACTCAAACGCAATGTTTATTCTTACTCGGCTAAGGGTCGAAGGCCAAAGGTCGAAAAGTTTTGTACGGATTTTTAGCACCCACTTAAGCAATTATTCGAAATGGCTTTCTGCAACAAATCAATTATGTAGATCCTTGTAAGTTGTAACAGGTGATAGGCAGACGCCATCAATAATAACAAGAACAGCAGTCAGCAGTAGTAGGCCAAGTCAGGAAATAAAGCTATGTTTATGATCACTTCTACGTAAAATGTAGCCTAAAGTATTAAGGCTGAATTCCGCTGAAGAATATCCACGATATATCGTACATAGTCCATAGCATGTCATGTGCATTGTGTTAAAACAAACAGCTTTAGGACGTGCCGGGGCATGGGTTTTTGATAGTTAGCATTGGCTGGCAGTGACACAAAAGCTTTAAACTGGATGGAACATTTCCTGGAATAAACGCCGCCATTTACAGTCTGCTGCCACTTTGACGGACAACTGACACCATCTCGCGCCACGTGACTCAAATGGGCAACCTGCCGCTTTGTTTCTTAAAACGTAATTTCAATAAAAAAGAAAGAAAACTTGTGACATTGTGACAGCATGGCAGAAGTGCAAATTTCACATTTTAACGTGACAGTAACCTTGTCACACACTTTATTTCACCTACTTCGAATGCACCCTGAAGAACACCTGTGCCTGGCATACGTAGGACTACGTTACCCTAGGACATGTTTGTTTGTATCCAACGCCTGCTTTCAGCATTTCTGCTGTAAGCAACCCTGTCAGCCTGGTGGGAGGAGTGCGTCTGTTTGTTAACTTGAGGGACCCTAAGGGCAGACTTTTTCAACTCGGGGGAAGGGGAGTTGACTGACAGGATGGACTTCCTGATTATAGTGGATTCCAAACCACTTGGGGAACATGGTAAAGTCACACGATTAAATTGGAGGTGACCAGGACTCGACACGCACGTACGAGTAGACTGACTGGTATAGTCTCAGCACGTTATCAAGTCCTACCATGTTTCCCTGCCAACGTAGTGCACTCTACCAAATTTGCCGCAGTTTTAACATGCTCTGCTCTAAACATAATAGTCTCAGTAACTTTGTAAAACTTGCTGTCACTCATTGTTAAAAAATTACTTAGTACAGTTTTACGTTATAAATTAAAAAACACACAAGTAGGCAACAGGGGGAAACTTCTTGATAATTTAGAAACCATTGAGATTAGGGAAGCTATGGTTAAAAACAAAACGCTACTTAATCACATAACCTTTTTAAGTAATTCTCCCTTGTTAGCGCTACCATTGGTTAATGTTTAAATGTTAAATTTAAAATTGTTTACTTTATGCGATGCTGTGTGTATCTTGACAATGCGTTTTGTTTTGGTTTAGCTTGCATACCGTTTTATTTTGTCTGTTTTTCAATTGCGCTTGACAATGCGATGGCGTGACCCGAAACCGGTTGTGGTTTTTTTTAAATTTATCACGTAAAACTGTACTAAGTAAATTTTTAACATCGAATGCTCCGCTCTCATGGATTCAGCATGGTAAAGCCGCTACGCTAGGACCAGGCGCGCATCTAGGATGAGACCAAGGAGGGGGCTAAGATTAAAAACGAATAAAAAATATGATTTGCAATGAAATATTGGGGTTTTACAGAGCAATAAGGGTTCTACATTATAGGTAATTAATACTATAATATTATATAATTAATAATAATATAATTATATATATATTATATTATTATAATTAATAATAATAATAATACTAATAATATAATAATTGAGGAAAGGGGGGCCCGGGGGTCTCCCCCGGGAGATAATTTGTGAAAAATAGGACTGAATTGTGGGGTTTTACGCATTTTGAGGAACCTAATTGGGGGGGGGGGTAGCCCCCATAACCCCCGTACATAGATCCGCGCCTGCCTAGGACTAAGGGAGTCAACAGACCAAAAACTGATAACATCAGCATTGATCGATAATTTATTGCTGAAAAACACCTAAATAAAAAAGTGGCCTGAACTAACAATCGTAGTAAACAGATAGTAACGATCTACAGTAACGTCCACACTCTAAGAATGAAGATAGCTCCAACCCCAATCATAGAGGTAACTTACGATTTATGGCAGTCTATGTCCGCAATCAGATTTTTCGCAAGGGGGGGGGGGGGCACGAGCAGCAATGGGCCCTTCTATTTCCCCCCGAAGAAAACGAAACTGTTGAAGGCGCTTGGGTAACATTATTCGTTCAGTTCCCCCCCCCCCTCCCTTTCCCAACTGGATCCACTAATGTCCCCTATCAACGGATCACAAATTCATTAATTCACACACCTGTAAGATGCTCCTTTAAAAGTCATGGCAAAGAAAAAGAGTACAGTTGGAAGTGAACTGATCTATGAACTGGATGATAAAGGTTCGGAACTCGGAATAATTTGGAAATGTTTTTTCCCGGAGCCCATCTTCTTCTTCTGGCTGTTGATGGGGTTTGGCCAGCTGGTCATCTCGTTTTGGAACAAAGCTCCACCATTCACCAGCCCCCATCTCGCGGAAATCGGTTTCGAATTCGTTCTTCCAGCGGTTTTGTGGACGTCCCTGCAATCGTCTTTCCGTCATACTTGCTTTGTTCTGTTCTTGGTCTTCTTTCAGACATTCCTACCCCGGGGTCTATGGGTCACCCATTTTCTCACACTTTTGAGTGTAGTATATACAAGAGAGAATGATTTGTGCCAAAAAGTAGGTATTAGTGGCAATGAAGGCAACGGAGGGTGAAGTGCGGGGCGTCAGGCCGGATGCACACGCATTGGACGTTTACACGGGCACTTAATGCTTACCAAAGGGTTCACATCTACAGGAAATTATTATTTCACTGACTATTTACTTTTTTGTTGGGTAATTTAATGCTTTGGTGACCATTGGCTACCCCTGAATCAGTATACTGTGACGTGATAGCGTATAAATTTTATTTAAACAAAATGTTATCAATTGTACAATAATTACGGATTCACGGTGCGTAATTTATGTTTTGTTTTCTTTGTTAAGCGATAATCGGATACCAGACAGTTTCACAGGAGCTATCGATGTTAAAGCTATAAATAAATGAGATGTCACAACTTAGGAGTTAGAAGTAATGTTCCTCTACATTTTTATATAGTGTAACACTAATTGGCCACAGTTTTGGAAATCTTTCAGCCTGACATCTTTACTGTCCATTATTTTTTACAAATCAAGTTCAATAACGGCCAAATAATGTATACAATAAAAATGTAGAGGAACATTTTTCTTCTACTTCACTACTTCTCATTTAGGGCTCTACAATCTATATTTCCTGTAAAATTGAATTTTTTCAACCCATGAGGTTTGGTTGTCTTTTACAGGAATTAAAGAAGTTAAATCCGAAAGACTAACTTCAACTACTATTTTTACCCTATCCCTAAGTATTGAAAGAATCCATAAAAAATCGTTATCGATATTATTTCATGAGATTGCCAAGTCAAACATAGTCTAGACAGAGGTGCTGCAAAGGTGTTCGCTACCATATATCTAGAACTATTGTATATGGGGGGGGATTCCCTAAAGTCTAGTAGTATTCCTGGATTCGAATTGCGGGCCGATGATATTGCTTGAAAGTATAAAAGTACCTATAATTACAAAAATCCTTCAAATCTCAATGTAAAGAGCCCACGCGCAATAAATAAATAAACTTTTGTGAGGTTAATTGCATACAAACAATGTAATGAATCTGATTAACCTCTTCAGTCGCCTCTGTAGGTTAGTACCCGTGTTGAGTTACGACACGTCTCCGATCGCATGGTCTCAAGTCTCTGAAATTAGTCTGTAGAGACTCGCACAAGTACAAGTACGCTCTACAACCTTTTCACCGATGCCGGTTACTATTGTAGTTGTGTACAACCAGTCAGCCATAGTACAATAGCAATGAATTTCTGATTTGACCATAAACAGTTAGTAAATCGTAAAGAAAATTCCACAGGTCTTCACGAGAAGATATAACTGACTAGAATTTGCGGTGGTCCTATAGACGAGGGGCCTGTTAGTATTGTGGCTTATGCATGGTTTGTGGTGAATGCGAGTAAAAAATGTTTAAGGCATCAGCGTCACGGGCCATTACAGCGGCATCATAGCCGCGGTTGCTTCATCTAAACCGTTTAACTGATGCCTGTGAGTAATCTTGAGACTTCAACGCTGAGTTTGTACAAACCAGCCCAGTGGCGAATCCCTATAGTGGTGCCCCTTCATCCTCTATATCTTTCAATCTTCAACGAAGTTTATAACTCAAACCCCACTTGGATGACTATATTTGCTACTTCAGACTCATTTTTAAGTAAAACCTTCTTTAGGCACATATTTGGACTTTGGAGTGAAAAATTCAGTTCCGTTGTACATTTTATGGTAGAGAGTAATGAGGTTATGAGAGTAAAAATACCTGAACCGTCAATATTAAAATAGACGCTGGATCAGCTGCCCTGGCTAATAGATGTGGTAAACAATTAGGGTATTCAGGTAGAAAAATATTTTGGACCATATACTATCTACAGTATATTGCATTATTAAGTATTATATGGTATATAACACTGAAATTAAACTTACTTTGGTGGACGAGGGAACCTCCTCGTTATAACCGAAATTAGAGGATATAGAGAAAAAAAACTGACAAACTGAAAAAACAACACCATTGTACAGAAAAATTCTTAGTTGGCATGTCCTCTAAGTTCGTGCTGGTCAGACAGTAAACCAATCGGATGCAAGAGGTATATATATATTGAAAGTCTGTACTTAAAATTATTGCCTAAAATAATTATACTATTTTCGCTACAGACAATCTGAATCTGAATTAATAGCTCTCCGGAGTTAAAACCCCAGCTAGAAGTTAATTGGGTGATACTTCACAAATTATGAAGATGCCCATCTCGCTAATTACCCCACAAAAGTAGGCGATTATAATAAGGTTTAGGGAGGCTAATGTGTACAAGGGTGCTGGGTGCTGAGGGCGGGTTAGGCAAACAGGTTGCAGCTGCTGTTACACATGGTGCTCATCCTGTGCCAATTCGCACTTTTTCCATACACAGAGGTCGTGGGACTGTGGGAGGGCGTATTTTTCCCTATTCTTGATTGACATAATTATTTGGTTCATCCGTTTTCTGACCTGCAGGTGCCCACCCTCTAACAATTCGCGCTTTCCTTCGTACAAATTGGTCGCGGTTTGGGGGTACATATTTTTGACGAACCCCATCATTTGTCTCATGCGTTTTCTAATCTGCAGGCACATAGGTGGCACTGACAGTCAATATATATTTAATATATATAGGTACATTTCATGAGGATGATCTGCTTTGTTACTGTCAAATGGTCAGCTGGAGCCTCCATACATGACCAGTGGCCAGTGAGCAGTTGCTTATTTGCTTTCTCTGATGGCTGAGACTATATATGAAATTTGGGACCCGGCTTACAGGGCTTACTGAGCTGCAGCCACGAATTGAATAAAAAAAAAGTCTTCCTCTGTAAGCTTAGTAAAATATTAACTTTAACGCTATATTAAAATGCGTATATAAAGCGCCACTATTTGGGGTCTATTTCTGCAAAAATTATCCCCGAAGGAGACCTTCAGACCTCCCTCTTTGGGATAATAGCAGCAATATGACTGTTTCCATACAATCTATACCGTCGTAATTATAACTTGATGAGTTGGTACTTGGTTCGCATGTCTGTAAAATCTGCCGATCTGACCGTGTGCGCAATATAGCTGTAATTACTCCGCCACTAAATACATTAGCTGTAATTGTCTTTTGAAGTGCCTATGCTCCCATATACGAGTAACACCATAACTTTTAAAGGATAAACTAGATACAATTGAGTTCCTAAGATAACAATTTGCAATAGATGGGATCATAGTTGCCACAACACCCTCCCCCACCACAAAAAGTCCATGTTTTCTTTGACCAATCAGACCACACCCCGGATGTTTTGACTAGTCAAAAGAACATGTCTCATTTGGCCGAAGATGACCTGGAGGACCGTTAAACTCAAAAATATCCGTGATGACACCTGAATGCCTGATTTAGTGTTTGTCATTCCTTGTACAATAATCACACCGCATCTCTACTGGTGGCAAAAAAAAATATTTTAATCATTCCAATTTTGTATTTTACAACTAACTTTACGTAGAATAGGCAAAAAATCTAAAAAAAATCGACCACCTTCGTGTGTTTCCCTATTTGGAAGTGACTACCAGGTAACAGGCGATAAAGATGAAACTTTACTGGCAGTTGGCACTGTCAATAACAACGTTATAAATTATGGCAGGAATATCCAAGTTTGCCCTTCTCCACCCCCCCCCCCTTGCCTCCCCTCCCCTGCCAGCGACTTCATCATCCATTTCCGAAACGGAAATTAAGCGGCCGCCATTAACTCATCCAACGATGAAAAATGACGTCACTAATATAAATTACAACGAGAAGTGCCTAATAACGACTTTGAACCTTCCGTATAGCCTCATGTAACATGCAGTAGGTTCTTGCATACTGTACTAGAGTACTACATTATATTGTAACCTGGTTTGTTCAATTAAGTCAATCGGACCCGATATAGAGTCGGTTTTTTTAATAAGATGCAATTTCACAGGACGTATCGATTGTAGAGCCTCAAATGACACGTCACTAAGTGTAGGAAATGTTGTTTTACGTATTATGCACACCAATTGGCCACAGTTTTGGAAATCCTTCGACCTGACATCATCAGTTTCCGTTATTTTTTAGAAAACAAGACATTCAATAACTTTAGCCGATCAGAGCTTGTGACGTCCACATAATGAACCGTACGGTACATCAGAGGTTTGAGGAATATTTTTTCGTACTTTATGTCATGTCACACTGCATATGGCTCCACAATGGATATTTCTTGGGAAACTAGATTTCGTAAACCCGCAAGGTCTTCCCTCTCATTTTGTCTCTAATTCTAAACTTATCCTAAATTCTTCCTGTTTGACAGTCTTGTTGCTAACTCTGTTGGTTTTCAGTGTTACGTGGTATCACAGTATTTAACCAGTGGAAATGAGCATCACAAAACTAAGAATGTAAAATGTTAGCCATCAAGAGATAAGCCTAGTCTATTATTTACTTGGGTAGCCCCCGCAGTCTACGATATCTGATCCAATTGTTGGGAAGACTTTCTCACCCTAGCTGACAATTTTACCTACTGAATGGAAGTTATAGGTACTTGTATGTCATGTGCCACAATGCTGATATGAGAGATATACGGTAAAGACCTTGAATGTTGCCCAGTAAAAGTCATATTTATTGTGGTTTTTTTTTTTACCGTAAACTGTGCAATACAGTAGCAATGAGTTTCCTTATGGAGCGATGCATTATAGTAAGCCAAATAGGTAGTAATATTTTACAACTTGCGGCTATAAATATTTAATTATGCCATAAATTGAACTGAATTCTCCACGCTACCAATCTAAGTGGTATGATGGTTCTTGATCGAGTACATTTTCAATGGAAACCTCAACCTACCACAATAATATTAACATGCTATCACGAGACAATAATATAGTAGCTGCCATCAAACAAACCCAAACAACTACTCCATCATACTTAGCTTATCTTATCGAGCGATAACTTGTAATGGCACGACCTGCCAGCCGTAAGTCGTTGTAGCCATCCTTTATAGCGCGACAATCCAATCGCTCAAGATTAGCAGAAATGGAGTGCGGGCCGTTAATAGAGGGGCGACCTTAATCGTTGACATGTGGCCGATGCCGATCGGTATCTGGTCGTGCTGATTCCAAAATAACTTTCCACCACCAGACGGGGTGGGGGTATCTAGAACTAGGTAAAGTCGTCGACTTCCGGCTAAAAGATTAAAGCCGGCAATGTAGAACTGAAGCATCACATATCGGATATGAGCAGAATATTCCCCAAGCAGATATTGCATTTGATTACATACGATTATGCCTTTTGATTACTTGATTGTATAATTTAACACAAATACATATTTATATTTATTACGCATAGAGACACTGCAACTACTTTCTGACCAGGAATTAAAACTCATGAAAAACTGTATTACTTTCTGTTACAGCATGCATTGTGTCTGCTTGTTCTTTAAAGAAACACAGCAGTGTTTCATGACTTTTAACTCCCGGTCAGACACTACTATTTGCTGCCAAATAATAGGATCTCGGTCTTATAGGTCATTGTAGTAACTACTACTGTAGTACTCGTATATTAGTAAATAGAACAATTCCATAATTTCGTGTTAAATTTCTAACTAACAGAACCGATATGAAAAGGTACGTTGTAGATATCTTGAAGAAACCACAAAGCGACTATAAGTTCATTGCTTCCTAAAAGAAGTAGTAAGAGTGAACCCGTACATGATTTCCTTTATATTATTTATCAATTATAGGATTGGAAATCTAAAAGTTCAATGACAATCATTTCCGGCATGGGTAGTTTCGACTTCCAATGGATCCGTGTAGCGGATGTCTTTTTGCAGCAGATAGCCTCGGTCTACCAGATCGTCTTCTTCTACTATGGCAGACCGTCTAGACAATTTGAACCACATAGCCATTCGTTTATTTACTACGCAGAAAACCACTGAGAGTTGAAATGGCAGTGGATTTAGGATTGTTATGAAATTTTGCATTCTCTAAAAAAAGAAAACACTCCTAAGTATTGTACTATGCATCATGTTGTCAAATAGGACCCGACCATAGCATTGCAATCTTTTTTTTAAGAAAGCCCACTGAAATGCATAGAAATATGGACCGTGCGCATACACAGGTACTCAATGATAAACTGCATTTTTATGTTATCAGACAACCAAAAGAGAAACCCCATAATAATTGTTTGGCCGCAAAACGACACAAGTAGGTACCGGTACCGGTCTCGCCGACAAAGGAGTTTGGGCAACATGTGCGTAATTTATTTTTCCGTACCACATTAATAATAATCCGGGTGTTAATACCTACTGTCTACCATGCCGGCTAATTCTGCAACGTTACATGGACATTAATTTATACAGCCGAGAGCTTCTGTTTACGTTTGACTAGCAAATGAATGAAATTAACTGGCTAGATTTACTATACATGGGAATTAACCATTGCGGTAGCGTATAGAGTAGCCGCAGTCCAACTCAGTTTTTTTTTTATTCCTTATGAGTCCCTTTTTATATTATCCAATTTCACAGAATATTTCGATCGCAGAGCTATGAAAATCACAAAATTGCTTAGAAACAGTATTCCTCGACATTTTGATGTACGATACATTATGCGGTCATCACCGACACCAATTGTCCCCAGTTTTGGAATCCCTTCGAACTGACACTGTCAGTTATCATTGACATTGTCCGTTATTTTTTAGTCAATTATTGTTGATAGTGACGGTGGGGAGGAACATTTCCTCTAAGCAATGAAATATTTTTTCTATCTCTACAACTTACAGTATATTTCGTGTGAAATTTAGTTGTTTACAGCCGGGTTTTTCCCCTTGAAAACCCGTATACGACGTACGTGTACTATATCAAATTTAACAGGAAATATTGACTATTGCATAACTGGCCGATCGGTGACATACTTTGTGTCAAAATGTAGAAGAACACTTGTTCTTGCCACCAATTCCTGTCAAGTTTAACTTTAGACAAATCAACTAGTGAGCAAGTCCGGTTACGCTGCTGAGTGAACGGTAAGGGTGAAACATGCAGTCTCATCTGTCAACTGGCAATTTCCATCTCTGTTTACACATGGGCAGGTGCTTGTTTTTAAGAAAGTGACTAGGAAACTAGCAAATTTACTCTATCTTTACTACTACTACTATATACCTTACATGGGCAACCTGCCAACCATTTCTGTCGATTCCGCAGACGGGTTTGTAATTTTACGTGGAAGTAAATCATTTTGTCTCCTGTCCCACGTGTTTTCAACGACATCTCTAAGATCAATATCATAACGATCAACATATCTACAATCTACATCATAACGATCAACATCTCCTGCGAAATTTGATTTTGTAGATAACGTACGTATAGCTTTTTTGCTTTCCTATTTATACGTTTGTGATGGTCAGAAATTTCGGAGGTATTCGATCTTGAACTCTTTGACTGTGTTACAATCCCACATTGGCGCAGTCATGCACTGCACTTTATAGACAATGTCAGTAGGTGACTTCCGTCAGTAATGGCTTAATGCACGTTCTATCTCGAGCAGCACTCAGCAGGCCTCCGTACAGCACCAGCCGCCAAGGTCTCATTTAACCACATCGAATCCCTTCCAACACCTCCTCCACCACTCTCGCACAAGGATTTAACCATGATTATCACTCTTGCCCCAATATTTATCGAAGCGATCGGTTATTACCGATTTTTTTTTTAGATAATAATTTGGCTAATTCCGTATGTGCGAGTCAGTGTTTTAAAGTATACGGTGCAGAAGGTTGTGGTTATGTAGTGATTGCTATGTTTGCTCTAGTTTAACGTTGATTGACGTGTTGACGCCAACTTTAGGTTTTTACTAGCGGTTGTGGTAGAAGACGGCAGCTCACACCTGCTTGGTGTTTTCTTTTATTACAAATTATGAAGTGTTCATACTGTGTGAATTCGTCGTTTGGGCTCTCATTGAGTGATTGAGTGAGTCTTTCGATGTCTTGGTAGTTTTTTCTGGTATTCCCCCTCAGGTTGGGTGATGTAATGCTGAGGTTAGCATAATATTGCTGAAAAAATTAGAGAAGTCGATTAAGGCTTCTGTTATGAGTGATATTTAACTTTGTTTTAATTATAACAAATAAGAGCGTCAGCTTCTAAGAATGGCTGAAAGGTTGTGAAACGATTACTCATTTGCGAATGTTGTGCTACTCCGCCGGATATGAAACAAACGAACTGAGCGGAGGAGGAACGGTGATACCAGCCCCTAACACTGTTAAAGTCAGGGAAGACCGACACCTACAACAACGTGTCAGTGACTATTTGGGGGAGGGCGCAAGGCCATACAAAGACGACCGAGGCTGTCCTTAGAAACAAAAGTGACGGGCCACCTCAGTCACCACAAGATGCACAAGCTCGGAGCACCTGTGGAGTGAAGAAAGATCTGTGCCCCACAGAGTAAATTAAATAACGCATTTTTTAATACTAATGATCATGTGGTGTTACAGAAGGATGACTCAAGACATGTAGAGTAGTGGTACGGACTCTGACTTTCACCCGAAAGGTTGTTGGTTCGAGTCCTACACTTCCTACATGCTCTGGCCATGCTTCATGTAAAGCAGGCGGTCTCGGGCCTTCCTGGTTGAGTGTAAGAGAGGGCTTTATAGCCCTAACTTAGTGGCTGGCTTAGTAATAGAACAAAAAGTCCTTATTTAGTTATTTATTTATGATTTGGAGGGACCAGCACGTGACAAGTGAAAGAGTGCTAGAGGCTATTGAAGAAGAGAGACAGCTGTTACCTCATATAAAAAGTAGAAGGGCGAAATGGGTACGGCATTTAATAAAACATGAAAACCTGGTGCACACCATCAGAGAGACACAGTGGAAGGAACCAATAGAAAAGGGTGGCCGAAGAAGGAATTCATGGATCAACTTCTGAAGGAGGACGCAGGTGCTCGAATGTCCCAAGAGCTGAAGAGGACCGAGAGAGCTGGAGGATGACATGCAGAGAGTTGCTGCCAACCAATCGTTGTGATTGTGTCAGAAGATAAGGAAAAAAGGCCATATTTTGTTAAGTAAGGAGTCCTTAAAAAAATATCCTCTCTAATTAAGGAATTTTCGCATTTATCCAGGATTGATGGCTATTGTATTATTGTATGCGGCAATCAATGCAGATATGTACTTACTTAATGGTCTTCGGTGGCAAGGTGGTAGCGTGCTTGTACTTGTGCGAGTCTACGCGCAACGTGATGGGAGACGTGTCGTAACTCAAGCACAAGCATTTATTTACTCATTGAGGCGACTGAAGAGGTAAATTAAGTACATTTATTAAATTGTTTATATGCGATTAACCTTTTTTAACAAAGAATTAAAATAAAAAGCAGCATTGAAATGTTGATGCTTAATGCTGCGTCTGTTCCTCATAACACAATAATCGGACTGAGTATAATATCAAATAGGAAATTAGAATAAAGCAATAAAATAATAGGAAATCTGTAAATAAAAAATGATCCATACCAAAAATAGAGCAGTTAAATAGGAAAGCAGGAAGATGATATATGACAAGCGAGTCATTGAGACGACAATAAGCGCCGCTATAAAATTTCCAGACGCGAGGGGGGGGGGGGGTATGAAATACAGTAGTACTAACAGAGGTAAACAGTCAGGTAGGGGGAGGTAATTGGTTACTGTGTACTTTGCTATAAATCAGCGGTCTGTTGTCCTTTCCCACACGACAGCACAACTAATTAGGGTGAAAGATGACCTACCGACAGCCTGCCAATATTGACTTTCACTGGCACACCCTACAGCAGCCCCTCGCAGTTAATATGAACTGACTAGCGCTCCATTCACGCACTCCACGCCAAGCACTCCAAGCAGTGGCAGCCCAGTGATTGTTGTCATGACATAGCAATTAAGTGACTTACGACAACCTACCAATAATATCGAATTTTACTGGCACACCCTACGCAGCAACCCCAGTCAAGTTAATATGTACCGTCCCTCTAGTGAGACCTATCCTTAGCTCAGGTAGATCGAAGATCGTAGGATCACTGATTTACTATAGGTAGAGGGTTTCTATAGCGCCCAGCTCCACTTATTATCAATTTTATTGCCAAGTTCATTCAACATTCACATTTTTTTTTTGAAAATGTTTGACTTTTGAATGAGCACGGTTATTCCATTTCATGGTTGGTTGCGTACACTAGGGAATGGTGTTTTCTCAGGTTGTTACTACGATTGCGTATGAGAGAATTTCAGCAGAAATTAACTTAAGCAGTAAGCTTCTAAACTAATGCGATGCAAAGGTACGACCACCTAACAGCATACTGGATACTTATTACGATATTTTCATTGTAAGGGCGGTGATTCATAGAAAATCAGGCTACTATAGGTAAGGGACCTAGGGGGGTCGTAAAGGAACTTGGCTCGCGTGCTCCCATGTGCGTTGATTAGTACGAATAACGCAAGCATTATATACCAACTAGGGGAGGGACTGTACATAATGTATCAATTCAAACTTGTAGTACCTACCTTTTTTTAACCCCCTTTTTCTAACCGCCTAATTTCTATGTAAAATAACTAAAAGGCTTCGTAAATAGGTGCCTATTAATATACTTGGCCCCATCTAATTAAGCGAGCCACATACCGCGCTGCCTATCATCGACGTTAGATACAAAAAACCTCCGTGGTATAGTGCGTACCTACAACTACAATAATTACATTCGAAAAGCACCCAGGGATTACAACACTTGCCTAATGCGATTTTTTGCAAATTCCCCAAAGTGAAAATGATACTTTAATGTGGCCAAGATACTGAGATGAACTTTTTAATTTACACATCATTTACGCGTTTTTTGTCGAAATTTTTTTGCTTTTGGAGTAAGCTATCGTTAACATGGAATGGTGAATTCGTAGCACTACTGTATGGACCGGCCCCATATTTTTAGCTAGATAAGATAAGACAGTCTAAGATAATACATATAATTTCGTAAGTATCGTACACCAATCAACACTGAGTTAAGCCATACGTCACAGCAGAAGCGGTGGTTCCTGGACGCCGGGCACGTGGACCCCCAAAGCTCACCCTGGTAAGAAAAGTCATAAGTGACCTGCTAGAAACCGGGCTGACAAGGGAGGACGCTCAGAACAGAACCGACTGGAGAGTGGAAACGCCGCAGCTCTGCCGCCGACCCTCCACCAGGAAAAAGCATTGGCGTAAATAGGGGGGTCCTGGGGGGGGGGGGCTGGGCCCCCCCAGGTCCACCCGTAGCCCCCCCAGGATTTTTGGCGACAAAGGCGTTTTGGAGGCTAAAGGCATATATCCACAATAATGAAAGGAAAACTAATTCTTAGTATACTTAATTTACATGAAAAAAATCAACATAATGACCAAGTACTTTCACAAAAAATATATTACTCAAAATGCTTAAAACCCCATTACTTCAGAGCTATTTTTTTTCAAATTTTTTCTCCGGGGGAGACCCCCGGGCCCCCCTCAATGGTACGTTTAATCGTCATTATAATATCTCAATTGTACTTCCAGCAAACATTGGCGTAAATAGGGGGGTTCTGGCCCAACCTCCAGGATTTCTGGTGACAAAGACGTTATGGAGGCGAAAGGCATAGTATCCACAATAACGAAAGGGAAATTAATTCTTGGCATGCTTATTTCACATGAATGACATCATGAAAAAAATCAACAAACTGAACAAGTACTTTCACAAACATATATTACTCAAAATGCTTACAACCCCAATATTTCAGACCTATTTTTTTCAAAATTTCTCTTCGGGGGAGACCCCCGGGCACCCCTCAGTGGTAGGTTTATTCGTCTGTAAAATCTCAACTGTACTGCTTGCAAAATGCGTAAAACCTCCTTAATTTGGGCCTATTCATCAATTTTTTCTCCGAGGGAGACCCCCGGGCCCCCATTCTCCAGGTTAAAATCTTCGTATTCGTTCTTCGGGGGGGGGGGGGGGGACCCCGAGTTCCCCTTTATCCAGGGAATAATGTGCGTAAAACCTCAATAATTTGGGCCCATTTATCGATTTCAAGGTTTCCAGGTCTTGGGGTCCTAAAGCCCCCCCAGAAATTTTGGGAATTTACGCCAATGGGAAAAAGTAGCTTTTATTTAGCAGCCTATTTAAAACACAGACTTATAATAAGTACAATAACATAGACCTGCTTGGCACTTGTCAGACTCTTAATGTCATTCTTAATATATGCATGTTATTAATAATTATATAGGGAAATGGAGATTGATCTCTCAAGGACAGCCAGTCCCCATGCAACATTACGGGACTGTAGGCGGCAGCACCGGTCAGTCAGCAAGGATTGTTAATAATAAAAAATGACATCCACTGCTAATTCTCCGCTTATTTGGCAAACACACTGCACAACACCATAGTATTCGAATTAAAGTGCAGAGTTTATGTGCCCAGTCGAGAGTTGCGTGAATGGAGCACGATAATTTGTGGAGCTGGAATGTGTTGGCGGGGTCGGTGGGGACACATTTACAGGATTGTTATGTTGACAGGTTGTACCTGCAGTACTAATCAACCAGGCAAACGACATGTCCAGGAATATTTTGGCGCCAACAGTTTGAAATTTGGCGGCTCTAATTTGGGGAAGTTTGGGGTAGAATGGCGAGGTCAATTGAGACACATTTACAGGACTATTGACATGTTACAACTGGAGCAATGATCAGACAGAGAACCGAAAGAACTTATGCAGAAATATTTTAAAAATTTGGCAGACTCTGAGTGGATAGGAGTAGACAAGGAAAGGAATCGAAAACACCATTTAAAACTTTCCACTTGTAGGAGTTGGGTCAAATTTGGATAAAATTGTGAAATTTGGCCTAAGAGATGATGATAATGCCACAGTGAAATACGCATAAGAGATTGTCGAGTGTTTGTGACATAGTCACGGAGGTAAAACAGCTGGGTCACTATTAGACCGAATCCAGAAAGTTCACCCCCCCCCCCCCAAAGCTAAAGGTGGCGTCAGAGGGATGAAATGTTCATAAGATAGGTTTCACCTGAGATTTGCAACCAATTTTTATACATAATCTAGCAGACAACATACCTATTGTAGTTTCGCTACGAATTAAGATTAGAAATACGTTTGAACTTTTGTACTCAGGTGTAATTGTCGTAGGTAGCCAGAGATTTTCGACATAACCTCGTATCTTATAACACAGTTTGGAGCCGACCTCGTAGCAGCTGGGTCACGATTTATGATGATTTGCCGTGCGGTAAATGAACGACTCGCTCAACGGGTTTATATTGTCTAATGGGATAACAAGTTTACTGCAACACTCTTAATAACATGAATAATTCCCATTATAATAAATAATAAATCTAGAGGAGGTATTTTTATATGTATTTTAAATTAGCAAATCAGCCGACCTAGTAATAAGAAAGAAGCTACGGATTTTGAAGGAACTTGGGTTGAGTTTATCGGCTCGAAACAGAATTGCTTCAAATATTAGAAATACAGGAAGTAGGGTAGTAGATCAGGAGCCTCAGTATTACAGGACAGACAAGAAGGAATGAAATTAGAGCTGAGTTGAACACTGCAGACATCACTCACAAGCTCAGGGAAAAAAATACAATAATAATGATACAAGGTAATAGTAAAACCTACAATACTTTAATCAGCAAGTAGGTATCTCGTTCATGCGGTTGTCGACTTCGTCACAAAAAATAAAAATCCACTTCGAAGAGTCTTACTAATGTAATATCTAATATTAAAAATAATTTACTAAGTAAATGCTAACTTTAAGGGGTGTCGAGAGAAATTCGTTCACGGAGTAAGGGCAACAAATCATTTGGAGTCATTAGATCGTGGGTTCGAACTCCACCAAGTCCAAATTTATCTTGATTCTCTATTTTCGGAGATAAATAAAGTGAAGAATACAATGTTTCGGACACAAGCAGCCGAAGATTTCCGAAGAATATGCAAAGAAGGGCAGATATGAGGTGCAGTATAAGAAGGAGAATTCACAATTTAATATTTACATGTCGATTCGCCAACAGATGGTTTTCTCTTCATTAAATCCTATTTTAATGAAATACCGATCGTAGAGCCATAAATGACATGTAATATACTACGAGACATTTTCATCTAAAATTTGTTACACATGTATGTGGCCGTCAAAAACAATTGGCCAGTGGTCACAGTTTTGGAACTCCTTCGAACTGACATCAGATCAATAATTGTGTCCAATCGGTGTCAGTGATGGGCAGATAAATGATAATGTACATCAAAATGTACCACAACCATTCTTCTCATTAATGACATTTTTTATTAAAGATATATTTCCTTTGAAATGTGACTTTTGACACCCTCTACATTTCTGCTGTAAAGTAAGCTCCGTGGTAAGTCACCCTTCTGGATCAGTGCTAAAAGCACGCAGAGCCCTTTCTGCTTTTCTAGGAAAAGCCAGTATACATTGCATTACAGTCTATATCTTTTATGCACTTCTTTGAAACGCATATTGCTCTGCCATTCTGTTCCGCATTCTATTTGATTAATCAAAGAACACATTAGATCACATTGAAACATTAGAAAGCGATACTTGCTGAAAAAAACGGCGGGTCATGCACGTGCATTGTAGTACGACAAGTGTCGCAATTAGCGGCTTTCCTTTTGATTGACTTGCTCTGCAATGTACACTTATTACTATAGCTATGCACTTATGGTGTATAATTATTACGAGACATTAGGGGCTATTCTTACGGGCCAGCCATTCATCATTTTGACTGATGGCTATACGTCTCAATTCAATTTATCATTATTTTAAGTTGTTGTTGTTTTCGAGTTGCACGATCTATTTTTTGCGTGTTAAAAACCCTCACAGGTGGTCCTAAATGTGTTGCGAAATTTTGATGAGTCTCTAACGCCTATTAACCGCACTACTGACTAGGCTAGGCTATGTTCTATGGTCTGAAGCCTTAAGGTATAATAAAATTATTTTGGTCACTCCAGTTAAGCAGTGTTGTAAATCACAGCCCCAGGTATATTTAATTTTGAGTATCTACAGTACACCATCACTGAGGGCACAGTGGAAGGAACCAATAGAAGAGGGCGGCCGGAGAGGGAATTCATGGATCAACTGAAGGAGCTCCAACGTACCAAGAGCTGAAGAGGACCGAGAGAGCTGGAAGATGATATGTAGGGAGTTGCTGCCAACCAATCGTTGAGATTGTGATCTCAGAGAGACAATAGGTACCTAGTTTAACTATGCTTACAAAGTTAAAGGTCTAAACGTCTCAAATATGCCTATATTTTTCTTGGCCATACATAGGGTTGCCAAGGTTTCAACAGGTACTAAAAATATAGGTATTTTCACCTACTTGTTTATTGGATGAACTAAACATAGAATATCCATCGAGTTGGCGTCGAGGCAGCAGTTTGGACAGCGGCTGCTGAGGATTGGCAAAGATGGAGGGAAATCGTCAGAGCGGCCAAAAGTCCCCCTGGGCTGATCGCGCCTAATTAAGTAAGTCAAACATAGAAATAAGCGCCGTTTTATTGCGAATACGATGATGTAGGGTTGCCTGCAAAAATCCTGGCCAGAATGAGGATTGCCGAATTTAAAAAAATGAAATTTTAATGCGAAGGTGACCGTATGACAAAGAGATCCGAGAATATGTCTCGTGCGATAGGCGAAGACACAGTTTTCTAGCTGCTGGTGGCTCGATTCCTGGAAGTAATTAATAAATATCACTTACTTCGGATCTCCTACTATATTACAGATTCATCAAACCCAAACCGAGACCATTTCGAGATGAGACCGAGACTAGTAGGTCTCGGTCTCGGTCTCGGTCTCGGTCTCGCTCGTGCTTTATTGGTCTCGAGTCTCGGTCTCGAAACCGAGACTTTGAAGTAGTCTCGGTCTCGGAAAAAGTGTCGTTTCGAGACCGAGACCGAGCCGAGCGAACACTAGTATGGCGGTGCAACACATGATGTTATTGGCCCACAATAAGCATATAATCACTGTCAGAAAACCGTAAAAATGTAGTTGTTGATGTGGAGCATGGTGGCGTTGCTGGGCAACACCAAACACGCAACGCTTAGCTGCTAAGTGCAATACTAGACTATGCAAGCCGTTAATACCAACCTAACAATGCCAAAATGAATAGGGCAAACAATGCTGGCCGAAAATGGAGCTGGAACCTCGTAAACACACTGTTTACTTTCTCAGGCTCGTTGTAAACAAAGGTTGGTCGCATAGCCCATCGCCAACCGATTTTGACCCTAAAACATGTAGCCTATGTACCTAGATTGATTAGACACTCTGTTGCAATACCTTATATGAAGTAGCCGGTATGGGTACTTAAAACTTAAAAGGAAATCTACGAGTATAGTGTGTATGCTGGTATACAGAGGTTTGGTTGCGATATTTTAAGTTTTCTATCATTGCCATCCAAGAGTACATATTAAAAAATATTTACGATAACGAAAAACTGAGCTTCTTCAATTTCATTAATGTAGGTACGTAAGCATTAGATTGTTCGAATAAACAAAGGATTTCATTACATTCAATTAATGATCCCACAGTATATATTGGAACATTTAAGTTAGAGAGTACACAGTGTGCCACATCTTTGAAATTTCTGTATCCTACTACAGTACCGGTACTAAAAACAAATCTCTACTATATCCGCGTGAGAAGAGCCTGACAACTTGTAAGACGTAACTCATCGAGAAAGAAAGAAAGAAAATTGTCTTTATTTTCCATATGTGAATTTTGCTAATTTTGGGCCATCGACCCAAAAAAGGTTGGAGACATCAAACAGTCTAGTTAGAGTACATTGACCAGTAAAAATTGATTTTCTTTTACTAATATTACTATTACTTACAGTAATATAATTAAATTATTAATAGATGCACAGAGGACAAAAATTGTCGTATAAATTACACTTTTTTTAGAAATCCAATTATTTGAATATTTGACTATCCGAACGGAAGCCTGTCCCAATTAATTCGGAAAATTACCCTACTACTGCACTTAAATATTTATATGTATTGGAATAAACATTGTGGTTCATTCATTTCAAACGCTGGTCAGATTTAATTACGTACTTAGTATCTGGCATTTATACGGGATTTAATGCGAGAAAGCTAGAGTTTGTAGCTTTTACCGAAATTTCCAGAATAAATTAGGTCTCATAAATATGGAGAGTATTGCACGGTAATGATATGGAGTGGCCGCAGTTCCTGAGGCGGCCACCCAGCGCGCCCCTTAAGGCCATGGTATTTCGCCAAATGCCATGGCAACAGGCCTATTTACCATCACGCACACGTGCACCCATTATAGTATCACTACAGGGGATATGGTTCACAAAAACAGTGGAAAAGGAATTAAGAAACACCGGAACGGGGAATACTCGTAAAAATTGGCATTTCACAGGATGTAGCCTATACCGTGGTTCATGTATTTCAGATACATTTGGGGGAAATTTTAAAAAATACAATTAGGTTTTAAAGCATTTCATATGGGCTACTATAGGTAGTATATGCATGCAGTATGTAGCTTGCCCGAGCGGCCCTAGATGCTACAATTTTATTATATGCATAATTTTATACAATTCTTCTCGCACAATTATTATTTTTATTAATTCTATCAGTTTTTACACGTTCTAGGCTGACATACAGTAATTTTGGAAACACTAATGCACTGGACAAACAAGTGTAGGGGGATCCGGGGGTACTTCCACAGTGACATTTTTGAAATCTAGGCTTAAATAGTTGGCCAGGGACACAAAGAGGTCTGCTGTGCAATGACAATTTTAAGATGTCGATTGAAAATTGATGCTATTGTACTGTTGTAAAAATTCAAATCTTGAAATATTGAATGCCCGCCATATAGCGGGGCTACAGTGGGAGTTGCAGGACTCTCTAGTGTCAACGAATTAATTTATTATCGGAATTAGCATGGGAATGTATGCGGAGCCTTTGACGCCTGGTACAATGCGAACTGTATTACAATCAATGTCCCGTGTAAACCTAATCACAATAAATATTTACGACCGTATAACCTTGCAACTATGTCTCGTTTGAATAATTTATCTATTTGCTACACAAAAATAAGGTTGCTCGATTAGATCTAATTACCCATATGGGTAGGAAGTGAAAAGATTTCTAACGTATGATACCTGGACATAGCTATACAGAGCATATTTCAGTGAGAGCGAGCACATTCAGGCTTTGAATGCCACCTCAAGGCTCAAATCAGGATCTTCCCTATTAAAATTGTAAAGAAGCTAATGGAAAAATTAAGGCAAAAAAAGATCGTTTAAAAATCTGGCAAGTTTAGGACTTATTAAGCTCTGATCTATTGGATCGCAAACAGTAGTTCGCGAACAGGGTAGAAATTGATTGCCTCATTAGTACAGTAGCGTACTACAATTACGTCTATGGCTGGTATAGCCCCCCCCCCCCCCCCCGCCTCACTGAATAAAATATAAGACGAAATTAAGTAATGTGAGCATGTTGATCTAATGGATGTTGATGTCAACAGTAAGCGGTAAACGGTATGTACGGTTGAATTCAACGTAGACCTCGGCCTCTGCCCTGATGCCCCCCCCCCCCCATTAACAAATTGTATGTGTACGCCACTGAATTAAGTAGGCTACAATATGTATAAGCTAAAAAGAAGTTCATATTAACAGCCTGTCAGAGGACGAGGAATCGGATAAGAAGAACATTCAGTACAATGACAAATACTTTCACAGCCAGAGCAGAATCCGGGACGATAGGCCGTGGCCGATCTGAAAGTGGGCTTCCATACGTTTCGTCGACCTTTTTTCAGTGACACTGCGTATATATATACTTCTAAGATGGTATCGCGGAGGCTCGGCAGCGTTGCTGCCTATCATCCCGGATAACAAGGGCAAAGAAAATATTGTGGAAGGAGAGGAAGACAAGGCAGAAATATAGAAACCAGATTGGGGGCATTATGAAATGAATGGGACTGGGATCAGAGGAAGTGTTGAAGAGTCAGAAGTGGAGGAACAGGAGGGAGTAGAGGAGGCTCACGTACAACACTCGGGCAACTGCACCTGATTATTGATGACAATGATTATGAGAGGTATTCTTCTTTTGCTTGTTGCACTGTAACGTTACAGCAATCCGTGTCTGCACCATGCCCACACCCTTATTTAAATGAAAAAACCGAAAAAAGTAAAGAAGGCTACAAGAAAACCACACGCTATCCATCACACGAAAACACCTCTTTCATTACACCAGTAGGACCATATATTTAAATAATACACCTCTTGAACGTCAAAAACACTTGATAAATGTGCCGTCGACACAAAGTACAAAAGCCACACAAAACATGGTTGACGATGGTACAAAAGCGTGGCTGAAGGTGGCAGCACAGGTGGCGGAAAGCGCTCGTTAGAAAGGGGACGGAAGTGGCGTGGAAAATGGGGGCCCTTTGGGGCCCATAGACGGGGGGCCATTTGCATACGAGGACAATCCAGTGTCATTAATAATGCCAGACGTGGCAGCAGATGACAATGCAGGGTAATGAGAAGAAATGGAGCAGTTGGCTCTGACAAAGCCACAGAGGTACTAGGCAGAGCGGAGATACTAGTCTTTGATGTGTGTATGAAATGGTTGTGTGATTGGCCCCGTTTGCCGTTTGAGCAAATAAGTATGAGTAAATAAATAAGTAGAGAAATATGCTCCATAAGCTTTGCACTCCCAATTACTTTTTATTGCTTTCCAATTTATACGTAGTATTAGGAAAGCTTTGTGACGGTCGAAATTTTCGATTCGGAGATTTCAACGGATTTACACGTTTTAAGGTACCAGGAACCCAAATGTCTGTCTGTCTGTCTGTCTGTGCGTCGATTTCCGGGCAAACTACTCGGTCGATTTTGATGAAATTTAGCATGTAGGTTCACAAAAATCATACCTCGGGACTATTTTTATTTTATTTTGGGCTAACTTTATTTGGGGGGGTTTTATTCTCAAAAAAACTCCAAAGTGATAGAAAATTCACGCTTAAATGCATTGCGTGCACCTGCCAGTATTGCTGTGTGGTAATGTGTTGGTCTGACCTATCTAGAATTTACCTCACCTTCAGTGAAACGTCAGGTGGACAACCCCCCCCCCCCCCCCCCCCCGCGAGATACCGGAAATTTAACCATAGGAAAATTATTTACCATGAAATTACTCATTTTCTCTATCTACTAATTTTGATAAATTGGAAAGCATGTTCGAGTAAACTCGGACCGGTTCTTTAGGCGGGGTTTCCACATACGTCAATCGTCAATGAAAAATGTGAAATTGAAGGTTTAGCAGACATTAAAGACATACTAAAAATTCTGCTGCCATGTCAAAACCATATTTCTCATTGACGAGTGACGTATGTGGAAACCCCGCCTTATTAAACAGCTCGTTCCCACATTACATCCAGCTGTTTGGGCTTTAGGACGCTATTATTAAAATAGCCTATACTTGAAGGGCGGATTACAATAATTATGTAAAGGGCTTATACTAGATAGGAATGAACTCGACATTGAATCGATGGCATTTTAGGGATAACAATGAAGTGAGAACTCGAATGGAGCAGTAGATAATAAAATTAATAAAATCCAATATTCTATAGTTACCCTACGTAGAACTTACACTGGGTATCTATCTATTTTCGTTGCTTAGGAATAACTTTGGAGTAGACCCTTATTGCATAGATATAGACCCTTATGGCCTTATCGCTCATACACTTTTCCCGAAGCTTTGCCGTGGTAAAACTATACTTCAGTCAACAGTATTGATTCATGGCTGGCACCTTCTTCAAAATCGAATACTGGATCAATACTTGAATACTAGTCGCAATTACTTCCCTTATGAGTTACGAACTTGTTCACCCATTATACTAAAAAAAACAGCAATACCGTTAAAAATGACCTCTTTCAACGATTGAAACCATAATCTTCGAGTTCACAGCCGCCGTTCTTTACCAATTCCGATGCCGCTTCCTCTTAAAGGAGAATGCTAACTACTTGATATAAAACGTGTGTATAATTGGCCCCGTTTCCCGCGTCTAATGAGCGATGTACAACAAGTAGTGGCTAAGCAGATTGGCGGCAACGTTCCATATTTGATGATGCGCTGTTCGCCAATGATTGCGCTGGGCAAATTAACGCCAGTTTCTGCGTAACAGGGTAGCTACGGCAGCTCATTGATGCGTCATGGCATCTAAGGGCCTTCAAATGGCCCTGTCTATTTCGTTTTAATGCCCGTCGTTTACGTGTACCACAGCCGCTTAATGGTGAGAGTTTTCGCATTTATGACGTCTATGTCATACTGTGGTGTGGCGCGCCTTTTTTGCCAATACTGATGCGGTTTTCCGCATTTCTTTCCTCTTAATATAATATGTCAACAATTAATGTAGGTGCATTAATTGTTGAAGCCATGTGACTTATTGAAATGTGTCTTACACTATACATAACTTGAATCTCAGCAGTACCGGGTTCGATTCTGCCCTCGATTTATTTTTAGGCAATAGGCACATTATTTACCTAAGGGTACAGTGCATGTTTAGAGAATTAGCGATTGCTTCATTTACAATCAAAACTACAGCACGGACTATGGATTTGCATTAGTTAAGTTAATGAGTACAACTATTTTCTATCTTCTTCTTTAGATGTCTCTTTTATCGAAGATTGGCGATCATCATGGTGATTTGGAACTTGGTGACTGCTGCTCTGAAAAGGGAAGTCGTGCTTTTGCCAAATCACTCCTCAGGTTTTTCAACCAGTATGTTCGTTTCCGTTTCTTAACCGTCAGTAGCAACTCAGCCTTTGTATCCATATACTGTATCTCAGTATTAGAGACACCATCTCTCCGAGGTATGGGCAGCATTCGTCTGTGTAGCCACGTTTCAAGTGCACCGATTCTGTTCTCCATAGCTTGTGTCAACGTCCATCCCTCCATGCCATATAGAGCGGTTGGGAACACGTAACATTTCACCATTCTCAATCCAGACTCCGACACCCAAGTACTTTCCGCATTTCGATGAAGACATTAATTTCTATATTCGAATTTAATTATACTGTAGGTACGGGCAATAGAGCCCAGGGGGCAAGCAAGCTTTGGCCTAGGGCCTTATATAGGGGTAGTGAAGAAGTGTGTCCAGCCTTGCCTTGGTTGAATTGGAGCGGAATCTTTTGTACAATTTGGTTTCGGACTTAAATTAGTAAAAAACTAACCTCACATTCACATGTGACAAACTTGGTGCTCGAACTGAGAGCATACCTTCTGTATAACGACTTCGAGTCCGCTGCAGATATGGCCTTGATCCTGACCCGAACCTATTGGTATTCATAATCCCACAATTTATCCGCGCCAAAATGCTTGCGCGTCCGCTCATTCGCATTTTAAACCATCCGAAACGCCCCATCTTGAATATTAATTAGCCTATTCCATCGCGTATAGGCGATCATGATCCGTTATCTTCGATATTCTTGGCAACGCTGCCCGTGTGCTTTCGGCTGGAGTAATATCACCAAATATTCGCGAGGTCACCATCTCATCATGTATTTTTAGATATCCTGTAATATTTAGCACTTTAGGGCGGCTCACAAGAAATGTAAGTTTTCGTACAGTGAGTGGCAGAGGATACAAAATAATAGTTTCTTTTTAAAGGTTAATCGCATACAAATAATTATTTTAATGAATGTATCCGATTGACCTCATCAGTCGCCTCGCTAGGTTATTACCCGTGTTGAGCTACGACACGTCTCCGATCGCATGGCGTGTAAAGACTCGCACAAGTGCAAGCACGTTACCACCTGGCCATCGAAGTCGATGTCGAATATAAACAAACAACATTTTGTTTAAATAACGAAGTTCGATATCGTTCCATGGGATTCGATTATCATAAGAAGGCTTCGTAAGACCTAAGACCTGCAAATCTGAATTAATTTTGATGAGCATATTAGTTCTCATCGTAAGGAGGTGCTAACCCGGTATATATATATATATATATATATCCTCGTATAGTAGAAATAACAGAAACTTGGAGAGATAGATAGAGAGAGAAACAGAGAGAACGAAAGAGGGATGCTGAGACATTGGTAATGAGATTTAATATACATGACCATCTGTGGCAGATAGGGATCATGTAAATCTTGGATTATTCAAATTGAAGGTTAGACATGCACAAATGACATCATCTGAGCTCATTTCAGGTACAATAATAGCCAATGATTGCAAGGGGGAGGTACCTACGGCTACAGCGTGACTTATATACCTAGGTACGGTATGTAATTTCAGCCTGGACACTAACTCCGGTAGTCTTCAAGCAGTGGCGGAGTCATTATCAACAATATACTGGTCAGTTGATTGGGGGGTACCGACTAACAACGCAAAGTAGTAAGTTACAGCGAAGTGGCGGGGGAGGTTCCAAGATCCAACTGATTTAAGAATTCTCGAGGTGGTCTGCTATATAAATTACCATAACTCTGGGAATCCTCAAGGGGAGTACCAGCGTAATCAGAGGGACATAATGTAAAATCACAGGCTATGCAATACGTTATAAATACATATAACATAACGACTTCATTATTTCCTTCAAAAGTATTTACTATTACAATTTTTTAACATGCTGCAGGGCTCAGCCCGAGTGCAGCTTACAATTGGAAAAAGGCCTAACGTAACATTACGTAAGTAATTCGTAAGTAGTGTGTGTAACTGTTATTGCCTAATGCCTAGTCATCGTCTGTCGGTTTTAATTCATTGAGATGTGTTTTTAAATACTTTCGAAATACGTTCAATTGTTGAATAGTCTACGTATCTTGGGAGTCTGTTATAGTGCGTTAGTCCTACGTACTGGGCCTGTCTTTGTATGCATGTTAGCCTCGTGAGGGATCCTTGTAGTGGCTGTGTTTCCATGTATCTAGTGACGTAATAGTGCTGTACTTGCGGTACTGTGTGTTTGTTTTTAAATTCATGCGATGTATATTGCTTCTAGGACCAATTTAGGACCAATGATATATCATATAAGCCTCCAGCAGCCGTAACAGCAATACAAAATAATAAACTAAGTTAAACCAGGAATTAAAAATAACCCGACCGCTTATTCGGCTTACTAAGTTAATCTTTAGCCCTAGTGTTCAATTCTATCAAAAATGGTGGCTTCGGCTCCAGTTCTACAGCTGTTGATAGGGGTTTTGGCCTGTTCGCCACCATCTACGAACTCCCAACTCGCTCAGTTCACTTTCTGATTCGTCTTTTCAGCGGGTTCGTGGACGTCCCTGCTCTGGCTCCTTCCCAGCATCTTGCTTGCTTTGTACATTCTGTTTCCTGTCTTCTTGCAACGTACCTCAGCCATCATCTATCAAAACGGAGTATATCTTGTCTATTTTCAGCATCGCGGCTACATCTGCGTTGTTTTTGTTACGGCACTCTCAGTTTTCTTACAGATTCTCCCTCTCCGTATTATCTTCCTTTGCAATCCTCGCAGTTGGTTGGCATAGTTTTCCATAAGGTTCCAGGATGTAACAGGTCTTGCTTCTACGGGTTTGTAGATTTTTAACTTCGTGGCACTGCTAGATATCTTATTTTAGCACTATAACATGATATAATCGGCTAATTTCTCGTTTTGTTTTCATTCTGTTAGGCAGTCAGGTCAATCCTAACCCGCTAACCCAACGGAATCCATTAATTAATTTAAAAGTCATAAAGGGACCTGAATTCAACAAACACAGTTAGAAACACTCTGTTACCATTATTTCACAACGAGAGGGCAACAATAAGGGCTATTTAATCGCTACATGTTGTAGATCAAAGCCTGGCTAAGAATAATTCAACTGGTTGTCTGGTTGGCCTTCAATATCAACGTGGCACACTGGCTTATCTCATGCCACGGACGCGATATACAATTTCATCCTTCTGCTGCCACTATAACGCCTTGACCATTCAAATGGGAATCAGATTATTATTGATCATTTTTAAATGCTAAACATAGGCGCATTTTTATACCAATAACATATAAATAGTTGACACTTTTATTACGAAATCAAGATCAATAAATTATTTTCCGAGTGATAAGAAAGGGCAGAGGGGAAAAATGCAGGCTACTTCACTTCAACCTCTTCAACACCGTTAAATACGATATGGATTATTGGCAGGCGCGGATCTACGGGGGGGGGGGGGCTATAGCCCCCCATTAGGTTCCTCAAAATGCGTAAAAGTCCTATTTTTCACAAATTTTCTCGCGGGGGAGACCTCCGGGTCCCCCTTGTGCCCAGTTCTATTAATTACCTCCATCATAGAACCCTTATTGCTCTGCAAATTCGTAAAACCCCAATATTTCAGCCCTATTCTTAAAAAAGTTTCCCCCGGGGGAGACCCCCGGGCCCCCTTTCATATCTTAGCCCCCTCCTTGGTCTCATTCTAGATCCGCACCTGATTATTGGTGGTCTGTAGCTATTGCAGTCAATAAAAAATTTGTAAATAATGGTGATGATATGGTATCAATAATAAATGTGGAAGCAATAACGAGTATGTAGCTCATTTGTCACAATTTCACTCAGATGTGGATATACCTAATTGTCAATATTTGAGGGGCCTAATAATATTTCTTTTTTAACGCAGTGGAACTACATTGTACAAAACTCAACCAATCACAACCTTCTTCACAAATCTCTAAAATTTGTCTAAAAAAGGGAAAACGTTGCAGGTATTCTGCAGAATCTAAAGTTTGTTTATTTGTCGAGCCTTGAACCTCAGCCTTCTTTTTCATGGTCATTTTTCTAGCAGAACTATATGGACTGCACCGACCCCTACAGCTATACAGACCACAGTATATCATAGAATAGCTTTTATCTCAATAACTAGAAAGGCACATAAAACGAGTCAGTACAGATAACACACTGCAGAACTTTACTTTCACCAGAATTCCCTAACTAAAAACGTTTTTAATATAAATGCCTAAATAGCATCGAATTAAATGTCATATCACAAGCTAGGTTTCCTCATTCTCTTTAAATATAGGGAATACAGTACCTGGTCAATTCTTACCCTTGCAGAGCAGACCTAGAATACCCGATCACGCCCCCGCCCCCCGGCAATCTGATCAATAAAATTATTATTGATTTATAATGATTGCGTAATGTACGCAAATTGTCGAGACTCGTGAACCTGATTAATACAGGTTTGTAATGCGCCTGGCTGCAATTATATTGGTTATTGAAAATGTTTCGCCGCTTATGGCAGAATTTATAATATTGCACTCAAAGTTGATTGGCAAATTATACACCATAGGCTGCGGCTGCTCAGTTACCACGTTTGCCAGCTTTTCTTCAGAGCAGATAACACTACACGTATGTATTTATCAATTGACTTGTTGTTATGAATTTACTTGTTGGATCACTACAACTCCGATTTAATACTCAAAACAGGGGCAGATTCAGAGTTGCCGAGTGGGTGGAAAAAAATTCATACAGGTATACCTGTATGTGATATGCTTGGAAGCCTTATTGTTCATAATATCCTTTCCAGGTGCTGGTACTTTGATACTCTCATCCATCGTAGCGTAATCTAAATAGAAGTTTTCTATTTGATTTATCGAGAATCCTCTCCAGACAAGTAAGGTTTTCCAGGTAGGCCTATGTGAGGGAGCATTCACTGCGGTACCTAGGTTCGTAAAGAAATAATGAATTCTAGGCGGTTGCATCATGGACGTATCCAAAATGGGCAGTAGTAGAGCTGGGAAATTTTCGGAATCAATTTGGTTTTTCCCTATCCAGAGAAAAAAGGGTTTTCAGGTATGTGAGGGGGCATTGACTGCGGTACCTAGGTACGTAATGAATTCTCGACGGTTCCATCAGAACGTGTCCAAAATGCGAAGTGCGCAATGGCAAGTCGGTGACATGGGTAATACAAATGTTTATACTCCAGCCAGGCATGCATAGCAATGGGCAATATCACAGGCCACCTCTTGAACTCTGCTACAGTGCTACGTGCTGCGGTTCGGGAATAAAATCCAACAAATGAAAGCATTTTGTGCAAAGACGGCTAGTGGGGTTGTCTGCTGAGAACACGAAAGGGCCATGGGAGAAACAACTTCCGTCTTTTGCTCGAAGAAAACCATTTTGTTCAAGAATTGGCAACGGTCACATGCCGTGTAAATCAAGCGCTTATACGCGATAATCCCCAAAATAGGTCTCAAATTGGTCGCCGGACAAAAATCCAGCTGTGGGACATCTCGCGAGTCCTCGACAAATCCGCTATAGAAAGCGCTAACAGATTCGCATTAATGGGAAACACACTGACAGTGGTATGCTAATAGAATGCAAATTTGCATGGTAAAACCAGTGGCAGCTCACTCGCACAGAGATTTCCTACAGTTGGCGCGGCAGCTTTGAAATCGGCCCATCTGGTACATTCCGGTGGCAGCCTGCAGGCCTTGGCACAAATTGCCCAGCAATGTCACATCGTAAATGTTAACAGTCAATTGTGCAAAAGAATTTGGTGGGGCCAAATATTTAGGAGTAATTAAGTGGCTTTCACTCCTGCCGGAGGTTCGGATTCCTGAATACTTGTTACGTTTTCACCGACTTTTTACAGGTAGATGGCAGAGATTTGTTTCGGGATTCCAATAGATTTTGACTTAGTGGGGGCTCGGTGTAGTTGGTTCATAAGTCGACACTTTGAGGTAATAAGTAAAAACTTCCCCGGGGGCTTGAATCCGCTCCTCAATGGTTACATACCACGGCTGCTGGACAAGTTGCTGACCTCAAAATTCCGAATTACTCTGCCTGGACCCATGTAGGCTACTCAATAAAATAACATTTAACAGTACCTTAAACATTAATTTCGATCCTTTGTAAGTTGTCAATCCAGGAAACCCTTTCTGCCAGTACAATAATATGTAATGTTATTGATAGATAGATAAATACGAATATTCTCAGATTACATCATCCTACGCAGTACTGTGGTAGTAGTACCGAGTACCTGTCAGCCGAACAGCCGAAATTTCACATGTTCTTAAATGGAATACCTATAGGCTACCACACAGAAAAGATATACCTATGTCAAAATAATCACACCTGATTTGAAACTTAAACCAAAAAGTACTAAAACTTACATAAAATTACCCAAAAGTTTTTATTATGACTTTCTATATAAATAGACAAGACCTACAACAGTACATACAGATTGTAAAGGCTGATATGTAGCATACCACACATTTAGCACCAATAAAAACAAGCAGTTTACAGCATTAAACAGTTAAGCACGTCCAAACGCAATAAAACATGTCACACTAAACAGGTGGGCAACTTTATACATAAAAAATGGCGATATGGTGGCACCACGGCTGCAGGCGATACCAATGGAAAGTATACAAATGGCTGCGGAGTAGAAAGGCAAGCGGTTGTAATGAATCCTGCAAACCGTATCAAATTACCACCAGCTAACGCATAAATCCCTCCATGTCCCGAGAATGTCTTTTCAACACTCATATATAATCAGTGAGGTTGGGGCAACACAAACCTCAAATTCAATTACCACGATAGAAATTTTCGGATATTATTTTGTTTTGATGACACACTTTAACCGTATTTGTTTAGCCAGAAGGAAAACTTGAAGACGCAACGGAATATCATCATGGCAACACAGAGGGTCTATACTGCGTCTGCTGTGCTTTGGCTAAATTCCAGGATTACATTGCTGCTGATGTGGTGCTAAAATGTACATCACAGGCCACAAAAGGCATCAAAAAGTGACAATATTTTGACATTGTCTTCATGTCCACATCGAAGGGGAAGAAGAAGCCCATACCACTGTCCACTACTCTACAAGTCTTGAAAAGATGTATATACCGCAAGACTTATTGTATCGTACATTGCAGGCAAGGGCGGATTTAGGATTCATGATGATCGTTGTAAATTTTATTCTTTTATTTATTATTATAATGCAAGTGTATTTATAAATGATTGTGTTATCTAGTGTAAAGTCGTCTCCATCTCGCCCCCTTTCTGGATTAGCCCTTGATCACAGGGTGATGGAACTTGATATTACAATACTATAACACATTACACAGATTACAGTTTAACGTAGTGTAATCATAAAAAAATACTACTAGCATCAATAACGCGTAGCCAAGACGAATTACCCATTCATATAATCCTCTCCATTCATAATGAAACATACAGCCACACTCAGATAAAATCACATGAGCTTATCGCTTCATCCTCATTAAAATCATATATTTATTTACAACCATTTAATAATGGGCTGTATTAAGCACGTCTTTCCTTATTGTGAACGACTGTTTATGACGGTATTGTTGTGTTGTCTATCATATGCTGGTTAAATGCCATCTCGACCTTGATATAACTTGTGTCTACCTGACCTATAAGTTGCTAGGCATGTTTATGAACTTTACCAAAAGTTATTACCGTATATATTTGTTCAGGTAGAGTAAGTTTTCTCGGATTATGGTTAGAAGAACTGGTTGAGGCATTTTTTCTAGTGTATGATGTGTTTATCTGTTACATACGTTACTTACTTTAGTGCCAAGAGCTAAGAGCTCGAAACTGAGACACATGGATGTCCGGCTACATGTGAAGTATACTGTTCATAAATAAGACTGAAGAAATCGCTTGAGGCGCACATTTTTTTAGGTCGTCGAGTTTATTTTTTACACATATTACACGGGTACTGAATGTAAGATGTTGTAAATGACGTTATTTCTTACAGACAACTACACGCGCATGATTGAATAGACATGAAATAGACGAATATGGACTGCTTGAAAAACATACCTCAAACAGTCAAATAGCGTACTATAATATAAGATAATCCAGTACGGCAGTACGTACAGTACTCATGGGCATGAAGCGAATAAAGGCCAGTTTTTAGGCATGCACACCTAACTAGGGTACAGGACCACTCATTAAAAAGGGACAACTCTTAAAATTGTCAAACTCAACCAATTTTTTTTCAAAAACACTGTTGCACCTCTAGGTCGAGGATCAGCCTTTCCCTGCCAATAGCCCAGACTACAAAAACCCCATCTGTACCGGTATAACTGCATAAAATAAACGCATATTTAACGAAAATATCTTCGCGAAAGCCTTGTTTCATGAATACAATTCGCGAAAATATGACTATAACAAAGACTTGTCAAAGATTGTTGATTTAAAAAAAAAAAAAAAAAATGGTACGACAACGCGATGAGAGTCCAGGCCTGAGGAATGGTAGAAGACCCTCGCTGATGCATGATTTGGGATGCTGTGGTATGCAACATGTCCAACAGCCTACCGATGAACGTCAGCTACCCATTACTGTTGGATGCACCCAGGCCAGACGGAAAGTTTTTCCTCTTTTATGTCGAGTCTTGAAACTCCATCTTCCATTTCATAGTCTAGTTATTTACCAACTAGACTATTCTTAACCATAAATTTAACAAGATCATGGACAGTAAAAATAAAACAAAATATATTGTGCTAGTAAGTTAGTATACTGATGTTTCGTGTAGTAGGTAAGGAAAAAAAAACATACAATATTGATTATGGAGCTGTAAGGCGGCTATTCCACTTGTCCATATTCCGTCATTTGTGCATCCATCAATAATTGATGAGATGACAGAGAGTAAAGAAAAAATCTCATCAATTATTGAAGTATTGAAGAAAAATTGGCAAGTGGAATAGTTTATAAGTATAGATACATACATACATGACAATTACTGGTCAGAACTACATTACTAAGCCGTTATGGCCGATTCCGCCGATTGGAAATGGTTGGAAGGCCAGTTAATTTAGAAGGCACGTGGGAAGCTGAATGGAATTAGCAAAAGTATGCAATTAAAGGCACAAAATGGCCGAATATTTCTTACTCCCTACACAAACTACTATAACACCTGTCAACCTTCTTAATTACTTGCTCATTTAATTATTTAACTTATTTTATATTACTTATGCATTAATACTGGCGCTAGCTCTGCAGACCTAGCACGGTTGGAAAAGTTTGAAAATTAAAAGAAAATCAATAACACTTTGTGCAAAGTTGAAATTTCTCATGAAATCTCCATCATAGAACCGTACATGAGAGTAGAAGTTTGTTTGTTTGTTGGTTGGTTTGCTTGTCTAGTGCATGTATTCACAGTTCAGCATTTCTGATTTAAAGCAACCCTGTCAGCCTGGCGGGGGGAGTGAGTCTCTGAGTCCTTCACCTCAAGGAGACCAGGAGTTGACTGACAGGGTGGAACTCCTGATAATAGTGTGTTCCGAACCACTTGGGGATCATAGTAAAAGACACGGTTAATTCGGATATAAGTCGATATGGACTGACGGGTAGTCTCAGCCCGTTATCAGATTCTACCATGTTCCCATGCCAACGCTGTGCACATTGCCAAGTGTGCCGTAGTTTGGAAACGGCTCTCTTCTGGTGGATTCAACTTGGCATGGCAGTTGACAAAGTAGAAGAAGGAGAAGAAATGCTCCCCTACATTTTGAAACATAGTATAAAGCCACATTTTGAAGGCGTGAACCTAATCTAACCTTCATTTTTTCCAAACTTTAGCCAAACGCTGTTTCCACCTGACACGCTATTGTGTATCAAATGTTGAGGAGCATTTCTTCGACTCCTTCTACCCCTAGTTTTTGGCTCTATGATGAATATTTCATGAGAAATTCGACCTGGGGGTAGGCAAATCTAGTGGGAATGTCCTATTTGCTCATAAAGCAGAAATTTCATAATATTTTGTAAACAAAGAATAGCCGGAATAATTTAATGCCTCCTTCCACAACTCCAAAAATACGAAAATGGTCACGTGGAAACTTCATTAAAAAAACTCAAGTAGGCCATCAATCCGGTTGATTCCCGCTACTGTTGAATATAGTGTACAAAATATCAGCATTTTCGGTGTTTCGAAATAATGATGATGGCCATCCCACTCGAGCTAATTTTGAGTCGACAAACCACAAAATTTGGCGGCGGAATTATCATGTCCAGTTGAGGCCTTATTGCCCCTCGTTCGCCCACGCCAAAACATTACAGCCAGCGTTTTAGATTTTATACAACACACTCATAACATTCTAGCGAAGCCAGTCTTTACCTTTCTGCATTACAAAAATTTATTTAAAAAAAAAACCGCTAATAATATTTAAGGAATATTCATCGGAAGTTTTGTTCATAACTTTTTTTGAAAAATAAAAAGTCTCTTGTTAGGATAAAATAAATTAGACATTTAAATATTAGAGTTTGTGGCCGCTGTGGCGTCGCTAACATAATGGGCCAGAGTTTTGGAAGATGAGAAAATACTATAAATGTCCGCGTTTGGCCTTTCCCAAGTGGGTTCGAAATATTCGGATTGAACGGAGGTACCATCTTACCAACATAATAATATACCATAAATATTATTTGATTTTGTACGGCTACCAATACCTAATAAATAGATAGTCCCGTAGCCTGTTAAGAGGAAGAGAACCTTCCTAATATTTCAATACATTCAATGGCGTGAGAGCTAATTGATTACTTTCTTGTTGCAGGACCCCTTTCTTGGCACAAAAGATTTCTCCCCGAAAATGTACCACCTAAGATAAATTGAAATTAATACACAATATCTTAGATTTTATGAGTTGAATAAATTCATATCTAAAAATCTACATCAATAAATTCCATAAAGCAGGGGTGAGCCACGGGCCTCTTCCAGGGGAACCATGGGTGAGCCATGCAAAAAAAATAAGTTATTGCTTTTATTAAAAAATAAGTTGAAAATAATGCCAAACTTCTAGTTTCTATCAAGTGAATTTTTGACTAATTAAACGTTTTTGATACTTAAAACCTCTTTTCTCTTCACTACATAAATCACCTTCTTATAGCAATACATGCATTCACCCCCCTCCCTCCACTTACGAGTATATGGGGAGCCAATGCTACGTTGTTGAAATTTTTTTAGGGAACCACCAATCATTTTTCTTGAGAACCTCTGACATAAAGTAAAACCTCTCCAGTGCGTCATTCGGATCTTGCCCTCAGATTATCATATTTTATAGATTAAAAATAAGTTAGTTTACATAGTAAATTTGTTGTGTATTATCTATTACTTTAAATACCTATTTCAGGATGTCTTCAAAGAGCGATTTTCTTTATAAATGTTGGGTCCATGGAACGAGAAATGAATTAATTATGTTTGACGCCATGTCGTTTTCCAAACATTTGGAAAGATTCCCGCATGAGGACAACACTTCATTCATTGAATTCCAGTAAATTTTTGAGTGAGCGAGATGAGTGAATTTGTTTCGCATCAACTGCCTCGACGACATCAATCGATCATTGGTTTCCGACTCGCTCGCTTCGATTTATATTTCGATTCTTAATAGCCATGTCCACTTTGCCATCCGCAGTCATGCTCTTCCCACATGCCATTTCCAAAGCTGTTGAGCCTGGACTACAATCTATGGTACCATAATATCCAATATAGGTACTGTCACTGTCACTGTGCTCTATACTAAGTATGATTGGCCTGGATTTAGGGATGTTGTGTAACATATACGATAGGTAGTCTCTGTATATTGTATAGAACCATCTAAAAAAAATAGTAAGCTGGACAATATGCATACGTTTCAGTATTCTGCATACCGTACACTGGTAAATTCACAATGGTGGACAATAAAAAAGTCAAGTCAAGACATGTAGCGTAGTGGTACGGACCCTGACTTTCACCCGAAAGGTTGTTGGTTCGAGTCCCATACTGGCTACATTTTCTGGCCATGCTTCGGAGGGTATGTGAAGCAGGCGATCCCGGGCCTTCCTAGTTGGGTGTAAGAGAGGGCTTTATAGCCCTAACTCCGCTAGGTTGGCTTAGTAATAGAAAAAATTAAAAAGTCCTAAAAAATTAAAGTTTACCTACTTATAAATTCACAATGGAATGTATGGGCAATAAAAAATTATAATTATAATAAAACTTACTGTTAAACGAGCTCACCATCCAGTTTTTGTGATGAATCAGTAGATTTGTCTTACCTGGAATAAAAGAAATGTAGCCTATAGTGATTAAAATTAAGAGGCACGAAAATATATGATGAGCCTACAGGTACTTTCATTTTTGTGTTATTTGGCGATGAAAAATTAACACAAATATCAAATACGAGTACCACGAGTTTATTGTAAGCATATTATTTGTGGCAGGTGACCATTTATACAGGACAGACTAAAGTTTTAGAATGATGGTGGGGGCAAAACAAAGTAGACCTTATGATGTCTTCAGGCAGGATAAGGAAAAATTGAAAATATAACAGCAAAATAGTAAGGTTTTACGCATTTTAATAGCAGTAAAGTATAGCTGTAGATTTTACCAGGCTAATAAAGGAATGCTTATATTAATACTATTGCTGCGAAGGGGCCAGGGGGTCTCCATGAACCATGTCTTACAATGGGGGGTATTAAGTGTCTAATCCTACCGCTGCGGGGGTAGCCACCTAACCTTCGCAAGGATGGGGGGGGGGGGCTGTTGTAGTAAATGTAGTTTTATAGGTTTTACATTATATACAATAGATATATTAAGACACTCACCGATTTACATTATATTGTACACTCGAGCACTTGGACAAAGAACGACAGTCATGGTCTACAGGCCACAGGGTTGCTCTAAGAGCTCCGAGAGCCCGAGAGAGGTCCAAGAGAGATCCGAGAGAGAGCTACGCACTTTCTGTCGCTACTCCTATTTATAACCTCGCCTAGCTACGTCACATGAACAAGCTTTCACGGACTGCACCGAAGGCGCGCTGCTAATTCAGCACTTTTCTAGCACAGACCGTAGAAAGCAATTCATTGACAGCTGTACAGCGTATTACAATACATAGATACAGAATGTGCCAACAACTATACATTAATATACGGTGCCCACAGGCAGGTGCCTGGAGCACCTGACAGGGGGGGGGGCAAGATGGACCGTGCCCCCCCCCCCAAAGTTACGCCCCTGGGTTGAATTATTTATTAACAAATGTAGGAAAAAAAATACACCAATTAATTATTATTATAACAACAGAAATATGAGTGGATCGTCGATTTAAACTGCACCTACTAATTCAGGTGCTTAATAGAATTTTAATAAAATACAATAAAATGTTGTACTGTTTGGTATCTACACACATTGCGGTCGGAGACGTGTCGTAGCTCAACACGAGTACCTATTTGGTTACTTAGTGAGGCGACTGAGGAGTTCAATCGGATGCATTAATTAAATTGGTTGTATGCGATTAACCTTCCCTTTCGGCTCTGGTGTCGGGAGATTCCATGAAAGCACCGAGCGGCGGTTTCTCTTTCCCTTACAAATGACAACATAGTGAGTCATTAAAGTAGACTAGAACATATTTCGCACAATTATTGATTTCCAACTTATACGTAGTATAAAGAAAGCTTTGTGATGGTCCAAATTTTCGATTCCGAGATTTCAACAGATTTACACGTATTGAGGTCCCAGGAACCCAAAAAAGTGGCTTTTACTGTCTGTCGCTCTGTCTGTCTGCCTGTTCATCGATTGCCGGGCAAACTACTCAGCCGATTTTGATGAAATTTAGCATGTAGGTTCACAAAAATCATACCTCGAAGTTTTTTTTTGGCTAACTCAAATTGGGGGGCTTTTATTCTCAAAAAACTAAAAAAAACGTCTAAAAAAATTATTTTTCAAAAACGGCTCCAACGATTTCTTTTAAATTCCCATATATTGTAGTCGTTATTAATGTTAATAAAATGTGGGGGTCGCTTGCCCCTTGATAGTTTGCTTCTGGGGGTAAAAAAATAAAAATAACTAAATTTTAATGAAAAATGACTAAAAAATAATTTTTCTGCGAAACCTTTCTATCGATCATTTCTACCTTCAGGCATGTTTTAGGTGTTAAATTGAGTAAAGAAACCGGACAGGTTGTTTTCCAAAAAAGCTATTTGGTT